>CM050163.1:122798402-123306135 GCA_027410445.1 Discoglossus pictus
CTATCACTCCTTTGCCCACCATATATTAAGCAGCAGGGCTGCAGAGGTACATGGGGGTCAAAGTATGCATGTCGTGACGTCACAAGCTAGGGTCGCAAGAGACGGAGCTGATAGAGGGGGGTCTGACTTAACTACAAGAAAGAAAAGACCTAACTCCTACTATGAGGCTAAATCATAAATATTAACCCCAAAATACCAAGGGAGATTATATATAGGTCTCCCCGGAATTACGAAATGGATAAGTGTCAAATTGAAAATAGTGGAGGAGGTAGGTATTGATTCAATATATCCCCTAGAGGAAGGGATTTGTTGTACTGGGAGTTGAGAGAGGGTACTACCTATACATGTACAAGAGTGGCCTTTACTATCAGGCTACGAACTTAGCTTAGTAGATAAATACTTTACTAACAGGGCATAAAAGGGACAATATATCCTAAAAACGAAAGGAGTCCCTTAATTTACTAACTAAGAAGTACATGGGAGAAATAATTCTAACCCTTAGCATATATAAAAGCCCACAAGGAATTACCTCTTCAAAACCAGAATTTAAACTGTGATTTAAAAACATATAGTTTATCCCCCTCCATTGAATTAATCCCCAAATATAGGGATTAAGGGATACTATGTCTATTTTTATAAGCAGATCTCTAAGAGCTCATTTCTAAGTCTCCCCAAAATCAATTTATACAAGTAGTATGAAGACCTTTAGAGCATCAATGTTCAAAGACTCATAGAGTTCCTAAATTATCTAAAGGTGTATATTCTGATAACCACCTTCAAAAATGTAAAGGTTGTTTTAATACCTTTATTTTAAATGTTTTTAAGTGTTTGTGTGTGCGCCGCTGTAGTAAGATAAATGTAAACAAAGTGTAAATAAGATATTAACATTCCCCCACTTGTTCCTCTTATATGTTTGAGATCCATGGGGGCCACAAGGGGCCTAGGGTCCACAGGGACCTGCGGGGGCATGCAAGGGGCCACAGTGGGCCATAAGGGTTAATGGGGGCCACGAGGGCCAAACGGGATCTGCAGGAGGCCTGTGGGGGCCACTGGATTGCTGCATGGGCCATAGTGTACATGGCGGGCCACAGAGGACCCACAGGGGCCACTAAGGACTTGCGGGTCCACAGAGGATCTGCAGGGGGCTGCAAGGGATACAGGGGACCCGAGGGTGCCAGGGCTTTGGTGCCTTCTTGGTGACATCTTTATCGTGTCTCCTTCTCCAGAATAAAATTTAGAGAATTGACATTGTATATCGTAATGGTTATTTTGGGATGAGAATAAATTGTTTTAAATAGGATGATAAAGTGTAGACCAAAGTGCTGAAAATGCTTATAAGGCAAAGCCAAGCTACCTCGTAGAAGGCTTTATCGCTGTCTCATCATTGCCATGTCAATCGGTGTCCATATGAATCAAGCAAGTTTTCCCTCTGGTCGTGCGAGTAGGTGTCGTGGAATAGCTCTTTTGTGGGATATGGTTATGCATGATTTATTACAGCAATGCACTACTCTCCTGACTTGTGACTTTCCGATAAACAATTGCTCTATCAATAGATGGTTCAGAATCTTGAGAAAAGGCAACTGAAAAGTGAGGCTTGCTCTTGTCACTTAATACCTATGATTTGCTTTTTCCACATTCCTTTTTGCGTGATATTTTTTTAAAGCTGACTTGATATAAAAACTCTAAGCATTCAGCAAGCTACTACCTGGACACACTTTTTTCACCCCTACAATCCTCTTTGATATGCAAGAGCACTATAACTTAATCTACTAAAAGTGCACTTAGCATATTAATAGTGCAGCAGTCTGATATACATGTGCATGGGCGAGAGAACTGTACAATACTTCAACCTACATATGCAGTATATCTCCCATGAAGATATATAGTGTACTGTTAAATCACATGTTTAACTTTGAAGATGATGCAATGTTGTAGCTTCCTAAACAGAACAGGCATTAAGTTTGTACCCAAGGTAATATTACAGTGCTAGATTTTATTTTGAGATGCCTCTGCTTTTAGTCATATTTTGGCTTCATTTCATATAATAGTTAAATGTAAAAATAAGCTTTCTCATTGTGTGACTTTTAAAATCTGGAGCTGGAGTTATAGTTTTCAACAGAGCAACCTTCTTGTTATTTTTTTTTCTCCACATTTTATTATCAATCTTTTTAAGGAGGATTCTTGTAAATGCGAATTTACCAATAAAGTTTGAGCTATAGCTTCTATCAACTTTTTCAAAATGTGACAAGGTCTGCACAAAATTTATTGAAGACCTTTGCGGGCACAGCTACACAAAGTGTACAATTTTTAGTTTAAGTTTCTTACAAAACATAACATTTTTAAAACTACACTAAACTGAAACGTTATTTATATTGGTCTAAAAGTTATGAAAGCTAAAACAATACAAGGGCCCTTTAAGAGACTTAAATAAACAACAAGTTTGTGAAACACCATGGTACACTTCCCTGCTTTGTAAGAGAATATAATATTTCTTTTGTTTCACAATAGTTTGAATAAAATTTGCTGAATTTTTTTTTTCATAAATTGCTTTATATATTACCCTTTTTGTAGCCAGTTCTTCCAAACTAATATTCATTGATATTTTATCTATCACAATGTAAGTTAAGTATATAAATTGTTTACTTCAATATAAACCAGCAACTAAGAAAGGGTATGCAAAATGTTGCCTTTTCAAACACATTTGCACTGTGCATAAACATATCACTCATTAATGTTTCTGTTATGTAAGCACACAAGATTTATCAGAAGATTCCTTAACGTGGAACCTCAATTTACGTTTTTTACCTATTTTTCTATTATATTCCGTTTTTAAAGAACATATTTAAATTAATGTTTGAACTTTGAATTTGGAACCTTGCCTTTGTCCTTTATTGGTGATATATATAGTATCACGGTTCTGTCAAAACATTATGAGTATTTAAGATGACTCGCATGGGCTTTTTTAAATGCTTATTAAAGCTGTAACAGCTATTAAACACACAATACTGTACTTTAAAAATATGGGAAAGCATATAAATACATTCAAATTAATTGCAGAACATTCTCAAACCCATAGATATGGAATAAAAAATATTTTTTTATGTTTTTTGTGTGAAATGGATCCCGGGACTTAAGGGGTTAATACATATCACGGAACCCACATGGACCACAACAGATGCTTTAATAATTTGTATTGATTTCCGCAATGCTGGATTGTGAGTCCGATCGCTAAGTTTACCTCTCGACACTAATTAATTCGTAGTCTCTGAGTGAAGTATAAACTCCATGTTTTACTGGCGTCATGATGACAGTCTAATTTACTGTGTCTAAGCAGTACTGTGAGTGTTTAAGAAGTAAATTACGGGCTTGCTTAAATACATTCTGATCATATGATCACACCCCCTGAAATCAGACTTAAAAAGACAGGGGTTACAAGTTCAGCCTTGCCATCAGAATTTGTGAGTTTGAGGCACTTGTGAGCAGCTAATAGTATAGGGCCCATAGGGCCCTATTGCGCAAATTAGGTCTGACCCACAACTAGAAAAAGTGTAAAGGTTCAGTAAAAAATATTACAAGTACTAGATAGGACCTCTTTCAAACACTTATTATAGCTTTAGCAGCAATTAACCACATGCTACTGGACTTTAAAAACATGGAAAGGCATTAGTATTAATTGCAGTATAGTCTTCTGGAAACTGATGTTTGAGCTGTGCTAAAACCAAATTTTGACTGTACTGATTGTAAAAGTATTATATTTAGAAAGATATAATTTAAATAATATTAATAACATTTAACAACATTATACATAGAAGAAATCTCCAGAGGCCACAAAATAATATTAAAGTAACACAGAAGAATTCCCTTTTATTGAAGATTTGAAAATTGCTCACAGAAATTAACACAATAGTTGTAATTAAAGTTTCCCTATGAGTAAATATGTTTAATGTGCTTATAATGCTGATTGCTATGTCCCTGTGATGAAATATGGTCATATTTAGTCTCAAAATACAGTATTTCCCTAGGGGGTTCTAAGAAAATATGTTGTGTTGGACCCCCAGCTAAGAGGGCCAAGTAAGTGGTGCAAAAAGATGGGGAGTTAGCAATCAGTCTACAGGAGCATCACACTTAATGTCTCAGCAGAGATTATTAGCAAATGCTCCCTGCCAAGAACAGACATTACTGATATGGGCCTGTGGCCGAACCCCCCAAGGGTGAATCATTGGTGATTGAATGTGATTGGATTGTGTTGTGTATAAATGTACTGTCTTCATCAATAAAGTTGTTGATAGTTGCTGTCAGTCTGTACTACATAATTGATGTGTAAGTTTCATTCACTGCTGGGTGGCTATACTGAATTCTTTGGTTTCCTGGGCACTTTGGTGACTATAAGCTAGGTTGGTTCTCTTCCTGCTATCAGTGATATACAATCAATCAGATGGTCCTACTGGTTAGGTTTGAACTAGGTTCTTATCAAGCCCAACAGAAGCAGTAGGTCATCACATTACCCATGCAGAAGATTAACAATGCTGGGTCTTTGAAGGGTAATGCATGAATAATATTTTTTTTACAGGTTTAATTATTTTTTATTTTCTTAGTATTTTTTTATTTTAGTTGTAATTATTCTAGTAATGTTTTATGTAATTCATTTAAACTTTATTGTACTTATTGGTATTAATGTGATTTTAGTTTAACTTCTTCTCTGCGCACCCAAGCTGTTAACTATCCAATCGCGGTATAACGTAGTGCGACACAGGCCTCTTGATTGACAGAGGGAGAATAAAGTTGCGTTCCACCCGCCCATGCGTTGACTGCGACATTAATTAGGGGTTTTGTTCATTTATCTTATACTATTCACTATTTTACACTTAATCCATGATTACACATATTTACAGATTACACCTAATTGCAATACACATTTTAAAACAACACACATAGAGACATATAGAGCTAGGTCACTCCATACAAACAGGTGATAGCAGAGAGGTCAGACAAATCACAGTCCACTAGAGAAGGAACTGGCAACCCACTTCAGTATCCCCGGCTTGCAAACATTGTGGAACAGCACAGGCAGAGACCTAGCTAAATGTGCTGCAGTCCATAGGGTCACAGAGAGTCGGACACGACTGTAGGACTAAACAACAAATAATAAAATGTCCCCCTGGTACTTGATATATGTGATATGGCGGTGTAAGTTGGCCACTGTTTGCTTTCCCAATATAGATGTGATGAGCGAGATGTATATGCAATCACATATATAGTTGTGAGCATGTAGGTTATTGCAAACGCTTGCGGGCTCGCGTTGCATGGGCAGCAGTTGCTGGCAAGGAGCGCCGAAGGTGTATTGCGTCCTAACAGTTTCAACCACCTCAAAGTTTATAAATACTGCACACTTTCCAGAAAATTCTACATTTCTCTTCAGGTGATGAACAGTGTGACTGGACAGTTCACTGCTGGCGTTAATTCGGAAGATAATTGCTTAACAATTTACAACTTTACAATCTGCAAATTACAACAAAGAGGTAAGCTATAATACATTTAATTAGTTAAGAAATACACACAAAAAAAGAAAAAAAAAAGGGCATTTCAAATATTGACAACAACAACTGGATTTATGTATAGTAACATTTCAAATACACAGATATGTGTATGTGCCGTATAAGAAGCTGAATTTAACTACAAAAAAAAAAAAATAGATTTAAGTCATATCCATTTAAACAAATAAAATAATTTGGGCAAACAAAATTGTGACACATACATATTTAGCCTGCAGTTCAATCTTTTCCTTTTATGGACATTTCAAACAGACTCTGCATCAACAGCGTCACTGAAGAATTTGCAGCGTAGAGTATGAAAGCTGAACAATTTTCCACAACACAAAGAAAGAAGAACAGGTAAGATACAAAAATACATTACAATCAGAAAAAAACATGCTCTTACAACCCCCCCCCCAACAAAAAATAAATAAACAATTTATCTTTTTCTTTTTAAACAGGCACTGCCTGAAGACTGGTGCATCAACATTGGCAGTAGGGGACCCTCTGTCATTGATACACCAAACAGACTTCAATCAAGGTATAGTAAAACAAGTAAAAAACAAACAAAATAATAGCCTGTTTGCTGGGCTCCAATGTCAAAATGAAACTAAAAACAAATAAGAAGCCCCTAATACATATTAGAGGGAACAGAAAACACCATACTTCAAGAAATATTGCTAACACATATAAAATGAAACAATAACTCCTGTTTACTCTGCAAAAACCTCTGACCCTAACCCATAACTTAAATCTAAGTGGCGGACACAAAATAAGATAGTATAACAAATATTAGTAACATATAGAAAATGGAACAATGATTCCTGTATAGTCTGCAAGAACCTCTAACCCTAACCCATAAGCCAAATCTAGCATCCCAAAATTGGCGGACACAAAACAGGATAGTATAAAAAATATTGCTAAGATATAGAAAATGGAACAATGATTCCTGTTTAGCCTGCAAGAAACTCTAACCCTAACCCATAACCTAAATCTATCATCCCAAAAGTGGTGGACACAAAACAGGATAGTATAATAAATATCGATAACACATACACAATTAAAAAAATATCCTGTTTTCTGTGTCCAAAACTACAACACTAAACCAAGAATCGAATTACACCAATGGTGTACACAAAACAGGATAGTATAAAATAATTTCGAACGCTGCACGGTTCCACATACACTGTCAAATCTGCACTATTTTAAACACAACAAAGAAAGGAAAAATGCTAATACATTGGTTTTACAAAAAGAAGATGCTGTTTTTCAAAAAAATATTTCAATAAAATAACATTTCTCTTTATCGTTTACAACAGACACTGCCTGAAGACTGTCGCAGGAAGATTTGCAGCACCGGATCCTGTAGCATTAATACACAACTAATACTTCTACCAAGGTATAGTAGAACAAGTACAAAAATACAAACAATAAAATCATGTTTGCTGTGCACCAATGTCAACATGAAAAATAACACAAAATAATAAGCAACGACTAACAATGATAAGGCACACAAAGCAAGATCCTTCAACAAATATTGTTGACACATTTCAAATTTAACAAGGAATCCTGTTTTCTCTCCACCAACCTGAAACACTAACCCATAAGTTAAATCTATCATCCCAAACGTGGCGGACAGAAAACAGGATAGTAGAACAAATAGTGGTAACACATAACAAATTAAAGAATAAATCCTCTTCTCTGGGCCCGAAACCTACAACATTAAACCCGCAACCTAAACATACAGAGAAAATAGGATACTACAACAAATATTAGTAACACCTTCAAAATTCAAGAATAAAGCCTCTTTTCTGGCCCACACCCTATAAGCCTAAAACTACAACCTAAGCCTCCAATGACAACAATCGTCTACAGAAAACACGAAAATACAACAAAGATTGTTAATACAAAAGTTACTCAAATATTCAGTTTTGTGTGCTATGCCTATAAGCCAAACCTATAAACCTACAATCTCAAAACTAGCGTCCACAAAAAATAATAGGACAACAAATAGTTGTAACACATACAAATTTTATAATATAAAGCCACTTTTATCTACAATAACCTATAAGCCACACACAACCTAAATCTATAATGACAACAGTGTTGCAAACAAAACAGGATAGTACTAAAAAACAAAAATATGCACTTACAAAACAAATTTAAAATCAGGAACAAAAATAATAATACATTCTTTGTATTTGCAGATTAATATGGCAGATGCTGACAAGAAACAGGAAAAGATAAGACGGCAAACTAGAGAATGACATAAAACATGGGCAAAGCAGCAGACTCCGGAGCAGAAGGAAATTCGACGAGAAAAAGAATGCAAAAGACTTGCAAGCAAAAGACTATCAGCTGACAAGCTCAAATCTACCCCTAAGAAGGCAACTAAAAAACAAAAGCATTTAGAACATGTTGCTGAACAATCAGATAACATTTCCAATGATGACTTACAAACTCATACTCATATATGTTCTTCAAATTGTCCTTTACTTAAGTCTTTGGCAGTAGAGGTTCATAATTGTGGTGAGATGAATATTCTCTGTCAGTTTTGTGGGGCTTATCATTTCAAACAGGAAAGACCCAGAGATGGTGAGTTCATTAGTTGCTGTCAAAAAGGCAAGGTCAAACTGCCAGAAAGACAACAATTCCCACCATATTTACAAAACATTATGACTGAACCTGCTTTTCCCAACTACAAAAATGTAAAAACAAACATAAGATCATACAATAGTGCTATATCCTTTGCATCTTATGGGTGCAACATTAGTTGCTAATGTGCCAGGACATGGCCCTTACTGCTTTAAAGTCCAAGGACAAATTTACCATCGCACTTCACATTTACATCCAGAGCAAGGAGAGCAAAGAAAATGTGCTCAACTATATGTCCTAGATACAATGGAAGCTGTTGACCAACGTATGCAGCTTCAAGAAAATATAAAATGCTTACCCAATGTTTTTATTGAGCTGGATAAAATTTTGTCCAAAAACCCCTACACTCAAGCTTATAAAAAATTGGCAGAAGTAGAAAAGGAACAACAACTTCATGCAGAAATATATCAATTGCCAATCCCAAAGGTCAATATGGTGCTTTAAAGAGATCGACATACTGATAAACACTGTTATAACTTGCCAATATCAAATGAGGTTGCAATGGTCTTTCAAAATGATGAAGGAGAACCACCATTTCAGAGAGACATTAGAATATATCCCAGAAATGAGGAGCAACCTTTCATAAATATAAGTATCTTAAGTGCAAATTTAGATCCAATGATATATCCAATATTTTTTCCACATGGGGAAGCAGGTTGACAACCCAAATTAAGCCTTCAGAGTTACCCAAATTAAAAAGTACGAGTGCAAAAAAATATTTCAGTGCTTGAATTTAAAGTGGCTCAAATTGCCATTCGAAATGGATTCAATCCTATTTTATGTGGTGAAAAACGAACACAACAATGGATCATTGATTCCTATTTGCAAGTTGAGGCAAATAATTTAAACTTTATAAAATATCAAAAAGATAAACTATGTGTAGAACAGTATTGTGGATTGATGGATTATGTTGCTGAGGTTTCTACAACCAGAGAGATGACAGCTGGCAAAGCCATCATTTTACCATCTTCTTTCCAGGGATTTCCTCACAATATGTAAGAAAGATACAATGATGCTATGTCTATTGTAACAAAATTTGGCAAACCAGATTTATTTATTACATTTACATGTAATCCACAATGGCCAGAGATTACACACAATTTGCTAATTGGCCAAACTGCTTCCGATAGACTAGATTTAGTGGCCAGAGTCTTTCAAATCAAATTAAATGAATTAATACGTGACATAACCATAACTCAGTTATTTGTCAAATTTCTGGCTTATGTTTATACCATTGAATTTAAAAAAAGAGGACTTCCACATGCACATATTCTTATAATCCTTCAAGAAAAGCATAATTTAGATACTGGTGACAAACTGGATTCAGTCATTATTGCTGAACTACCAGATCCAGAACTACATGGTACACTATATGAGATTGTAACTCATCATATGATTCACGGACCATGTGGAGATATTAATCCACAGTCACCATGTATGGAAAATAAGAAATGTACAAAAGAATTACCAAAAGATTATAGAGATAAACCTTATGCTAATTGTGATGGATATCCATTATATAGAAGACGAGAAGAACAAACTGCCATTATTCAGGGCAAAAAGGTTGACAATAGATATGTGGTACAATACAATCCACATTTACTCATGAAGTATAATGCACACATTAATGTTGAAGCCTGCACTTCTATAAAATCCATTAAATATGTCTACAAATATATTTACAAAGGCTATGATGCAGCTACTGTAGTTGTCAAAAGAGCTGAAAATAGCGAACCCCGTCAGTTAGTACATTATGAACTTGCATCTCATTTAGATGCTCGCTATGTGAGTGCGCCAGAAGCAATGTGGCGTCTTCTAAAATTTTAAATGCACGATCGCTCACATGCAGTATATCGATTAGCTGTACATTTGCCACAAAGACATTTAGTGTATTTCCATGCTGGAAATGAAACAAATGCTTTGGCACAAAGTGAGCATCGCCACACTACACTAACTGCATGGTTTCAATTAAATTCAACAGATTTAGATGCAAGGGAATTGTTATATGTTGACATTCCATACCATTATGTTTTTGTTAATGGATTATGGCAAAAAAGAAAAAGCCGTGTAAATAAAATAATCCCAAGAATTTACACTGTAAGTCCAAGAGACCTTTAACGTTTCTGCTTACGATTACTACTTCTAAATGTTCCTGGTGCACAAAGTTTTGAACACTTAAGAACTGTTAATGACATAGTATATGAATCATTTCATTTTGCTGCGTGACATAGAAACTTCCTAGCACTATGTCAAATGCCACGGCACTTGAGGGAACAATTTGCATTCATTTGTATCTTCCCAAATGCTCCAAATGCATTAGCTTTGTGGGACAAATTTAAAACAAATATGGCTGAAGACTTTTTGCAATGATACAATGAGCCTATTGTACAATTAAAAGCATTAATTGAAATCCAAGAGGTCTTTTTAACTCATGGATTAAGTTGTGCAAGTTTTAATCTGCCAGATCCAGGTTTTATAGACGACATCAACTTTGAAGACTATGACACTCAACTACAAAGAGAAAAAACAGAAGAAGGACTTGCAACTTTAAATACATTACAATTGCAAGCATTTCATACAATAAAAATGCCCTAGATGATGACATGGTCAAAGAGCATTTTTTCTATCTGGATGGACCTGGCGGATCAGGACAAAGTGAGCATCGCCACACTACACTAACTGCATGGTTTCAATTAAATTCAACAGATTTAGATGCAAGGCAATCGTTATATATTGACATTCCATACCATTATGTTTTTGTTAATGGATTATGGCAAAAAAGAAAAAGCTGTGTAAATAAAATAATCCAAAGAATTTACATGGTAAGTCCAAGAGACCTTTAACGTTTCTGCTTACGATTACTACTTCTAAATGTTCCTGGTGCACAAAGTTTTGAACACTTAAGAACTGTTAATGACATAGTATATGAATCATTTCATTTTGCTGCGTGACATAGAAACTTCCTAGCACTATGTCAAATGCCACGGCACTTGAGGGAACAATTTGCATTCATTTGTATCTTCCCAAATGCTCCAAATGCATTAGATTTGTGGGACAAATTTAAAACAAATATGGCTGAAGACTTTTTGCAACGATACAATGAGCCTATTGTACAATTAAAAGCATTAATTGAAATCCAAGAGGTCTTTTTAACTCATGGATAGAACGGCGAACTGGGAACATATGCGAGATTCGACCCGCCCCCCATACTTTATCATTGAGCAAACTTTGACCCTGCATGTCACAGTCAGCAGACATATTCCAGCCAATCAGCAGCATACACTCCCTTCCACACCCTTCTACCTCATGGACAGCAGCCATTTTGGAATCATAAGTAACTTGCAGTGTTACTGAGAGGAGGGACAGTTTGGATGATACTGCATCAATAGGGAAAACCATAGCTAGGCAAGTTTATTCAGTGTCCAGTGCAGTGCTGAAGGACTCTTGTGCATTAATATTATTATTATTACTACTATTTAATGTGTAGATGTACCAGCTGGGCATGCATTATTATTATTATTATTATTATAATTATTATTATTATTATTATATAATGTGTAGATGTACCAGCTGGGCATGCTCTTGTGCATTATTATTATTATTATTATTAGTAAAATACTAATAATAATAATAATGCACAAGAGCATGCCCAGCCAGTACATCTACACATTATATAGTAATAATAATAATAATAATAATAATAATAATAATAATACATAAGAGCATGCCCAGCCGGTACATCTACACATTATATACTAATAATAATAATAACAATAATAATAATAATGCTCAAGAGCATGCCCAGCCGGTACATCTACACATTATATAGTAGTAAAAATAATAATAATAATAATAATAATAATAATAATAATAATATAGAAGAGCATGCCCAGCCGGTACATCTACACGTTATATAGTAATAATAATAATAATAATAATAATAATAATAATAATGCACAAGAGCATGCCCAGCCAGTACATCGACACATTATATAGTAATAATAATAATAATAATAATAAAGCAGAAGACCTCCCCTGTGTCTCCCCCCCACTCCCTCCCATGTGTCTCTCTCCCCCCTCTCCCCTGTGTCTCCCCCCCACTCCCTCTCATGTGTCTCTCCCCCCCCCCTCTCCCCTGTGTCTTTCCCACCCTTGCCTGTGTCTCTACCCTCTCTCCCTTCCCCAGTGTTTCTTTCCCCCCTCTCCTGTGTCTTTTCCCCCTTCCCTCTTCCCTGTGTCACTCCCCTTCCCCTGTGTCTCTACCCCCCTCTCCCTTCCTGTGTTTCTTTCCCTCCTCCCCTGTGACTTTCCCCCCTTCCCTCTCCCCTGTGTCTCTTCCCCCTCATCTGTGTCTCTTCCCCCTTCTCCCCTGTGTCTCTACCCCCTCTCCCCTGTGTCTCTACCCCCTCCCCTTTACCCTGTGTTTCTTCCCCCCTCCTCTGTGTCTTTACCCCCTTTTCTCTCCCCGGTGTCTCCTCACCACTCCCTCTCATTAGTCTCTCCCCCCCTCTCCCCTGTGTCTCTACCCCCCACTCTCTCCTGTGTCTCTCCCCCCTCCCATGTGTCTCTTCCCCTCACCTCTCCCTTACCCTTTTTCTCTTCCCCCCTCTGCCCTGTGTCTTCCTCCCCCTCTCCACTGTGTCTTCCTCCCCCTCTCCCCTCTCCTGTGTCTTCCTCTCCCTCTCCCCCGTGTTTCCTCCCCCTCTCTCCTCCCCTGTTAGCTTCTATATGCATACATACATACAATAAGAAATCTGGGGGGGGGGGGGGGGGTTTACCCCTCCCCCCCCCCAGTTCCAACACCCATGTGTACTGTATAATATTGTATTGCATTATGTTATATTATATCACTAGCGACTTGCCTGGCACACATGATGGGGCAATAAAGTTTGAAGCCATGGCAATGCTGTTTTTCCACACAATGTGATGCTTTTTGTACTCTGAGGACCTTCGGCGCTCATTGTGAGTCTCTTCCCTCGTGTCCTTCATGTTTCGTGCTTTGCAACAATCAATCTTCGGCGCTCATCGCAAAGACAGATATATAAGTACAGTGTTAAATATATAATTTTTTTTTGTGCAGTGTAAATTAAAAAATGTATTCAGGTCTTAGAGCATAATAAAGTGATTTAGATTTGTAACTGCTTTGAGAGTGCTATCGCTGGCAGCCAATGAGCAGTAATCCAGATATATAACTGCAGAGTAAAAAGTAAAACATTTTAGTGTAGTGTAAAGTCTACATTTTTATTTTCCATTACTAATTAATACTTATTAAATGAATGCACGATAATAACTATTGTGAATGAACAAATGTATTAGGAAGTGTGAAGCGTTAATGTATGTAAAGTAACCGCAGTGTAAAACATGCTATTAAGCGTATTTTTTTTATATATATTTTTTTTAATAATAATGAATTAATTAATTACTAAAATACTTTACCTATTTGTAATTAATATATCCAGTGATCAATAACCTGAAGAGCTAACAATCAGTTTTGATTTTCCTGCAGCTTACAGTGTACATTTGGACTGTTGGTGACCCGAGGTGTAAGTGTCAGCAATGTGCGCAGTGCACAAGGGGAAACCGCTTGTATAGTCGTGTAACGCGCCATTTTAGATTTGTAATGTTATTAGTTGCAAGTTAGTGTTGTAAAATGGCGGCGATTGTGTATGTGTTACGCGGCTCGCCAGCAGTTTCCATTATTTATAATAGTGTATTTTGTACCTCGTCCGTTCCTAGGTAAAAGTCGTACATGGCTGGCGATGTTTTGCGTGGTTTGGGGTCGTGTAGCCTCGTTTTCATTTTTTCCGCCATTTTTTTTGTCGCTTAGCCGATCTGCAAGTGCCAACTGGGGAAGACGTTACAGATATCACATATATAGTTGTGAGCAGGCGGGTTGTTGCTAACGCTGCGGGCTTGCAAAGCGAGGGCCAGAGTTGCTGGCAAGGAGCGCCGAAGGCTCCCACGTCGGCTGCAATGAGCCGCAGGCAGGACTTACACCATCACATTTACGGACTTACCATCCAAAAATACGGGACTTAGAAAAAAAAACATTACGAGCTCACAAAAATACAACCTTAACGCCCGAACCGCACGCACTTAAAAACATTAAAAACACAATAAATACACACAACAAACACATAAAAAGCTCACCCACAGCAAGGCGGGCACCGAGGACCTCTGCAAGTGAAGTTACACCTCCATTTAAGTCCAAATTCATGAGTTTAGACACCCGAAAATCACCTAAGTGAAAGAAAAAATGGCCCTTGAAAAAAAGAAAATGAGGCTACAGGACCCTAAACACGCAAAACACATACGGATTTTCCTAAAAAGACGTACGAGGTAAAGATACACTATTAACAAGGACGCTAAATCATCCACACCCGCGTACCACATACACATTCCCCGCCATTTTACAACACTAACTTACACAATGCGGAAGTACCCAGCTACCCTAACGGCTTCCCCTCGCGCACGCAGCCTATTTACACTACACACTGCACACATTGCTGACACTTACACAGCAGCTCCACAGCACTGAAAACCTACATTGTATGCTGCAGGAACATGAAAACAGATTGTCAGCTCTTCAGCACAATGCTTCCTGCATATATTACTTACAAATAGGTAAAGTATATTCATTTAGTAATTATTTCATTAGCATACAAAAATACATATACACAAAAAAAACATTATCACATTAAACATAAAAGCCATTCACTGTGTGCCTCACAACGAGCGCCAACGCTGCTCATAGCATACAAAGCCTTGCAATAAGCGCAAAAAACACATCACCGCCGGCCAAAGTATAACAGCAAAAGCGCCTATCAGAAAAAAAATACAACCAACAGCCTCGCAATGAGCGCCGAAGGATCTCCGACCGCTAACAAAATGAATGTCTCGTCCAAACCATTACCTGCCTTACAATCTTATTGCCGCCATTTTTTGATGGGCAAGTCGCTAGTAAATATATAAAGATCAAGATAATAAAAGTATCAGGAAATGTAACACAAAGATGCACGCGCGTCTGAATAATACGACAAATACGGATTTTTGTCATAAGTGATATGATCGCAGTATTGGGTCATAAACCCTAAACACTGGAATCTGTGACATACAATTTACTGATGATGTCATTAATGGGCTTCAAGGGGGGGGATCTCTTTTCAAACTTTTTGAGCGGTGCAAATCCAACATACGCAGAGCGGAAACGCCACATCTGTGGGACACACACAAAGGATGTTCACTTTGGGAGAAAAAAAACAAAAAAATATGAAATATTTAATAATCATATTTTGATGTTACCAACAGATAAGGAAACAAAACTGAGGTTATTATATCTAATAGTAGCAAGCCTGGGAGTACTGGGAGTAATAATACTGCAGCAGGAGGTCAGGACTAATGTCACTCTATAGACACCCAGTCAGATAAAGGTCAGTACTAATGTCCCTCTATAGACCCCCAGTCATATAAAGGTCATTACTAATGTCCCTCTATAGACACCCAGTCAGATAAAGGTCAGTACTAATGTCCCTCTATAGACAC
This sequence comes from Discoglossus pictus, assembly GCA_027410445.1. NCBI lineage: Eukaryota > Metazoa > Chordata > Amphibia > Anura > Alytidae > Discoglossus > Discoglossus pictus. The sequence continues at coordinate 122,814,131 of CM050163.1, forward strand.
CCAGTCAGCTAAAGGTCAGTACTAATGTCCCTCTATAGACACCCAGTCAGCTAAAGGTCAGTACTAATGTCCCTCTATAGACACCCAGTCAGATAAAGGTCATTACTAATGTCCCTCTATAGACACCCAGTCAGATATAGTTCAGTACTAATGTCCCTCTATAGACACCCTGTCAGCTAAAGGTCAGTACTAACGTCCCTCTATAGACACCCAGTCATATAAAGGTCAGTACTAATGTCACTCTATAGACACCCAGTCAGATAAAGGTCAGTACTAATGTCACCTATAGACCCCCAGTCATGTAAGGTGTAACCCTTACACTACCTGATCGATACAACATCATACCTGATGGTTTAAAGCACGTTATTCCAAACAATTTAGGAATGTTAGGTAATTTATGCCCTTTATGGCTTAAAACCAGACTCTGTATCAACTATGTAATTTTCCGTGGGAGTTTTGCCATGGATCCCCCTACGGCATGCCACAGTCCAGGTGTTAGTCCCCTTAAAACAAATTTCCCATCACTATTGTGGCCAGAAAGAGTCCCTGTGGGTTTTAAAATTCGCCTGCCCATTCACGTCTATGGCGGTTCGCCGATGTTCGCCGGTTCGCGAACATTTGCGGAGGTTCCCGTTCGAGGTTCGCGAACTGAAAATTTGAGGTTCGCGACATCACTACTCATGGATTAAATTGTGCAAGTTTTAATCTGCCAGATCCAGGTTTTATAGACGACATCAACTTTGAAGACTATGACACTCAACTACAAAGAGAAAAAACAGAAGAAGGACTTGCAACTTTAAATACATTACAATTGCATGCATTTCATGCAATAAAAAATAACCTAGATGATGACATGGTCAAAGAGCATTTTTTCTATCTGGATGGACCTGGCGGATCAGGAAAAACGTATTTATATAATTTATTGATGAGTTTTGTAAGAGCACAACATCAAATAGCGCTGGCATTTACAACCACTGGAATTGCCGCACTTTTGATAGAAGGGGGAAGGACTGTGCATAGTGGATTAAAACTGCCAGTGCCTATTTTGCAAACATCAGTGTTGGATATTCGAATGACATCATTACAGGCAAAAAAAAATAAAAAAAGTAAATTAATTATAATAGATGAGGCTACAATGATGTCATGCTATGCCCTACAATGTATTGACCATTTGCTTTGTGAAGTCATGGATAATACTTTGCCATTTGGTGGAAATGTAATGTTGTTAGGTGGCGATTTTAGACAAACATTACCTGTCGTAGTAGATGGAAATGGAAACGACATTATCGAAACATGTATATAGTCAAGTACACTATGGAAACTATTTACCCATCTTCAATTACAACAAAAAGATCAGAAGGAGAAAATGATTTCAATGACTGGCTCATTACAATTGGAGAAGGAAAAACAGAACAAATCCAAAATGTACCTGAGGACACTGTGCACATCCCAGCTCATATGATTTGCAAACAAGATCTTATATCGGCTATATTCGATAATAATGAAGACTATGCAGAACTTGCTAACAAAGTAATACTAACATAAGGATGCATTGCTCCTCAATAATCAAATATTAAACCAAATTAATACACCACAAAAAATTATGAAAGTGCTGATTCTGTACTTGGTGATGACAAAGAAAGTCAGGCAAACTTTTCTACTGGATTCATAAACTCATTAACTCCTTCTGGAATGCCACCACATATTTTGCAGCTAATGAAAGGTGCAATTGTCATGTTACTGCGAAATATGAACCAAAAAAAAGGCCTATGCAATGGTGCAAGATTAATTGTTCAAGAATTAAAGTACCATTTCATAGATGCTGAAATTCTAACTGATACCCATAAAGGAGAGAGAGTCTTCATACCAAGAATAGATTTTGCACCAAGTGAAAGTAGCCTTATTTTTGTACTTCAAAGGAGACAATTAACATCATTATGGCATTTGCCATGACCATTAATAAATCACAAAGACAAACTTTCAAATCTGTGGGTATCTTTTTAGAAGAACCAGTATTTGCACATGGCCAGCTGTATGTTGCCTTCTCAAGGTGCAAGAATCCACAGGCAATTAAAGTTTACATTGAAAACAGATTTATTAGATGATTGACGCATTTTTACCAAAAACATTGTCTACTATGAAGTCCTGTAACTTTCATTCCACCAAACACAAGACATGGCACAGAAACAGCAACCAAAAATAACAATTTAACAACAAAAACAACGACAATTTAGAAAGAAAAAAATAAGTATAGAGAATGATGGTTTAATTTCAATATCAGGCTCTTTTTAGAGCACCACTATTTCCATAAGAAACTCTATACAATGGCAAAACACATAGAGAACATTGGTTACACATCGCGGACGAACTTTAATGTCTTGCGTTCTCTTTTTAGACTCTTTGTGCCATTTTCCCCAATTACAACCATTAAAAATCAACAACCACAAAATAACTGATTACTATTTCATGGAAGTAGTCTTTTTGCATGATTAGCCCTACAAAACACTTGGCTTGCATTTTACAACAATTACAGTTTAATTGTTATTTCAGTATGTTACTGTTTACAATGTTACAAGTTAAAAAAAAAAAAAAAAAGGCAAAGTTGTTTCTTTGCAGATATTTCAAAGTTCATGTTAACAGGAGGAGGAGGTTTTCTTATACAATGTAAATGTATCATTCAATGCAAAATATTAATCCAGGGACTAATCGCCAGTTAATGGGGTCAGGAAGGAATTTATATTTCCCCCTTTGATACAATTGGCTAGCTTTCAAGGAGGGTTTTTACTGTTTGCCTTCCTCTGGATTCAATATATATTTCGTTTAACAGTTGTTAATCTACAAGTCGCATGTTAAAAAACATTATGTCAAGTTTACAATAATCATTAATACAATGTTGAACTGTTCTTACATTAAAAAGTTTAACAGTTCACCAAAAAGTTGCATGTTAAAAAAATAAACATGTTTCATATAATAATTGTACTTCTTTAGAGATAAGAAAAAGGTTAGAAGTGTCAAATACGCATGTTACCTACAAAACAGAATTCAAAACATACACATTAAATTACCGTCATTTTATGACGGGCAAGTCGCTAGTTATATATATATTCCAGGGTCCACATTAGAGCCTCTGTGAGTGAGAAAAGATTAATATGGCATCAGTTTCATGTTTGTGTGTTGCAATTTAATCAGGCAGTGTGTCTTTAATTGCTTTATGCATGTTCCAGCATGGCTTTTCATATTGGCATATGCATGGCCATTCCAACATATGATGAAATTAAAAAAAATTTAAATGCCTATTTTTTTATTTGGGGATTGTTGTGCAAGTAATTGTAATGCCTTTCCATGCTTTCATTATATGTTAAAGTCCACTGGTGAGTTTATATTGTCTTTTACAGTGTTGAGAAATTGTCTGTAAACACTTTGCGGTTCCTATTAGGAGGCTATAATATTTTTGCCTCCATTTGTGGGTTACAGGATTGAATACCAGTGCATCTTTGAGAATTCATAGCAATTTAATAGCGATTTTAGAACGTAACATTTACGGGATTGACAGATCAAAGGTTTTGCAACAACAGAGTTCAGATTTCGACAGCCCGTAGGGTTTTTCTGCCTGTAAGCTTTATGAGGCCAATTTAATAGCCATAAGTCTAGTGGCCTCCGTTACGGGCTATGGTTTTACGCATTGGGGGAATTTAATGGGGGTGTTAGAGATCCAGCTGCAATGTAATAGGGTTTGCATTAGCTGCAATTAACATTTGCTAAGCAAATTTTGCTGTGCAAGCATTTTAGAGAGCCTAATTTGATCAAGATTTAAGAAATGCACTTTGCCTAACCACCAAAGATACATTTCTTGAACATTTGACCAGCAAACAATTGAATCAATACATCTAATCGTAAACTAATCATTTTACACAAGCTATTTATTCATGGATTTAAATATAACATTATTAGATTTTACTAAATTAATATACTTATGCAGCAAAATGTTTTTTTAATACTTTTATTGCCAGTGGATTTAGTTTAAATGATAAAATAACTGCAAACTTTGTTAAGAAAATAGAATATGTTTTCTGTTTGAAGTGCATACATCATAGCAAGGTCTGCTATGGATCAATAATATATATCCACAAGATATCTGTTTTCTTATAAAACATTCAGAGAACATTTCTGTATTTTGCAAAAAACAGTGATCTATTGAAGATACAGAATTAAACAGCATGGAACATGGTTTTCCATTGCTAAATAGTGTTTGTAACTTTTTAAAACATAAAACACTTATTCTTAACAATCAATATTTGTGTTTCAAACTGTATGCATTTAACTTAAATCAAGAATGTTTATAATTAACTGTATTAAATATTACCTCCAAATGAACATTTCAGTGGTTAAAAGCAAGGCTGTATAACATTAAACAGTTGCTGATAATTTCAAATTTTGCAGCAAGATTTCTAACTGGAATATTTATTTGTTTTGAATAATAGTTGGAAATACTATGTTAGAAATATTTTGATATTCACTTACAGATTCTTTAGGCATGTTTCACATTTATTTTGCTATTTATTGCATATGACATTGTGTTTATAATTCCAGTAAAGAGCAAATATTCAAATAATTGCTTAACATAGATTTGTGTGTAATCAGTTATCATAATTAAATGTAAAACTTGCTGTCACTTTAATACAAGTCTTTTGTTTATTATTAATACTGTATTATTTATTTAAATAAATAAAATGTCCCACATATCAGAATATTCTTTTCATAATACAGCATACATGTGGAGCTACAGGGACTGCATATAGAGCCATTGCTTTGGCTCAGTTTCAAACAAGAAAGTGCATTGTTAAGTTAAAACCAAGACATTGACCAATTATTGTCTTCTATCACTCCTGAATGCTCTTCACCTACTGCCACCCCCAGAGGCTCTCATCCTCCTGCCACTCATATGACATTTCTGCTCTTCCTGCTGACACCACTCTGCAGCCATGTCTGAATCCTCCCAACTTTGCAATAGCTAGTATTTCCGTATCTTATTTTTCATCAATCATTCTTGGCAAGTGTTTTATAGCAGCCTTTTTTTTCTGTGTGTGTGTGTGGGGGGGGGGGGGGGGGGGTCAGAAACAGGATGAACCTTTCTCTCTCCTTCTTGCATACTCCTACATAGTACTTCTCTCCTGTGCATTATGCATTCCCTACCCTACTGTCTACAATGCCTACTATGAAATATAGAGTGGAAAGTCACAGACAATGAAAGACAGGAAGAAATACATAACAGATGACAGGCAAAAGAGAAACTATAGTTACATAGTTACATAGTAATTAAGGTTGAAAAAAGACTTTCAGTCCATCAAGTTCAACCTGTTAAGATCTCCTCTGATCTGCAATATGCAGATTAGTTATTAATTAATTTTTTGTTAAATAATTATTAATACTATAGTATTAGAGGATGAATAAAGAGTTAGTCCATCAAGTACAACCTTTTTAGATCTCTATTGATCTTTTTAATAATTGGACTATTTATTATTAATTGTTAATTGATCCAGAGGAAGGCAAACAGAAAAAAAAAAAACATTGAAACTTTGCCTATTGTCTCATAAGGGGAAAAAAAAGCAAAATTCCTTCCTGACCCCAGAAACTGGCAATCAAATTTCTCCATGGATCAATATTCCTTTGCTAGTTATCTAGGATAGCCTTCAATACCCTTTTTATTCAAAAATATATCTAACTCCTTTTTGAAGTTGTCTATTGAATTCGCTGTTACCACCTCCTTTGGTAGAGAATTCCACAGTTTAAACACCCTAACAGTAAAGAACCCTTTTCTTTGTTTAAGATGAAATCTTTTTTCCTCTAACCTCAAAGGGTTTCCTCTTGTCAGTTGAAAATCTCTTGCTACAAAAAGTTCACTTAACAAAGCCTTATATTGACCCTGGATGTATTTAAATAAGGTAATCATATTACCTCGTAGACGCCTTTTTTCTAGCAAAAATAAGTTTAGTTTGGTTAGTCTTTCTTTATAACGTAGCCCCTCCATTCCCCTTATTAGTTTTGTAGACCTTCTCTGTACTTTTTCCAGCTCTAAAATGTCCTTTTTATGAAGTGGTGCCCAAACTTGTATTCCATATTCCAAATGAGGGCGTACTAGGGATTTGTATAGTGGCAGAATTATATTTGCTTCCCTTGCTTCTATACCCTTCCTAATACATGCTAATATTTTACTTGCCTTTGCAGCTGCTGCTTGGCTTTGAGCGCTGTTACCTAGGTGGTTGTCCACTAGTACTCCCAAATCCCTTTCAATATCTGATACCCCTAGATTTGCTCCATTAAGATTATTGATTGCATGGCTAATTTTCCTTCCCAAATGCATAACCTTGCATTTATTTGTGTTAAATCTCATCTGCCGTTTAGCCGCCCATTTCTCTAATTTATGCAAATCCCTTTGTAGGGAAAGTACATCATTATTTAATTTTATTACCTTGCGCAACTTAGTGTCATCAGCAAAAATGGAGACACTACTTTCGAGTCCTACTTCTATGTCATTAATAAATATGTTAAAAAGAAGAGGACCTAATACTGAACCTTAAGGAACCCCACTTATCACATTAGACCAATCGGAGTATGTTCCATTTACAACAACCCTTTGCTTCCTGTCTTTTAGCCAGCTCTCGATCCACGGGCAGATATTTACTGCAATTCCTGTATCCCTTAGTTTGCTCACTAGTCTTCCATGTGGCACTGTATCAAATGCCTTTGAAAAATCTAAAAAGACTACATCCACTGAGTTGCCCTGATCCAAGTTCCTACTAACTTCCACGTAAAAACTAATTAGATTGGTCTGACACGACCTATCCTTCATAAATCCGTGTTGACTGCTACCTATGATCTTGTTCAAATAGACATATTCTTGAATTCTGTCCCTTATTATCCCTTCTAAAAGCTTCTTAACTACAGATGTGAGGCTCCCTGGTCTATAATTCCCTGGATATGCTCTAGATCCCTTCTTAAATATAGGTATCACCTCTGCTTTTCTCTAATCATCCGGTAGAGACCCTGTAGTGAGTGAGTCTTGAAAGATTAGATTTACCGGTTTGGCTATTACAGAACCCAGCTCCCTCAGTACCCTTGGATGTATTCCATCAGGACCTGGGGCTTTATTAACTTTTATTTTCTCCAATCTCTTTTGGATTTCTTCTAGCATTAACCAATTATTTAGTGATGGTAGTGTAGCCCCATTATGTTGCGGTGTCTCAACCACTGGTACCTCCCTTGTGTATACCGACGAAAAGAACCTATTTAGCTCATCTGCCTTTTCCTGGTCACTAATTATCAGATGGCCTGTGTCACATTGTAATATTCCTATAGCTTCCTTCCTCGCCTTCTTCCCATTAATATATTAAAAAAATATTTTAGGGTTAGTCTTACTTTCCATTGCAACTGACTTCTCATTTTCTATTATAGCCAGTCTAATAACCCTTTTGCAAGCCTTGTTGATTTCCTTATAGTCACATAAAGGTGTCTCTGTTCCCTCCTTGTATAATTTAAATTCATGTTTCTTTTTCCTCATCATGATCTTTAAGTCATTGTTAAGCCACATGGTATATGATTTACTCCTATTCATTTTATTTCCACATGGTACATGCCGATGAGTATGTTTATTTAGTAAGGATTTGAATGTTGTCCATTTATTTTCAGTATTTTTCCCTGTAAGTTCTTTGTCCCAGTCTATATGTAGTATTGCTGCCCGTAGCCCATTAAAGTTAGCCCTTTTAAAATTTAGAGTTTTTGTTGGCCCCTTACAACTCTGTTTTTTGTATTCAATCTCACTGTTCCCCAAGGGTTCCCCTATTTTAACATTTGATATTATATCAATATTACTTGTGATGACTAAATCCAAGATGGCCCCATTTCTAGTAGGTTCTTGTATTACCTGGGCCAGATTATGATCCCCGCATGTACTCAAGAACCTGCTCCCCTTAGCTGAGCTGCTGGTCTCATTTATCCTGTTTATTTTAGGGTAATTAAAGTCTCCCATTATTAGAACTTGCCCATGCTTAGCTGCATTTCCAATCTGTAACAATAATTGCAATTCCTCACTTTCAGCGTTATTTGTGGGTTTATAGCATACTTCCACCAATATGCATTTAGAATTAGCTCCTCCACTATTTAGCTCAACCCACACAGATTCAATGATACCGTTAGTGCCATCATAAATATCTTCTCTGACTATAGACTTAAATTCAGGCTTAACATAAAGACAGATCCCTCCTCCTCTTTTAACATTTCCCCTATCTTTCCTAAATAGGTTATAACCATCCAGATTAACAGTCCAGTCATGAGATTCATTCCATTATGTTTCAGTAATGCCTATTTAGCCCCATTTTTCTTGTACTGCTAATATTTCTAGCTTGTCCATTTTCCCAGGCAAACTTCTTGCATTAGCAAGCATACACTTTATGTTGCTATGTCTCTGCCATTGTGAAGTGCTTGCCACTGTATTTGCGCCCATATTAATTCCTCCCTACTCTCTATTGTAACCCTACCCCCTTCTCCTCCCTCATAGGCAACTAATTCATCCCTTTCCCTCTCTACCCTATTTACCCCAATACTTCTATATAGTCCCTCCCCCACCTACAAGTTTATAAACTCCCCCAGCTGTTCTACCATACTATCCCCTAGCACAAAAGCTCCCTCATCACTAAGGTGCAATCCATCCCTGCTATAGAGATTGTACCCAAGTGAGAAGTCAGCCCAGTGCTCTAAAAACCCCAAACCCTCTGCACTGCTCCACTTTTTTAGCCACGCATTAACCTCCCTAAGCTCCTTCTGCCTCCCTGGGCTAGCACGTGGCACTGGTAGTATCTCAGAAAATAGTACCTTGGAGGTCCTTGCTTTAAGCTTATTCCCTAGTTCTCTAAAATCATTCTTTAGGACGCTCCATCTTCCACTAACATTGTCATTGGTACCAATGTGTACCAAGACCTCCGGTTCTATATCTATATAGCAGTATTCTGTGTCCAGATAAACAGTAGCTGATCACAGTGATAAGTCTACTTTCTGAACAAGCTCCTCTACACTACAAATATTGTTTTTGCGAATGTATATTGTAAAAATACACTTTTAAAATAGTTAAAATTTAAAATGGAATAATTTTTATAGTATATAATGAACTTGCTTGTTCCAAAAATATCTAATAACAAGGAAATTGCCCGTCAAAAATGACAGGAATAAAATTGTAAGGCTCTCAATGCTGTTTGCCACACAATGTGAGGCTTTTGCTCCTTTGAGCATCATTTGTGCGGAGCACCCTGAGTGCCGTTGTTTTTTTTTTTCTAAGTCTCGTGTGCCTGGCTTTGGTTATCTAAGTGTTACTGTCTTCGGCGTTGTGTATCTTGTAAGTTCTGTGTCTGGGCTTGCTGAGCCTCAGTTTCACCAGAAATGTTATGGTTTTTTCGGGGCGCTATTTTTTTACCCGCTTCAGTGATTTTCAATCGTTAAAAAAGATAAAATATGCCTTAAATTAACTTGCAACCTCACTTAAGGCTCCCTGGCTCTCTCCCTGTGCTGTGTGTGAGTGTGTAAGTTAATTTGAGGCATATTTATGTGTTTTTGTAGGCTTTTCCAGTTTCTTGGTTCGGCCATTAAAGCCGTATTTTTGCAAGCCCAGCAGTCCATCTATGTGCTTTGGGTCCTAAGTCATACGGACTGTAATTTTGGGTTCGTCGCAAAGTCCAGGGGCCTCGCAATAAAGCCTCATTTCAGCTAAGTCCTGCATGTCTCGGGCTGAGTGCCAGCAAAGTGCTCCGTGTCCACCCCTGCAAGGAGCGCCTTCCCAGCTTGCCCAGCTTGCCGAAGGCGCTCAGTTGGCTATGCAGTGCAATGAGCGCCTTTAGCCTAACTCACGCGTGCCTCAACTGCTCACCTCGCTACGAGAGGCTTGCAGTCAACAGCTCACCTTGCTTCACGAGGCTCGCAAAGTATGACAACTATATATGTGATCACAGATGAGAAATACTTCAGTGGAGTGTGCAAAATTCATAGCTTGTTTTAGCTTTCTAACTAAATTAGTTTGAACAGATCATTTTAGACTTTTGAAAAAGTTTACTATATCAGTCAAGTCTAAATTCCTGTTTTTAGGAATATCAGGAAAAATATTATAATATTAAAACAACCATAACATTAGTGATCCAAAAAACCTTAAATCATGTAAAATTAATCATATAAACCTTGCAATTCTGTTATTTTTTATATAGTGTAGAAAATTACATATTTGGCATGGCAGACCACATTTACCATAGTTTTGCATGGGTTTAATGTTATTAACTTATGCTCTACATTTTATTTTAAAATATATAAATATACAAAGAAAAATAATAAAAATAAATTGGTATTCAATGATCAAATGTATTCTCATGTATACAGTGTATTAAGACAGAGGCTGAATTAAAGCTGTACATCAGACAGAATATGATAATAAATATAATTAAACAAGTTAACTTATTTGGTACACTAGTATAATGAGAATACATTAATTTTCAAGTGTCATTTAAGTGTACACATCAAGGCAAAGGAATTAAAAACTGTAAAACGATTCAACCTGTAAGGGGAAAATGAAGAAGCTTCTCTTTACTTTGAATTCACCTCTTATGTAAAAAGAATTAATAATACTGTAAAGCCTAATTAGGTGACAACAAGCTTCATGTCAGTGCAATGCAGCAAAATCTTGTAATTGAAATAAACTTTTTGTTATTGCACTGCTGAGGCATTATCATTTGCTTGAATAAGGTAAGCCCTACCTCCTAAGACTTCACATTTATTTTCTAAAGAGGGACTGTCATATTCTTATAAAATGTATGCTCTAATTATAATTATTAAGTAGTGTTAACATAATTCTGTACTATGTGTGAACTATGTTTTAGAGATACTCACACTTATTATATGCAAACCCACACTCCTGGCTTCTATTTTTATTTTAGAAAGATAAAAACAGAAGTGTAATACCGGCCTGGCATCAAGAATTATGGATTACAGAATTATCAGCTCTAATATATACCTGAGTTGCCACATATAGGTGCATTCTGTTATACAACCACATGATGGTGATAGCCTTGACTAAGTACAGTCTAATTCAGAGAATTAGCAGAAGACCATATATGGTATTCTCTAACGCATGGGTGTGTGTAACTTTAAGAACCGGATCTCTCTAGTTTTCCATGTGGCTGAAGGAATCCTTTGTGTGTACAGCTGACCAGTGAGGGGACTTTGTGAAGGACATGTGACCTAACTGACCAGTAAGAAGTAAAGGACATGAGTATGGGGGTGGGATTAATATATATATAATATAATTGGTAGCTTTAGAATGCCTTTCTGCTAAGTTAAAAGATGTTTCCATAGTAATATCATGTATTATTAATGTATTTGTATTAATTATTTGTGTAACCATAAATCTGTAACACCTCTTGAATATTTATATAAGTGTTTTTTCCGTAGAATGCAGGGATCTCAGGATGAGATTAGAATAATTATTATAATCATAATTAATATGATTATGAATAATAATATTGTAATTAATTAATTTAACCATTTTTATAACAGTTAATGGCGAGTCAGCCCATTTTTCTTACTGTGTACATTCACTTGCATTTAGGGGGGATTTAATCCAAAATGTCTCTTTGATGTTACAAGTGAACTTAGCGGACGAAAAATTTAACCTGTGATAATTGGTGATATTGTCGAGCGTTTTCTACGAAGAAAGTCGTTGGCCACAACGTTTTTGGTTTTTGTGGTCCAGATGCATCAAAGTGAGACGCAATTGGAGTAAGACAGACATCATTTCTGGGGATCCATTGGTATCCAGACGGAGACATCAAATTGGGGTGCACACCTTTTTTGATTAGGGACCGTGCTGAAGACACATCAAAGTGTAAGTAATGGAGATAATTGCTAAATATGCTAAATGTAGCGATTTTGAACTAGTGATTGTTGAAAATGATAGTATGCTTAGCAGAATACATGATTTATGGTTACAATGTGAAAAGCAAAATAAGCAAATTTATAAGAAAAAATGGTGCTTAACCAAGGAGAGAAATAAGTTACAGAATTGTATGAAATTGTTAAGGTGTATTAAGAACCAGATGAATATGGCTATAATGGGGAGTATTCCAGTTGCAGCAGTTACAGAGACTAGTCAAGATCAGGCAGTTGTCCAAAATGTGTCATAAATGCAGAGTATGTGAATACTTTAGAAGATAATTATGACTCAAACCATGTCTATCTGATCAGCAACATCCGATTGCAGTAATTGATAGTAATGAGCCAGCTTGTACATCAGAGTAAGAGGGTGGATTACATCTTGTAGAAGAAGAGCAACAAGTAAGAGAAATAAATTATGTAAGGGACAGTTCTGATGTTAGTAGGACTATACCAGACTTAACCCCTCACATAGTAAGATCTCACCCACTAAGTTTAAGTCAAGTGCCAGATGCTTCACATTCAACACTATGTGAGAGAAATAGAGAGAGGAATTCTATAACATCATAAGCATCTGCAATAATCAGACAACAAGACCGAGATAAAATAGTGAAACAATTCTTAAAGTTTAAACCACTATTCCCATAATATGAGGAAAAGATAGATGTGTTGTCCAATATGTCTAATTTTGAGTAATTTTTGAAACAGTACATGCTTTCTCCTAAAGAGGCATGTGTTATGTTAAAATTGTGGCTTCCAGGAGGTCTAGCATCTAGATTAGAGGCCCCAGTTAGTGGTCCAAATGATAGCAATAGAGATTGGTTTAAAGAACACAAATGGGGACAGGCTAAGAGCTGTATCTAGGTTAGTCACAGGGAACAGAGACTTAGATAGCCATTCCCTTGCTGAGATGAGAATAACTGTACAGGATGACCCATGGGTGTTTGCTTCTAAATTTGAGCAAGTGTACAGACTCACACATAGAGTGCCCCCAGATCAGACCTCCTCAGATATGTTACAGTATCTAGTAAGAACATTTACTTATTTGGACCCTAGCATACAAATGATGGCAACAGACTAAATGGAAGCTGTGTTGTGTATTATTGGTAAGGCACAGCAAAACATTCTAAGGAAAGGAGTCACAGGGCCACGTAAAATTGCAGTTGTGACTACTAATGAAGGAAAACGTAATCCCTTGGAAATTTCCTTCAGAGGAATTTGTAATTATTGTAATAAGCCTGGACACAGATTCAGAGATTGCAGGCTGAGGATGAGAGAGCATAGGCAAAGGGAGGGATGGCAGGCACATACATCAGATCCTCCAAAACATAGGCATGATCAGGCATACTCAAATACTTCAGGGCCTACAAAAGATAGGCAGGGTCAGAAGTTTTCCTTTAGACAGGACAGGCATAAACCTCCAGATAAATCAGGACAGGAATTTGTTTCAAAGACCAGGCCTGGGAATAATATGTATGGGCCAGCACAGGAAGCTTTAAGCATGATGATGGTAGGGATGGATAGGAATCAAGAGAGGCAGTATGAGAATAATTCCTCTCTGACATCCTTATCTGACTAACACTGGCCCTTGGAGATATGGTTCCTATTTGTGTTACATTTAGGGATCATTCTGGACGCCCCTATGTCAATGGTGTGATTGCGGGCCATCACACAAAATTGCTCATTGACACAGGTGCTTCAGTGACTTTGACGGATTTGCCACTAAGTCCCCCATATGGGGTAAAACAGACATTTCTAGTGGGACTTGGGGGATCCCAGTCCCAGGTTTTTCTAAATCCAAAAGTAACTGTGACATTAGGACAGCAGTGGATTAAAGAAATTCCAATATGGCAGAGTAGAAATACAGAAGGTACTATACTTGGTGCTGATGTTATGAGAGCAGAAGGGATGATAGTGGATCTTTGTAACAATGTACTGTGGGGGAACACAAGAGGAAGGAAACCTGTTATGTTAGATGAGTCTTCCCTGAGTCAGTGGCATCCATTGTATCAGTTACTTCAGAAAGGGTGTGGACGGACACTGGTAGCCACTCTGATCTGAGGAAGTTTGTTATGGATTTCCCTGACATGTGGGCTCAACGTAAAAATGATTGTGGGATATTGAGAGATGTAGAGATTAAGATTACAGGTCCTGACCCTCCTCCACAAAGACAGTACCGCTTCCCAACAGAGGCTATAGAACCAGTTACTGAAATTATTGATCAGCTTGAACAGCAGGGTGTGATTAGGAAATGTTTTTCTTCCAATAATTCACCTTTGTGGCCAGTAAAGAAGAGTAATGGAAGCTGGAGATTAACTGCAGATTTTAGGATGATCAACAAATTTACCCCTCCAGTAACAAACTTAGTTGCTTCCATTCCTGAAGTTATATCTAAGCTGAGTGCCACCTGCTTATGGTATTCAGTGCTAGATGTAGCCAATGGATTCGGGGCTATTAAACTTGCTCCAGAATATCAATATGTTTGCCTTCGGTTTCAGAAATATTCAGTATACATTCAATTCTCTCCCACAAGGCTTCCATAGTTCCCCAACTTACTTTCATCAGGCCCTAGCAAAGGTCTTAGAAATGTTCTCTGCCCCAGACAGTATCATACAATATGTGGATGATATCTTGTTACAGACAGAGACAGTTGAGGAACACATTGAATTGCTAAGAGAATTGTTTGGTTTAATTTCCAAATCAGGCCTGAAGTTAAATACTGCAAAGGTCCAGTTAATGAAAGAGAAGGTAACATTTTTGGGGGTGTCAATCTGAAGGGGAACAAGATGTCCTACTAAGGATAGAGTGGTAGCAATACTACAGGTACCCAGACCTTTCAATAGACAGTCATTATGAAACATTTTGGGATTGGTGAATTTTTCACAATACTTCATTGAAGGTTTTGCTTTGAAAGGAGAAGAGACAGGACTGATTACATGGGGTAGTGAACATAAGGATGCATTCAGGGTGTTAAAGGAGGATTTAGCATCAGCTCCAGCTCTTGCCACTGTTGATAGTGAGGCTCCATTTGCAATACAAACATGTACTACTGCCACTTCAATTTCTTCAGTTCTACTGCAGGAGAAGGCTGGGAAATGGAGGTCTGTAGGCTATTTTTCCAGACTACTTACTCCAGCAGAGAGAGGATATGATTCATGCATCAAAGCTTTGTTAGGGGTACATTGGACAGTTCAAGCTACAGAGCATATAGTGGGATTTAGGAAGCTGATTCTCCAAACACCTCATACACCACTGAAGTTGTTGTTCGAGAAAACCCTAAGTGGACTCTCAACTCATGGACTTTACCAGGTGGCTGACAGATTTACAACACCGTGACATTACTGTACAGCATAATGCAAAATACATCTTGCCACAGTTAATGTACATACAGGGAGAACCACATGATTGTGTAGAGACCCACATTCACAGAGAGTCACCACCTAAATTATTTAGGGACAAAACCATCTCCCAAGATCTACAGATCTATGTGGATAGATCAGGATTTTGGCAGGATGGCGGATTCCATACTGGATTTGCAATATGGGTCCCTTCTTTGCAATTGGAAGATTATGTTGCCACGCTCCTTTTCAGCACAGAGAGCAGAACTAGAAGCCATTTCCATGGCATGTCACCGGTTTGACACACAACCTATTAGTATATACAGTGACAGTGCCTATGTTACTAGGTCACTGACAGAGTACCTACCAATATGGGATCTAAGGGGAATGGTGGATTCAGCAGGAAAACCTTTGTCACATGCAATGGTTTTGAGGAAGTTAGTTGACTGGGAAACACAACACCCACTACAGGCAGCTATACTTATGGTTAAGGCACACACAAATTCCACTGATGAACATTCACATGGAAATGCACATGTGGATGTGTTGGCTAAACAGGCAGCCTTAGAGGGGGAACCATGGCATCCAGGAGAGGCAGATACAGAAGCAGGGGATGCATGGAGAGAACACCAGGGGCCTTATTCTATTATCGGCCGTAAAACGGCCGCAAGGCTGCGATTCCTTGCGGGAGTTCCGTTATCTTGCAATTCAATTATACGGCCCCGCAAGGATCTCCCCTTACGGCCGGCCGTATATCTTGCAACTGGCCGTAAGCTCAGAAATCTTTAAGCGCAAAAATATATTCAATACGGCACTGTACAGCTCTGTAAATGCTAGGGATCATATTGGGGGACATGAGGATTAATAGCAACCCCCTCTCAAGCTTGCACATCAGCCCAAATCCGAGTTTACATTAACTGTTTATTTTCCGTCCGCAGCGTGGGCGGGTCTGAGGTGCTCCAAGCCCTCTGGACTTTTTACATGGATATGTGACATAAATTAAAAAATAATTTATTTACGGATTTGAGTGTAGGGGAATGTTGTGCTATTTTTGCTAACACCTACAATTACTTTATAGTCTCCTCAGAGTGCAGGATGGCTTTATTTCGGCTTTATAATGTGCTTAATTGGTGCTAGCGGGACCTTTTTGCTGCAAGTAAGCAGCGGCTCGGTTTTAGCCTTGTAGAGAGCAATTGAATAGCAACCAGGATTTTCTTGCGGCCGAAACTCTTGCGGACGTTTTAGATCAAAGGCTTTCCTCCGGCGCGTGCGGCTGCAAAGGGATAGCAAGGCGCCGGCCGCAAGCCTGCCGGAATCCCCGGCCGGAGGGGAATAGAAAAGCGGAATAGCTTGCGGCAGGTCCTTGCGGCCCTGCATCTCCTACGGCTGATAATAGAATGAGGCCCCATGTATCAAAGGAATGGACACATATAGCAAAGGTTACAAAAGAGACATCAGAAGTACCAGACCTACAGAGAGAGCAGGCTAAAGATACTAAGCTTTCTCTTTTGTTACAGAACCAGCAAACTCTCCCTAATGGGTACTCTATTCAGGATGGGTTAATTTGCTATAGTAGTCCTACAGAGCCACAGGCCAAACTTCTTTTTGTAGTCCCAAAACATTTACCGAGACAAATTACACAGCAAACTCACTCTCTTTTGGGACACATTGGTCACAGTGCCTTAGAATACCATCTTAGACAGAACTATTTTTGGCCAGAGGTCGCAACATCAGCTCAACAGTATTCAAGAATGCCTTATCTGTGCTCAGATAAATCCACGCCCTAAATGACAAAGACCAATTCTCCAGAGGGTATCCGTAGCTTCCACTATCAAAGTGGGGTCTTAGATATGCCTTAGTCATTGTGGATATTTTTTCTAAATAGGTTGAAGCTATTCCTCTTAGGCGTGATAGTGCACAAGCTACTGCAAAAACATTATGGGAACATGTGTTTTCAAGGTGTGGTTTTCCTGAACTCATTGAGTGAGACAGAGGTACACATTTTACTGGACAGATAATGCAAAGCCTCTGTGCCCTACTGGGAATACAGAAGAGATTTCATGTTCTGTATCACCCACAATCCTCGGGTATAGTAAAACGCATGAATCGAACCATTAGGTCTAGGTTAGCCAAAATGCTTACACAATATGGTAATTCTTGGGTTACACACTTACCAGCAGTTCTAATGGCCATTAGAGCTACACCTGCCACCGCCACTAAATGTTCTCCCTATGAGCTCTTGACAGGGAGACAGATGGCTCTAGGCCACCCAGGTGATCCCCAATTGTCCACTCCCCTGAGAGAAGCTGTGTCAAGAGACCAATATCTCTCCCAAATTCAGGAGCAGTTAAGATTACTGCTACATTTTGCTGCCTCTAATATGGCCCCAACTGATTGTAAAGTGTCATCTAAAATTCAAACTTTGTTTGAAAAGGGTGGAATGATCATGATTAAAAATGTTAATAAAAATTCTCCATGGGATGCAAATTGGGAGGGTCCCTATGTCATTCTATATACATTAGGTACTACAGTGCTTAAGGTAATAAGATCAAACACCAGAAAAAACAGAAGGCAGCCTGGTCACAAATGGGTCCATGTGGACCAATGTAAATTGTACAAAGGGACAAAAGTCCCAGATGTAGATATTTCTGCTAAGAACTGATACGTGTTTGATCTTTTCAGATTTGGCAATGAGAAGTCAACAAGGAAGCTGAAAATGCATTTGTTTTGGGGGATTTTATGTACAATGATATTAATATGTAATAATCAGGAAATGGATGGACCACAAACTACCTCTTCCACAAGACAAAGAAGATCAAGTCATACACAGATGATCAAGGCATGGACAAACATATGGAGCAATGAATATTTGGAAGAACCATGTTTTGATCAACTGACTTTAAGTGGGGGTGGGATTGTGGAAGTTGTTGGGACAAAAAGCCATAATAACATTAGTGGATTTTGGAGGGACAATCTAGGTAATAAAAGGAACTGGGAATGCGAATGGACAAACTGGGGAAAATGGACAATATGTCTGATAGGTGAAAGTATTAGGTTTTAATTTCAAAACCCTGTTATGTCCATGAATCAGCAAGGGTATAGCATAACAAAAAAGATCACTGAGAACATGACAAAAGAAGTTGTAAAATTGGAGGTAGTGGGATCCAAGTGGACAAGTGAAGGTAACATTAACAATAGATGAGGGGAGCGAACCTACAACAGGAGCCCCTCCTCTGACCTATTCTACTACACTTGCTCCACCAAGGGTGGATAACTATGCTCACAATCCCATGTGTGGGGCTAAGAAAGTACTTTCCAGTGGTCCCTTTCAAATTAGTGCTATGAACCCCACACCAATATTGAGGGATGCTACGTTAAATCTGATTTCATGGAGAATAAGGTGGACAGATTGGCTAATTTCTAAACACTTTCAAAATTGTTCCACAATAACAGCTACTATGGAAAGGTCTTTAATTAGATGGGTAATGGGTACCAGAAAAAGAAGTAAGAGGGATATTGTGGATACAGTGTTGGAGTAGGTGTAGGAACTGGTCTAGGGGTTGTGAATTCTATTGATATTTCCAGTCTGACTACATCCTTACAGTCTGAGGGTTTGTTAAATTCCAAAGGGTTACATACACAACAAACCATTAATACACTTGTAGAGGGACTGACAAAAGCAGTTATAGATATACAGGGTCCTGCTGTGGGAGGTTAAGGGAAGTGTCTTGGGATTTTGTATGTCTTTCCATGCAAACCGAGCTATCAACTGCTATCAGGCTATGGATAATAACCATACCCCTTTGGGAGGTTGGCAGCAAGCTGAAACTAACAGTTTTGCTGCTGACCACAAAGAGTTATGGGTGAACAGTTGGCAGTGTTGCAAGGGAAATATATGCAGAGCTAATTCATTAGTACCAACCAGGGGAACATACCAAAACATCTACCATACGACATCATTGGAAACAGCAGTAACAGAATCACAAGTTTTACATCATGAGTTAGAGTTTCCCAACTTCATAGTAAATGGTACCAACATAGAACAAGTAGATGTGGAAGGTTGCATGAGATTTCCCACCAAAATCGTATGTCTACCCAATCAGGTTAGAACAGTATTTAATTCATGCTGGCATAATCATTCATACTGCCAAGGGTTTTTGGAAAAAGGTTAAACCCCAAGATATGATATATCCCTTAGGAAAGGGAAAGGTGTGTTTTGTTTTGATGAAACCAAGGGATGAGATACACATATGGTTTAAACATTGTATATCTAGGGAACAGATTAGTCAGGGAATTTACTGTGTCATAGGCTATCCGGTGAGAATAAGTTCACAGCAGTTTAATCTCACAGTGCCATAGATATTAACCTACAATAAAACCCTGGGGTCTCCTCTGATTGTACCAATTGTATCAGACAACACACCTTGGCAGAAATGGGTAATGCAACTTAAAGATGATCATATACTGCTCAAACACCTACCAAATTTCTGAGAAAGGGTACACATACAAAGGATTGAACATACATTTTCTGATTTGTCAAGTGCATCCTGGTGGCAGAAATTAGTTAATTCCTTTTCAAAACACTCGTCATAGGGTTCTGCTTTTGAAAATCTTATATTACATCCATTCATAATTGTGTTAATATTGTCTATATTATGTATTATTGTTCAGATGTGCATGTGTTGCTACCTAAAATCCATGATAGCACGTATATATCATTTGTACTATGGTATACGTATTGAAACAACTCTAGTAAAATAGCAGAAACACACAGACATAGCGGGGTATAAGAAACTTTTCAAATGAATCATATACTCACTCTTATACTCTTCTTAAGCTTCTATTCCATATATAGGTGCATTCTGTTATACAACCACATGATAGCGATAGCCTTGACTAAGTACAGTCTAATTCAGAATTAGCAGAAGACCATATATAGTATTCTTGAATGCATGGGTGTGTGTAACTTTGAGAATCGGATCTCTCTAGTTTTCCATGTGGCCGAAGGAATCCTTTGTGTGGACAGCTGACCAGTGAGGGGACTTTGTGAAGGACATGTGACCTAACTGACCAGTAAGAAGTAAAGGACATGAGTATGGGGGTGGGATTAATATATATATATATATATAAGAAGGGTTCCAAGCTGTTTGGCTCTCTCTGGCACTCTTCAGCTATCTGTAGCTCTTCTTTCTTCACTACACTGTGAAGGCCTGATAAAGTATCATACTCTCATACACACACATGGACATAATTGATAGCTTTAGAATGCTTTTCTGCTAAGTTAAGAGATGTTGTTTCCATAGTATTTTCATGTATTATTAATTTATTTGTATTAATTATTGTGTTCTAATAAATGCACATTTTGTAACCATAAATCTGTAATGCCTCTTAAATATTTATATAAGTGTTTTTCCGTAGAATGCAGGGATCTCAGGATGAGATTAGAATAATTATTATAATCATAATTAATATGATTATGAATAATAATATATTAATTAATTAATTTAACCGTTTTTATAACTGAGCATTAGATAATAACAGGATTTTGCAATTTTCAGTTTGCTATCCAACCACAAGGTCACTGCAGAACAAAAGACTTGCCATGCTCCCAAGGTCTGAGCATGATAGTCTTCTGTTCTTCTGTTCACTTTCAGTGAAGACAATATACCCAAAGCCCCAGCGGTTAATCAGTACATTTGTGGTGTGGATCTTTAACTAACAAGAGAAATCAATGCAATCATGTAGTTACATTCAATTGATAAAGTGCTTGTTATTACATAAAATTTTACTTTCATATGAAAGGACAATGTGATGTATTATTCTTCTTAACTGTGGTGAAAATAGATTCAAATTGTATTTTATAATGATCAACTTTGCATTTAGCTAGAAATCTGCCTGCTTCACATTTAGTAAATCCACACTAATTATCAATTGAGTTTGACCCTAGCCTATATAAACAGGGTTCTCTTCAGTCTCAGTTGACATTATGATAATTTATATCACCTGAAAATAACCTGTAAGCTTTTGCTTTGAAGACTTATCATTGCTATGTAATTACATCCTGCCTTAAGACTCTAATATTGCATTTGAAAAGACTGTTGTCTAAATGATAACTGAACTAACCAATGATCCAGACAACAAAATATTTATATTCTGGGGTTAAGGTTCCTAGATTACCATACATAATTATAAAGTCTCGAAATGACTATGTAAATAAAGTCAAATGTGTTAGTCAGCTATACTAGAAGTTGCAAATGAGGCTAAACAAAAAGAAGAAAAGAAAGAGCAACTATGAAAATAGTTTGCATCCCGAGGTAAATAGGTCAGAAACCAACTATACTTTAATTTTATTTAACATTAAAAATATACCAAGGAAAGTCAGAAGAAATAGTACAGCTGAGAATGTTTTAAAATTCCAAAGAATATTTTATTCAATATTTCATATAAAATTAAAAAGGCAGCAGATGTATATGTCACAACCCGCTCTTCTTTGGGCTTGAAAAGGCCAAAACTTCCAATCCTAATTGCAGGTTGTATAGGATCCTTATCCCCCCACACAGCATAGCTTAACCGGAGGCTAGGACAAGTTGCTTATTCTCCAGACCAAGCTGTGGTTTCAGGGCCAAGTTTCAGAGGTTTAGGACATGTTGCAGAGATTCGTTTCTGAATAAAAAATAATAAATGCCTTCCAATGGTATACACAAGTTTTACACCTTTTGTCCCCTTTGAACTACCCCATGTGAACAAAGTCTTTCTCCAAGGTGCCAATCTGTCTCTTTCCCCACCTAGCTGCCAAGAGGTCTATGCCCTCAGATATCAGATACTTCCAGCAGTATCTGGGCACAGCAGGGGTAAATTAGGAAGTTGGATTGCTTTTGCTTCGAACCCATGTGGGGAACCAGGGACATGGGGGGTGCAAGTGTTAGTTTCTCTGGGAACTGGAGCTCTGATTTCGTGGAAACCCAGCACAGGTTTGTAAGGTTGGATTGTCAGCTTGGGCTACGGACTGAG
Source organism: Discoglossus pictus (assembly GCA_027410445.1). Lineage (NCBI taxonomy): Eukaryota > Metazoa > Chordata > Amphibia > Anura > Alytidae > Discoglossus > Discoglossus pictus. The sequence goes on from CM050163.1 coordinate 122,836,441, forward strand.
CAAGGAGGGAGTAGTGGGAAGGCCCAGTGAGTTCAGGGGAACTATGTGGTCGAGTCTATCCACTCCCTAGCCAACTGCTCCTTGATTATCTATACCTTTAATATGTTGGAGAGAATCAGCTAAGGTTTTTTTTTAGCAGCTTCAGGGTGTATTCACTTCCGGGGGCCCACTTTGGATTCCACTATAATTTAAGCAATTCGGGCTCCCTAATAAATTGAATGGATGGTCATGAAAAATGACTATGGTCAAGTACTTTTGAATTTGTGGTTAACCACAAGACAAAAAGGGTATCACTTGCAGAACACTTGACCCTGCACTATTGAAATAAAGTGTTTTAATTGCTGTGTGACAGCCTAAGAATATCTGATAAGTTAATCAGCCCGGTGTATCTCTGATTGAAGTCTATGGAGCCTAATCTACCAATTACTAATAGTTTGAATCCAGTCGGGAGCCATAGCTCGGCCCTAAGACTGAGAATGAACTGGAATTGAATGACTACTGGTCACCATTAAAGTGGGACTAATCTCAAAATATGTCTATGATCCTAATGGACGAACTATACAAATAAACACATCCTACATATAGAATAACTGTCCCCAAAATGAAAAATTGGTCTAGAGCTCTCTAGGCTCAAGTGGCCAGGTGCAAAAGGATCTTAGGAGCACACAGCATACAATCAGGGCTTGGGGTAAAAACATCATACATCAGCATAAACCATTAGAATAGCTCTTGGGTTAGGTGGCCACAGCTCTAATGTTCATCAAAGTCTGTGTTGCTCCAGAAGTCCATGTGTCCAGGGGAGTCATGATAACTACTCCCCCTTATAGACAGTGGAGCCTAGGGAATGATAATGTTGGATGTACTCCTTACTTGTCCTTCTGGCGAGAAAGTCCATTGGCATTCTGGTAGATCTTTCTCCACTGATGCTGGATAGTAAAATGAAAAGATTGGAGCACTAGGCTCCAGCAAAGCAAATGTCCATTGCCCACAGCCATCTGAGACAACCAACACAATGGGTTGTGGCTGGTGACCATTATAAATTCCCTTCCATACAGGTATTACTGGAGCTACTTGAGAGCCCAAATCAACTCTAAGCACTCCTTCTCCACCACAGCATAGGTTACCTCCATGAGCAGAAGCTTCCGACTGAGGTGGGGTGTCCCCAGATTATTATTTTGGGTACCTCCCACACTGAAATCTCTTATTGCCATGACAAGAATTTGTGGATGTTGGCTGAGTGCCCTAACTTGGGTGAGCAAAATATCTACATAGAGTTGTAAGCTCCCGCAGGCGATTTACCACAGTGCCCTAACCTAGAGCATTTAATTTACATGGAGACTGAAGTTTTCCCTGAATTAAATGTAAAGTGAAGCGAGGGCAGCGGGCGAGGGCAGCAGGTGAGGGCCTCAGTTGCTGGCATGGAGTGACTTCGAGGGCCTCAGTTGCTGGCATGGAGCGCCTAAGGCGCTCCATGCCAGCAACTGCGACCCTCACAAACTTTACCTCGCAACGCAAACAACATACGACACACGTTAACACACATTACGACCTCGCAACATTCGGACGCAACTCGCGAACATTACAAAATTCAAAACACAATACAAACACACAGCACATACATAAAACACTTACCTACAGCAACAGGGAGCATCCAGGACCTCAAAAAACCAACTTACTCCTTCATTTCACTCATAATAAAAGAGTTTACACACTAAAAAATTTGATAAGCGACAGAAAAAATGGCCGCAGAACAAAACTAAAACGAGGCAACACAAGCAAACACCATACGAGACACGTTAGCACACATTACGACCTCGCAAAAATCGGACGCAACAAGCGAACATAAAAACATTTCAAACACAATAAATACACACAACACACACATAAAAAGCTTACCTACAGCAAGAGGAACCATCCAGGACCTCAAAAAAGCAAATACACCTTCATTTAAATAAAAATAAAACACTTTAGACACTAATAGAATCGCTGAACGAGAGAAAAAATGGCCGATGAACAAAACGAAAACGAGGCTACAGCACTCTAAACACGGAAAACACCACAACACACTCACAAAACTCCACAAGAAACTCGCAAAACACAACTAAGCACCTACGGATAATCCGCGAAGACGCATACCACAGATTACCCCCCATTTTACGCCAATGCGGAAGTACACCACTACGCTAACAGTTTCGTCTCGCGCACGCACAGTATTACACTCCACACATTCACCACGCTTACACAGCAGCTCCACAACACTAATGCTGCAGCAACATCAAAACACATTGACAGCTCTTCAACACAATGCTTCAAAATAGGTAAAGTATATTAATTTATTAATGTATTATATATTTCATTATTACACACCAAACAGCATTAGCTCTCTTACAATTTCATTGCCGTCATTTTTTGACGGGCAATTCGCTAGTAATGTTATAAATATGAGCATTTGGCCTAACTAGCAAATACAAACTCCCTACAATGGGAAAAACACATCATGAAGTCAGGTATATAGTAACACATAGAGATCATATGCTCATCCAATAGTGTTATCTGATACACTATTGATATCTAATTTCAGCTTGAAGGGTATCCAATGTCTCAATGGAGGAGACTGGCAACAAGCCTGAACCAGAGCAACAGCCCGAGCCAGAATACAAACCTGAGTATGAACCAGAGGCAGAGCAACAGCCCAAGTATAAGACAGAGCCTGAGATCCATGGTAAGAGTAGGAGGAATCATAATCCCAGGACAAGGAGTAGGAATACTTGCCAGCTGAGGAACTAGCTTATGAGGAGGAAGAGGATCGGTTCTTGTGGTCAGTGGGGGAACCTGCAGACCCATCAGCTACCAGGGTGGAGTTTGACCCCACTGCCCAGTCCTCCCACAGATAGAGCCTCCTTCTGGAACCTTTCCGATCCCAGATTGAGGCCACTTTCTCCACCAACAGCTCCTCCAGCATTATTGGCTTCAAAGCACATGCATTAGACCACCACCGCCTTCACCACCGCAGCACTTCTCCATCATATCACCGCTACCACCACCCCTGCACCTCCCCAGCATGACAACACCACAACCACCAATGCAGCCACCAACTCCAGTTGCCAACTCCTCACCTTCAGTCCTATCCATACCAGTGGACCATGTAATAGCCGATTTATGCCAAGTGAGAGCTGCCATCACGTTAGGTATTATGTTTTTTGCTTCATGGGTGATGGGATTTATCTGAGAGGTAATGATTTCAGATCTCAGTGATAGGTTGAAGTAGATATCAAGGATGTAAATTTGAATAGTTGGTGATGAAGAGTCTGGTCTTTTTGGAAATAGTGATCGGCTGTTCCAATTAGATGGAAACATACCAGAGCTGAAGATCTGCAATGGTGTCTTTATTAAGTTGGGATGGTGAGCTTGGGGATGATGTTTAATGGCTATGAGAAGATTGGAGAGGAATGGGTGTCCTTGTGATGGAATAAAAGAGATCTAATTGATACTGCCTAGAAGAGATCGTAGTTTGGTGATAGGACAGAAGGTTTTAAGTGTGTCATTCAGCCTTTCCAGTTTATTTGTTGATAGGCTGGCCTCCATGGATATCAAGTTGAATACCAAGGAATTCTATTCAGTGAGTCTTTTCCATAGCTAATGGGACTCCCAGATCAAAAAATAGTCAGTGATTTTTCAAAGCTACTTCGGCTTTTGTGAGGACTTTCAATAAATAAAAAATCATTGAGATAATGCATTATGACTGGGCATCAAAGTTTGTTCATCATTATCTAGCTTAGTTTTTTTGAGAACAGATCAAACAATTTTTGTCTGCTTTTGGAGCCAAAATGTAACCTGTTCTCAAAACAGAATAACTTTCTCCAACAGTGCCATACTTGGTGGTTAATAGGCAATCATTTTAATGTTTTCTGTATGTCAGCCTTCAGGAGCGATGATCCCAGTGAATATTCACTGTGCTTTTACTGGGAATTCAGCTGTTATATGGATCTGAAAGATTAGTGACCAATCGTTTCTTTAATACATACTTACAGGTGGCAACACCAAAAGGATTCACTCACCAAATGGGGAATGGAGGTGACTTGAAGGGGCCCAGGAGAAATTGGTTCTGAAGCTAGGAGTGGATCCACAACCTTAGACTCCTTCACAGCAGATTATCATTTTTCACTGAGGAAGGAAGCCTGAGGCAATGCAGTGTTGAACACTTCAGTAAAACCTGAAATGAAGAAGTCAGTGAGGGATTGTAAATGAAACCAGATAGGTAGTGTGTCATTCGTGTGACATTGATGGATTCTAGCCAAAATATGTGAATTATCTGGAGGCATACTATTTTCAAGTGTGACTTGTGGGACAGAGAACAGATGTGGAGAAGTCGCCAGGCATTATAGGAGCATTCCCCTTAGCATTACAATTGTTGCAGATGGTTGTTGACCCGAAGTAATGAAATTGGCAGCCCAGGTGATCCTTTAGGGTGTGTGCAGGTTGTAAAGGGTTTAGTCTGAGCAGTGGAGGAATGTGAGGGACAGAAAATAGTGGTGTGTAAGGAGAGTTGTCAGTGTTGGCATACTGTGGCTTTGATCCCTGCAAAGTGCCAGCAAAATAATTTGTGATCGAGTGCTGCCCAGTTGATTCAGTAATGTAATTGGGCCAAGGCTGTGGAGGCTTTGGCTGAGAAGGTGATATAATACCCAGGAATGAAAATTCCTGTGGTGCTTCACACTACTAACACCATATAGAAGCAATAGGGCAAATTTATTTTTCTTGAACCTTAGTATACTGTATTCAATAGACCATGAAAGTGTTTAAAAGCAGTTGAAAATTTACAAATTAAAAAATAGCTATATATATATATATATATATATATATATATATATATATATATATATATATTTGTTGTTGCTGTTGTTTAGTGGTTTTATAAACTTAGACTAGATAGTAGCCTCTATATGGAATTGAATCCAGGGTATCTAAAACTATAAGTGTTTGTCAGATTTTGTCAAATTTGACTGAAAAAACTGTCAAAATAGAAATACCCTTTTGGATTGCCCATGAGAATTCAAATGTTAAAATATAACTTTTATTAATGAATAAAATAAAAAAAATGTGTATAATTTTTTTTTTTTTAATTCATTGATTAATAAAAAAAAATGCAATTTTCTGATGATTGGTCCTGGTTGCCCTATCTTTTGATAGCTGTTCTAAATATTGGTTTTGGTCTACTGATACTAGTTTCACTTGCTAATAATATTATTGATAATATTCACTCAATAGCTGCAACACTGGATAGTATCTTAAATTACATTCATTTGATATTTTAAAGTTATCTGAATTGAAACAAGTAACTCAATTTTCCTTGTTATGACTGAAACACTTTAAATTGCCCAAACAGAAAAAAGACATATTCCTATGTTACTTTTGTGACAATGGACTTGGATTTTTAAATATGTGTATTCCAAGATTTTACATGGTCTAATATTCTAAGGGGATTTGTTCACAAATTTTACCTCATGTTCCTTACACATTCAGGATTCATATTAACAGTGAAGCAAAACAAAATACCATTTTAGAGAGACACCTCTTGTACTCAAGATATATTATAGCAGATATTATTGCAGTCCATTCTCAAATTTAATTTGCAAAGTCAGACATTAAGTGTTCCAAGAGGACTAAGAAACCTAAAAGGGATTTACATTCATTTAAAGTATTTAAAGGAACAATACCTTTTCTAATCATCCATTGTGATAAGTTGAATAGTATATTCCAAGTTCCCGTTATAAACCTTTCATTGTTATATTAACACTGTACCTCTCGATTTAAACACTAACACTTGGTAAAAAGTAATGTTCCTGAATGTGTAAGGAAGATGAGGTGTAATTTGTGAATAAATCCCTGTAGAATATTATGGTGGAACTAGCGGTAATGTTGAATGTTGGTGGATAGAGTTAAATAGCGGAGCAGCAAATTCTAAAATAATATTAGTAGGAGTATGCTATAAACCCCCATATATAACTGTATATAGCTAAGTGAGGAAATGCAATTATTGTTACAGATTGGAAATGCCGCTAAGCATGGGCAAGTTCTAATAATGGGAGATTTTAATTACCCTGAAATAAACTGGATAAATGAGACCAGCAGTTCAGCTAAGGGAAGCAGGTTCTTGAATACACTCAGGGATCATTATCTGGCCCAAGTTATACAAGAACCTACTAGAAATGAGGCAATCTTGGATTAAGTTATCACAAATAATATTGATATAGTATCAAATGTTGAAATAGGGCAACCTTTGGGAAACAATGATCACAACACAGTCTCATTTGAGATTGAATAAAAAAAACATAACTTTAAGGGGCTAATGAAAACTCTTAATTTTAAAAGGGCAGTGATACAGCGTATAGACTGGGACAGAGAACTGACAGGTAAAAATACTGAACGTAAATGGACAACGTTCAAATCCTTACTAAATAAACATACTTATCACCATATACCATGTGGAAATAAAAGTAGAAGGAGTAAATCACAAACCATGTGGCTTAACAATGGCTTAAAGATGAGGATGAGGAGTAAAATTCAAGCATTTAAATTATACAAACAAGAGGGGACAGAGACTGCTTTACGTGAGTACAAGGAAATCAACAAGGCTTGCAAAGGGCTATTACACTGGCTAAAATCGAAAATGGAAATTTAGTTGCAAAGGAGACTAAGACTAACCCTAAAATATTGTTTAAATATATTAATGGGAAGAAGGTCAGGAAGGAAGCTATAGGAACATACTCGGATTGGACTTATGTGGTAAGTGGGTTTCCTCAGGGTTCAGTGTTAGGTCCCCTCTTTTTTAATATGTTTATTCATGACTTGGAAGTGGGATTGGAGTGTGGTGTCTCCATTTGTGCTGATGACACAAAGTTGTGCAAGGTAATTAAATCAGAAAATAAAGTACTTTCCCTCTAGAAGGATTTGCATAAATTAGAGGAATGGGCATCTAAGTGGCAGATGAGATTTAATACAAATAAATGTAAAGCTATGCATCTGGGAAGGATAAATAGCCATGCAATTTCTAATCTTAATGAAACAAAATCTAGGGGTATTGAAAGGGATTTGGGAGTACTTGTGCACAACCGTGCTCAATGCCAAGCAGCATCTGAAAAGGAAAGTAAAATATTAGCATGTATTAAAAAGGGTATAGAAGCAAGGGAAGCAAATATAATTATCCCACTATACAGATCCCTAGTACGCCCTCATTTGGAATATGGAATACAAGTTTGGGCACCACTTCATAAAAAGGACATTTTAGAGCTGGAAAAAGTACAGAGAAGGTCTACAAAACTAATAAGGGGAATGGAGGGGCTACGTTATAAAGAAAGACTAACCAAACTAAACTTATTTTTGCTAGAAAAAAGGCGTCTACGAGGTAATATGATTACCTTATTTAAATACATCCAGGGTCAATATAAGGCTTTGTTAAGTGAACTTTTTGTAGCAAGAGATTTTCAACTGACAAGAGGAAACCCTTTGAGGTTAGAGGAAAAAAGATTTCATCTTAAACAAAGAAAAGGGTTCTTTACTGTTAGGGTGTTTAAACTGTGGAATTCTCTACCAAAGGAGGTGGTAACAGCGAATTCAATAGACAACTTCAAAAAGGAGTTAGATATATTTTTGAATAAAAAGGGTATTGAAGGCTATCCTAGATAACTAGCAAAGGAATATTGATCCATGGAGAAATTTGATTGCCAGTTTCTGGGGTCAGGAAGGAATTTTGCTTTTTTTTCCCCTTATGAGACAATAGGCAAAGTTTCAATGTTTTTTTGTAAATGTAAAGCTATGCATCTGGGAAGGATAAATAGCCATGCAATTTCTAATCTTAATGAAACAAAATCTAGGGGTATTGAAAGGGATTTGGGAGTACTTGTGCACAACCGTGCTCAATGCCAAGCAGCATCTGAAAAGGAAAGTAAAATATTAGCATGTATTAAAAAGGGTATAGAAGCAAGGGAAGCAAATATAATTATCCCACTATACAGATCCCTAGTATGCCCTCCTTTGGAATATGGAGTAAAATTTTGGGCACCACTTCATGAAAAGGACATTTTAGAGCTGGAAAAATTACAGAGAAGGGCAACAAAGCTAATAAAGGGAATGGAGGGGCTAAGTTATGAAGAAAGACTAACCAAATTAAGCTTATTTACTCTAGAAAAAAGGCGTCTAAGAGGGGATATGATTACATTATATAAATATATCCTATAAATATATCCAGGGTCAATACAAGGCTTTGTCAAGGGAACTTTTTGTGCTAAGAGGTTTTCAACTGACAAGGGGACATCCTTTGAGATTCAAAGTAAAATGATTTCACCTTAAAGAAAGAAAAGTAAAAAATAAAAATAAAAAAAATAAGAAGATTAAAAATAATTAAATAGTTGATTAATAATTAATTAACAACTAATTAATAACTAATCTGCATATTGCAGATCAGAGTAGATATTAGAAGGTTGAACTTTACTGAAATACTTTTTTCAACCATAATTACCATGTAACTATGTAACTATGTAAGGTACTCTTGAACACTCCATTATAAACTAATTTTTAATGAGCTTATAACTTTTATAGTTATATCTCTTCCATAATAGCAAAAGTTTACCAGGGAGGTGAGCAAATGATTCACTTGCGCGTTACGTCCGACGAAGGAGAGGGATTGATGGTAGCAATCTTACATCTGCAGGAGCGAGAGAGAGAGGAAAAGAAAGACAGAGTGATATTTGATTATTTGATGAAAGGATATTAGCTGTAAACATAAGAAGTGTGCAACAATTATAAAAATACAACTTTAATTAATGGGGTTTTGACAAGCAGATATATAAACATGAAGAAATATATTTGTAGCCATATATATTATTTAAACAGTGAGTTTCATTTTGAAATGTTTAAACTTTCCAAAGTTAATAGTGTCCGATTGTAGCAGGTCTAGTGTGATGTCATCAGGACTATCATGGATGTTGGTGTTGACAGTGGATTCCATAGATAACTTTAAAAAGTGAATGGATTTATTTTTAAATAAAAAGGGCATTAAGGGCTATCCTGGATAAATAGAGAGGGAGCATTAATCTCTAGGGATGAATCCAATCTCCATTATCTTGGGGTCAGGAAGGAATTTTATATTTTTTTCCCTGTTGAGACAATTGGCAAAGTTTCACAGTTTTTTTTTCCTTCCTCTGGATCAATTAACAATAAATCTTCATATTGCAGATCAGAGAAGATCTAAAAAGCTTAAACTTGATGGACTAAAGTATTTTTTCAACCTAAATTACTATGTAACTATGTTACTATGTAACTATGTAACTATGTAATATTTAGAACCACTATCAGAAAACAGGGCACCAGGACCGGTCATCAGACAATTGCAAATATTTTTAGTAACCAGCAAATTTGCAGTTTTTATTTGTTATACACTTTTTTTTATGTTTATTCATTAATAAAAGTTATATTTTTACATTTGAATTATCATAGACAATCCAAAAGGGTATTTCTGTGTTGACTGTTCTTTCAGTCAAATTTGACAAAATCTGACAAACACTTGTTGTTTAGTTGTTCAGTCATGTCTGCTTTATCCGTGACCCTATGGACTGCAGCACCCCAGGTACGTCTGTCAGTCACCGCCCCTCTGAGCTCCATTAAGTTCATGTTCATATCTTCAATGATCTCATCTATTGATCTCCGCCTTTGTCGTCCCCTTCTTTGAGTGGCTTCAATCTTTCCCAGCATCAGAGTCTTCTCTAGGAAACCCTGCCTTCTCATGATATAACCAAAATATTTGAGCTTCAATCTAATGATCATAGCTTCCAGTGAACAGTTTGTCTTGATTTCCTGAAGTATTGATTTATCGGATATTCTTGCAGTCCAAGGGATTCTAAGCAGTTTTTGCCAACACCAAAATTGAAAGGCGTCACTTCTACGGTGCTCAGCCTTCTTTATGGTCCAGCTCTCACATATGTATGTTACTATTGGGAAAAACATAGTTCTAACTAAACAGACCTTTGTTGATAGTGTAATATCTTTACTTTTTACAAGCTTGTCCAAGCATGCCATAGCTCCCCTCCCCAGGAGCAAACATTTCATGGCTACAGCTGAAGACATCTTGGATCCAAGAAAAATAAAATCTGTCTCTTCCCCCACTTCTTTCACATCTATTTTCCAGGAACTGAGATTTCCTGTTGCCGTCTTCATCTTTTTAACTTTGAGAAGCAGGCCAGCATTTGTACTCTCTTTTTTTACCCTCATCAATGGGTCCTTTAGTTGCTCCTTACTTTCAGCCATCAGAGTAGTATCATCCGCTTATCTGAGGTTGTTGAAATTGCTTCTAGCAATAAATAAGAGGACAATATACAACCTTATCACACACCTTTTCTGATCTTGAACCATTCTGTTGTCCCATATTTGGTTCTGGTCCACATACGCATTGATAAAGAAGTGGGTGAGATGTTCTGGTACTCCCATCTTTTTAAAACCTTGCCACATTTTGTTGTGATTCACACAGTCAATGGCTTTAGAACAGTCTATGAAGCAGAAGTAAATGTTTTTTTTCCGAGAACTCCTTTGCTTGCTCTATTATTCATCTGACATTGGCAATTTGATCTCTTTTGCCCCTTCCTTGCGGAACCCGGCTTGCACATCTTTTAGTATTTTCCTGTCCATATATTATTGGAGCCGAGCTTGTAGCATCTTAAACATTACTTTGCTGGCATGTGAAATGAGTGCAGTTGTTTGATAATTGGAACACTCTATGGCACTTTTTTTGGAATTGCAATGTAGACTGACATTTTCCAGTGTACTGGCCACTGTTGAGTTTTCCAAATTTGTTGGAACAAGGCAAGCAACACTTTCACAGTATCTTCTTGTAGAATTTTGGATAGTTCAATTGGGATTCTATCAATTCCTGCCGCCTTATTATCAGCAAGGCATCCTAGGGCCCATCTCACTTCACTCTTCAAGAAGTATGGCTCCAGCTCATTGAACAAACTATTGAGGTTATCACTGCTGTTAAGATACCTTCCTGTATAGATCTTCAGTGTATTTAGCATATTCCTACCACTTCAGATTTACTCCTGCTTAATTTTGTAGCTAAATACAAAACAACTTTATTTCCATTTCCTCTGCTTAAGAGTGCATATTTCTCGCTGGTGAGTCCTAGAGTTTTCAAAAGACAGAAAGAGCCTTGTATATCCATAGCTTCTATTCAAGCAAATACCGTATATACTCGAGTATAAGCCGATCCGAGTATAAGCCGAGACACCTATTTTACCACAAAATACTGGGTAAAATGAGTGACTCGAGTATAAGCCGAGGGTGGGAAATGTGCTGCCCCTTGTGCCCCTCTTGTGCCCTCTCTCTCCTGTGTCTCTTCTCCCCTCTCCCTTCCCTGTGTCTCTTCCCCCTCCCTTATCACCCTCCTCAACCCCCCTCCTCATTCTCAACCTCCCTCCTCAACCCCCTCATCCTTAACCCCCTCCTCAACCCCACCATCCTCAACCCCCTCCTCAACCCCCTCCTCAACCTCAACCCCCCTCCATAACCTTAACCTCCCTCCTCATCCTCAACCTCCCTCCTCATCCTCAACCCCCTCCTCATGTTCCCTCCTCATCCTCCCTCCTCAACTCCCCCATCCTCAACCCCCTCCTCAACCCCCCTCAACCTCACTCCTCACCCCCCATCCTCATCCTCCCCCCCTCAACCCCATCCTCATCCTCAACCCCCATCCTCATCCTCAACCCCGCATCCTCAACCCCCTCCTCACCCCCCCTCAACCTCAACCTCCCTCCTCAACCTCAACCCCCTCCTCAACCCCCTCATCCTCAACCCCCCTCCTCAACCCTAATCTTCAACCCCCCCTCCTTAATCCCCCCATCCTCAACCCCCTCCTCAACCCCCCTCCTCATTCTAAACCCTCCTAAATACATCCCCATCTACTTTTCCGCTCACTTACCTGTTTCTTCTCTGGCCTCTGCTCCTTCCGTCTTGACCCGGCGCGCATGTGACATCACATGCGATTCGCGTCATTAGCATATACCGGGTGCCGGCACCCTTTATATGCTAATGATGCGGAGCGCATGTGATGTCACATGCGTGCCGCATCAAGACGGAAGGAGCAGAGGCCGGAGAAGAAGCAGGTAAGTGAGGGGGAGGTTTTTAGAGGGGAAAAGGTAATGAGGGGGGTTGAGGATGAGGAGAGGGGATTGAGGATGAGGAGGGGGGAGGGAAAGAGACACAGGGGGGTTAGAGAGACACAGGGGGTAGAGAAACATGGGGGGGTTAGAGAGACACGGGGGGTTAGAGAGACACGGGGGGAGTAACTTGAGTCCGACAACTAGAATCATATGCTATTCTGTGACCCTTTGTGTGGCAATAGCCTTGTCTTTTCATACTGTAAAACGTTGTAGGCTATGGGCCTATAACAAAGGTCCTTCCAATACCTAACATCACCTTAAGGTTGGATTAGTCATACTTGCTTCTATATAACATCAAGCTATTAGTTTGCCCGCTTTACACTTTCAAGTCACTTGCTTTAAACTCCTTTATCTCTTTATAGAGATGTGCATTTTATGTTGTGTTGACTACTTACTCTGATATCTTTAAATTCCTTAATCTCTTTATTCACAAACATATCAGACTTCTTCTCTATTCAGATGTACACAAGTATAAAAAACATTTTATAAAAAAAGTCACACACACACACAAAAAAAAAGAAACCTTAGCTTAGTTCAATATGGTTTCATTCTTAAACCAAGTCTAATATTTTGAGCGAATATTTAACAAGCAAGTTTTATAATTAACTTCTGTATCTCTTTTATTATCAGTTAATAGGATGCAGTCCTTTTCTCTACTGGCAATATACCGGCACTCTTCACCATAATAAATCATGTAAAATTATTTTAATCTAATTTTACATAACAATATACTGACACATTCTTTTAATGGTATTGGTTCATGCTTGTCAGGGATAAACCAAAACTCTTCTTCACAACTTGTTATCCACTTGTTTCTGAATAATTATGTGTCCCTTTTCTTTTGAAATGAATAAGTTATCCTTTATTTTAACCAGTGATTTATGAGAGCTCTTTATTAAGTATGATCTTCATGTAAATCAAGTTAGGGCACTGCCGTAAATCAGTTGAGGGAGCTTTTTTTTACCTAAATTCTACAGTAATGTAAATCTTTTTCTCCCCCAGATTAGAACACTCAGCCCACAGCCAAAAATCCTACCTTAGCCGTAACAGATTTCTGTACAGGAAGTAACCAAACCAAGCTTTACGGATGGGACAGGGCTCTAGAAGCCAATAGGAAATGTGAAAGTCATGAATATTTTAATGAGTGGGAAGAGCCATAACTACGCTGCAGCAAGGAAATCTTAGAGATATATATAAAGATTATTTTTATTTATTAATATATTTTATTATTAAAAAGATGTGACAATTGTATTTATAGCTTCAATAAATAAATATGTGTTTATTTTATGTTAAAATATGATATATTTATAGACAATGCATTAGAGAATTGGTTCCTAGGCAACATGGTTTGCGATGTTTATTGACCCCTTGAGTACTTGGTTGTTTGTTACCCTGGATTTTGTATCATAAAAGGGGCTTAATACTAATTATTTTTGTGCTATAATATAACTTCTGGGGGACTCAGCAAGTGTTTGAAAACCAGTTGCGAGTGGTCTCTGGTACATGTAAATCTTTCTTCTGCTTTTTGCAGTAACAGCAGTGACCTAATTTCCAGAGGGATCCGTAAAGTTTTATTAACATAGGGCTTGGGTGTCAAAGTGTAAGGGAGTAACTCATCATTTATTGTCAATGCAAGCATCAATGGAGATTTTTGTATTGTTTTTTGGCTTTGTCGTGAAGTTCACTCTTAGTAGTTGACTTGTAGCAGTTCTCTCGCAATGTTTTAGGGATGGGGGATAAACATAGCTAGGTAGGATTTACTGTGCTGCTACGGTACTCATAACATTTGCAGAGATTTACATAAGGCTCCATGTAAGCAACTTGTTTCTAAATAAGAGTTCTAGATTTTTTATCCAGATATATGCTACAATGTTTAGTCCAAGACCAATGTCACTTTGTGTTCAAAGTAAATTTTCTGGTTTATTTCCTAAGATGTATATATGGTATACATTATTCTCACACTCTCTCTGTAGTAAGATATGAAGCACCATGGCCTTGATTCAGTTGAGCTATTGTTGTTTATGGGAGCCCGTAATGGAGCTAGTTAATTGGCATCTTTTCACTACCTGCAAACAATCTAGGGGTTAGCATTTGACCTTTCGAGACTGCAAGCATTACAATTGCAAATCACTATTCAATTGCTTCAATTCCTCAAGCCGGCAAATATTTTCACACCTGTAAATGTCAAATGTAGAAGAAAATCATATGGTTACCAGATAGGACTCGCAAGGGTGTTTGACCCCTGTTCGTAGCACTGTAAATGCAATTAAAAAAACAATACTCTCTTCCAGACACCATATTGTTCACTCTGCCTCACTGGCCTGTCTCTCTGGTTTCCTGAGCCCACTGCTACATTTCCACAGCTAAGTTATTGAGAACTGAAGACTTCTGCTACATTTACTGAATATTAATTATTATGATTATACAAGCGACTTGCCCGTCAAAAAATGACGGCAATAGAATTGTAAGGCAGGTAATGCTGTTTGGTACACAAAGTAGGTATTTTGTTTGTGTGAGTACCTTCAGAGCTCATTGCGAGTCTCTTATTTGATGTATGTTTGGTTATGAGGGCTCCTTTGGTGCCTTATTGCAGGTTTTGCACTGATAGGCTTTTGGCTCACATTGTGAGCCTCTCCCCTGGTGTAGTTGTGGGCCTGTAAACACAGTTGGTGCTCCTTGTAAGTAGCGCGTTGAACGCCTTCACCGTTTTTTGTGATTTTTTTTTATGTGTATGTAGTTTGTAAAGTTATAACGTAATATACTTTTCCTATTTGTAATTAATATCTGCAGTAAGCAATATGCTGAAGAGCTAACAATCTGTTTTGATGTTCCTGCAGCATACAATGTAGATTTGCACTATTGGCAAGCTGAGGTGTAAGTGTCAGCAATGTGTGCAGTGTGTAGTGTAAATAGACTGTGTGAAACCATTTGTTTAGCTGTGTACTTCTGCATTATGTAATGGTAATGTTATTAGGTTTCAGTGATTGTTGTAAAATGTGTTAGGCGGGTGTTGAGCATTTAGCGTCCTTCCTAATAGTGTATTTATTAGGTCAATCAGGTCTGTGTAAAAGGCGTATGTGCTTGGCTGTGTTTTGCGTGCTTAGGGGTCGTGTAGCCTCGTTTTCGTTTTTTTTCGGCAGCCATTTTTTCTCTCGCTTAGGGGATTTTCGAGTGGCGAAAATCTTTTAAATTGTATTTAAATTGATGTGTTAACTCATTTCCAGACATCCTGGCCGTCCCCCCTTCCTGTATGTGTATTTTTTTTATTTTATTTTGCAATTTTTTTGTTTTTCACTGGGAGCCGTTAAGTTCGTATTTTTTGCGGCTCGTATTTTTTTTTCCCTCAATGGCGGTTTTCTTTTCTAAGTGTTACGAGCCATAATTTTTATAGGCAATTTTTTCAAAAAGTGCTACGGGTCTCACACTTAGAATTTTGTATTTTGTGTTGATGTGTAGTTTCACGGGTTGTAGGTATGATGCGCAAGGCATGCAGGGTCGTAGGGATGAGCGCCTATGGAGCTTATCTGCCCCAGTGCAAGGAGCACCTTCGGCGCTCCTTGCTTGGCCACAACCTCAGCCCTTGCTTCTTGAGCCTGCAGTTTTTAAATTGCGTTACCAACGGATTTTGGCAAAATCCCACTGCTGAGAACTATATATGTGATCTGTTATTATACCTACTGACATTGTTAGTTACCTGGATAAAATTGTGTACCTCTGTAATTCTTTGTAACCTCCCCCACTATTTGCATAGCCTTCTAACAACCGTATATTTATAGCCTTTAACTCACACATTCTAAATCCATTTCCACCTTCTTCCAGACATCTGTTCCAGACATATTGTTCACTCTCTGGTTTCCTGAGTCCAATCCCCTCCCCCCCTTCCCCTCTCACACCACCTCTGGTTACTCTTAATTTCACTCACATAATTTTTTTACAGCTGATCAATTAGCAATACCTGGTATCTAGTCATAATAATTCTTTACACAATGTTTCCTCTTGCCTAATTTTTCCTCATATGCCCCTGCCTTTTCCTCAGGCTCTTCTTTTCAACTGTTACCTTTCTTTTCTCCAACATAACCATCTCACTTTCCATGCCCTTTCCTCCTCTCTTATGCTTCCACAAGAACATTTTAGTTAAGCTGTGTTCAAATTGTGTGTCTCCTGAGTTTCCCACTTGCAGTATATATTATATGACCATATTGCAGATAACATATTGCATACTAGAGACATTCACTACACAATGCCTTTACTTCAGATCCATTCCCTCTCCAACTAATGAATAACCTTCTAGCTTTTCACACCTTTCTACCTATGTAACCCTCACTTCCGTTCTGAACCTTGCTATTCCTTTTCTGCTCCTCCCCAGGTCACTACCACTTAAACTCCCTTTATATTGTAAGCAGTGAGTTTCCATTCTAGTGTAGTAGTGTAGTTTGGGAAAAGTACAGTGGTCTACAGTGGTTAATATTTGAATAATGTTGTATATTTCCTGTTTTTTAATCCTGTACAGCCCTACGGAATATGTTAGCTCGCTACAAATAAAAGATAACAATAACAATAATAATAATAATACTGTGCTATAAAAGATGGAGAAAGCGATGAAAGACATTAGAATTAATTACACAACAGTCTGCAATCAAAAATTAGTTTTTGTTATGTCATTTCTGTGTTATATCAATCTCTGGAATCAATGGGTTAATACTTATCAGGCCACCCACATGGACTAGAACATTTCCTTGACTTTATACCAGCCGTAAGTATGCAGGCTTGAAATTTGCAACCGTTACAGAGCAATTCAATTGATCAAGCCAGTAGCTACCTTTCCGAATGCCTAAACCGTAAACCATGTAGGATGATCATGATCAATTAAGAAAGGCCATAACTACTGATTTAGAAACAGCCAATAGTTAATGAGATTGTCATCATGACATCAGTAAAACATGGAGTTTAAGCGTCAATCAATTAGCGTTTAGAAGTCAGATATGCGATCAGACTCGCAATCCGGCAATGTACAAAAAAATAAAAATGAAGGAAAATTCGGTTTTAGTCCATGTAGGTGGCCTGATATGTATTAACTCCTTGATTACCGAGATAGATATAACACAGAAATAAAACATACAAAAAATATTTTTTAATTGGAAATTTGCGGATTGAGACTCTTGTGGAGTTAATTATAATGCCTTTCATCACTTTCCCTGTCTTTCAAAGTGCAGTATTGATTATTTATTTGCATTTACAGTGCTACGATCAGGTGTTTAACCCTGTATCTGGTACTCATAGTGTTTCTTCTATATTTGCTATTTACGGTTGTGAAAACAATTGCGGGCTTGAGAAATTGTAGCAATTAAATAGCGATTTGCGATTGTAACATTTACAGGCTTGAAAGATCAAAAGCTTTGAGTTTTGATGTTGACAACCACAGGGATTTTCAAGCGGGTAGCTAAAAGACGCCAATTGATTAGCAAATTAGTTTATGGGCTACATTACGTGCTCCAGTATCTAACAATTGCTCAATTGAATAGGGGCCCAAGTGTTTATTTTCACTTTATTTTCACTCTCTCTTTGTAGCAATATATACAACACCTTATTTACAGAATACTGGTTTTAAATAGCCAGCAATCAAGCAGAGCTCTTTATAACTATGCATTAATACTTGGCACCTTATATTTGGACTGCTACAACATATACACTTTATTGCTGAACCAATGGTTTATGCTGTCTCAGTTGTGTAGTCTGATTCTCTTGCTAATCATTCATAAACACTTTATTGGTATTTTATTTTGGAATTATTGTAATACTGTATGTATACTTTGTTGCTCAACCAATTATTTATACTGTTTCAGTCGTTAGTACATGTTATTACCATTTCAGTTACAATGTTATTAAATCAGACTGGTTAGCTTGCTTGTTAATTATTTACTTGCGAACACCAAGACCTAGTGCTAGGGTATGTTGGGAATAGACTGCAGTCAAAGCTGTAAATCTAATGTAAAGTGTATCTAAAATCAAAGTACTTTAAGCTGTGGCCTGGTTTACTTAAATCAATAAACTGATATATTCAGGATTACAGAAGTCGTTTAGGAGTTGGATACCATTTATGTGTGCTATCTAACTCATTGGTAAAACCACTTATCTCTTTGTTCACATCAATATATTTCTAGCTCCAGTCCATTTACACACTGACATTTATGCTGTTCCCAATTCTCCACAATGTACCTTAAGAGAAAGCCAACACTTGTTCCCTATACAGTGCCACATCCATAGTTTAACACTTGTTTCCAACTCCAACCTTCTTATACAACCCAGTTTCCCACTGTTTCCATATTCCCACAGGATGCTCTTCCCACATCCAAATGTCTATTATTTCCCACCCTTACATATCTTTTATCACTAACTTGTTAGAATTAGAAAGTAATACAAGATGATTGTCCATGTAAACCCTATTTCTCAGCTTTTTCTAGAGCGAGCGTCTATTCTGTTGCATTCACATGGAGCATGTTACACCTAACACATATTTTACCGTCGCTGGATGGTTTTATCAAAGGGAAGGGGCATACATGATCATGCTGGTCTCTTTATACCCTTTCAGTTGCCATGGTAACATGGCAATCCAATCCGTCCCTCTGTTTAAAACTTGGTGGCTGAGGAAACTGTGACTCAAACACAAGATAACAATATAAATACAAAATGCATTGTTAAATGTGCAAAGCATTTCTAAGGAATAGAAAAAATCCTCCTTTATAATATAAACAAATAATGCCTTAATACAAACAGTCAATATAATATTTAACGCTTTTAATTCCTGCAACAATTGCAAACTATAGTAAAAATAAATATATTCCAAACATATTGAAGAAAAGGAGACCTAGAATTCCCTATGTAAGGAAACCTAGTAAATACTATAGCGCCTAAAAGCGTGGCGATAAAAACACGTAAGACCAGTACCTAAACAAGAATATATATGTATATATACATATATCTATATATATAAAAATAAGTAAAAAAAAAAAATATATATATATATATATGTAGAAAATATGTAAGAAATATACAGTTGCAAGCAAAAGTATGTGAACCCTTTGGAATGATATGGATTTCTGCACAAATTGGTCATAAAATGTGATCTGATATTCATCTAAGTCACAACAATAGACAATCACACTCTGCTTAAACTAATAACACACAAAGAATTAAATGTTACCATATTGTTATTGAACACACCATGTAAACATTCACAGTGCAGGTGGAAAAAGTATGTGAACCCCTAGACTAATGACATCTCCAAAAGCTAATTGGAGTGAGGTGTCAGCCAACTGGAGTCCAATCAATGAGATGAGGTTGGAGGTGTTGGTTACAGCTGCCCTGTCCTATAAAAAACACATACCAGTTCTGGGTTTGCTTTTCACAAGAAGCATTGCCTGATGTAAATGATGCCTCACACAAAAGAGCTCTCAGAAGACCTACGATTAAGAATTGTTGACTTGCATAAAGCTGGAAAGGGTTATAAAAGTATCTCCAAAAGCCTTGCTGTTCATCAGTCCACGGTAAGACAAATTGTCTATAAATGGAGAAAGTTCAGCACTGCTGCTACTCTCCCTAGGAGTGGCCGTCCTGTAAAGATGACTGCAAGAGCACAGCGCAGACTGCTCAATGAGGTGAAGAGGAATCCTAGAGTGTCAGCTAAAGACTTACAAAAGTCTCTGGCATATGCTAACATCCCTGTTAGCGAATCCACGATATGTAAAACACTAAACAAGAATGGATTTCATGGGAGGATACCCCAGAGGAAGCCACTGCTATCCAAGCAAAACATTGCTGCATGTTTACAGTTTGCACAAGAGCACCTGGATGTTCCACAGCAGTACTGGCAAAATATTGTGTGGACAGATGAAACTAAAGTTGAGTTGTTTGGAAGAAACACACAACACTATGGGCCTCATTCTATTCACGGCTGTAAAACGGCCGCAAAGCTGCGATTCCTTGCGGCCGTCTTACGGGCCCGTGTAGAGCTACCTTTACCTTGCAATTCAATTATACGGCGCCGCAAGGATATCCCCTTCCGGCCGGCCGCATATCATGCAAACGGCCGGAAGCTTTTTCCCAGCGCCCATAAATCTTGTTTTCCGGCCGCAAAGTCCGAAAACTGAAAATGCAAATATAAAATTGAGAATGCACTGTAAAGCTCCGTAAATGCTAGGCATCATAATGGGGGACATGAGGATTAATAGCAACACCCTCTCAAGCTTGCACATCAGCCCAAATCCGATATATTATTTACGGATTACTTTACGTCCCGTAGTTCCACGGGCTGGTCCTTGTTAAAAACCTTACGGGTTCGGAGATGGAGGGCCGCAAACTAAGTATTGTAATAGTTAATATATATTCAATCCAGCACTGCAAAGCACTGTAAATGATGGGGAACATAATGGGGGGCCATGAGGATTACTAGCCAAACATTCTCAAGCTTGCACATCGCCAAATTGTACTTTGATTTTAAAATCCGTACAAGTCCCACAGACTTCAATGATCAAGCCCGTAGCTCCGTATTCAAGCCCGTGCGGGCTGTCCTCCAAGCCCGCAGCTCGTTTTTAAAGGCTGTACGTGCTTGGAGGTTAAAGGTATCCATTTTGTTACGTTTTTTGCAGTCTGCATGGTTTAAACCTGTAACCCTAAAATGGAGGCCCAATCATTACAGCCTCCAAATGAACAATAGTTCAAATCAGTTTAATATTCCTCATATGTTTGATTGGTCAGCACACATACAGGTTCCATTGTAGCCTCTAAAACAGCCCTATAATAGAATATGTCACTCCAACATTGGCGCGCACAGCAAATGTGTTTTGACAACATGTAGCTGACATGAGCGGTCCCACATCATTGCACAGTTGTAATATTTTTGACTAGTGCGCGTCAATGAAAGGGCGCAAGTGATATGACCTAATGCCATAAACCCTTCTAACCCTTGTAGCCGCAGCCTAATCCTAACCCTTACACCCACAGCCTAATCCTAATCATTAGATCCGCTAGCCTCCTGTCGGGCCTGCTGTTGTTGATGCGCGCATGTGTCGGTGCGCAGATGACAGCGCACATTTGATGCACGCTATATGGTTGATCAACGATAGAATACACATCTCGCTCATCACATCTACATTAGAGAATACAAATAGTGGCCAAATCAGACCGCCACTTGGCATATATCAAGTACCAGGGGAATATTTCATTATATGTGGTTAAGTTCTTCAGTTGTGTCCGACTCTCCGTGGCCTTATGGACTGCAGCACATTCAGCTAGGTCTCTGCCTGTGCTGTTCTCCAAAGTTTGAAGTCCAAAGAGATTGGAGTGGGTTGTTAGTTCATCCTCTAGTGGATTGGGATTTGTCTGATCTTTCTGCTATGACCTGCCCACCTACAGTAGCTCACAGCTTCATTCAGGTACACAAGCTGCTTCACCACCACCACCACTTAGCAACCCTCACCCATGTAAATTGATAAATAGCAGAACAGTTTGGAAGTTCACCAAATGGGAATAACTAGACACCTGGCACATGGCTCCCACCAGGATGGGCGTAGCAGAGATTATGCCTGATGGCGGTAATTTTGCTGTCGATCCTGGAGCTTGCGGCCTTTCCTGATGTGTCAGAGTAGATATGTGTGGTGTATGTTCCCCTGGTCCCCTTCAGCATTGCTAAGTGGTTTGAAGGGGCTTGTGTACCTGAATGAAGCTGTGAGCTATAACATGTAGGGCCACTGTAGGTGGGTACATCATAGCAGAGAGATCAGACAAGGTCCAATCCACTTGAGAAGGAACTGAAAAACCACACCAGTATATTTAGCTTGGAAACCGTGGATAACAGCATAGGCAGAGACCTAGCTGAATGTGCTGCAGCTCATAGGGTCACAGAGTGTCACAACAGAAGAACTGAACAACATACATTACAATGTTTCCCTGCTACTTGATATATGCCATGTGGCAGTGTAATTTGAAAAATAATTGTGTTACCAAATGTAGATGTGATGAGCGAGATGTATATGCAATTAGATAGAGATTTAAGGGATCACAATAGAGCTCATGTGCGCGGCAAAGGGTTCATATGACCTGACTCATGTTTTACTCTTGCTATTGAATTGGGTAGTGTGGCTTCAATCATATTATGCATGTTGCAGCATGGTTTGTCAGATTGGCATGTGCATGATTATTACAACATATGATAACCAAAGGATATTTATCCAATGCATGTTCATTATTGTGCAACAAACTGTATTCACACATATGCTAAGTGATGTGGGTGAAGGAGTTTGTGTACTTCAAAGAAGCTGTGAGCTATCATACATAGGGCCAGTGTAGGGGGGTACGTCTTATCAGAGAGGTCAGACTAATCCCAATCAACTAGAGAAGGAACTGGAATAGCACTCCAGTGTCACCTGTCCTATACATTATAGGCCCTCAGGGGAATGTTCCTACTCCACAGTATTGCTAATCAGACTTGTCATGGGTATTAACCCTATATTAGTAGTAGATATGATATTTGGGATCATATGATATCTAAAGCTATTCTGACTCCTCAACAGTTTTAGATGTATTGATCTATTGCATGTTAACTATGGCTCATCAGTTTACATTTATAGGAATGTGACACTAATGTAATGCATGTGGATTTCACAGAACCAAACATATTCATAACACATGGACGCAGTCATAAAGGTCTAACAAAGCTTTATTTTTTACACAGACCACAATCAGCAGTGGTCAAGATTGGGCATTCACATAACAGTATAACAAAGCTTTATTTTTTACACAGACCACAATCAGCAGTGGTCAAGATTGTGCATTCACATAACAGTATAACAAAGCTTTATTTGATAGACAGACCACAATCAGCAGTGGTCAAGATTGTGCATTCACATAACAGTATAAAAAAGCTTTATTTGATAGACAGACCACAATCAGCAGTGGTCAAGATTGTGCATTCTCATAACAGTATAACAAAGCTTTATTTGATAGACAGACCACAATCAGCAGTGGTCAAGATTGTGCATTCACATAACAGTATAACAAAGCTTTATTTTTTACACAAACCACAATCAGCAGTGGTCAAGATTGTGCATTCACATAACAGTATAACAAAGCTTTATTTGATAGACAGACCACAATCAGCAGTGGTCAAGATTGTGCATTCACATAACAGTATAACAAAGCTTTATTTGATAGACAGACCACAATCAGCAGTGGTAAAGATTGTGCATTCACATAACAGTATAACAAAGCTTTATTTGATAGACAGACCACAATCAGCAGTGGTCAAAACTGCATTAATATTATGGGTGTGGTGTGGGCGGGTCCTTGAAGAGCAAGAGGCTGGAAAAAAGGGGAAACCTACAGGGGTCAATCTAATAGTTTAGAATAAGCATGATGCATAGCACCTACCAGGGTCACATGCTGCAACCGGAACCAGAAATCTCTCCATTTAACTGAAGAAACCATTTATGTGCATAGCACTTACAACTTGTAACTAGATATACTCAATGAAACAGATGATTCAACCTTTGGACTGTGTAATCCAATCCAGTTTCACACATACAGTGTGTTGACCAAACAAAAATCTGAAATAAGTGTTCAAATCAAAAAATGCGGAGGAGGATCCAAAACAATTTAGAATCACGATGTATGTACAGTACAGTTCTAAATACTGTACCAATATACCAACTCACCTGATTCCCATCTGCAAGCATTACTAACTATTAGCTAGGTATGTGGATAATCAGAAATATGGGCAAATAGCCATTATTATGGAGAGGACACAAAGGTCAGCAGCCAGATTCACTGTTTCTTACATCAGACCCAAAGATCTGTTCTCAGACCGATATTGAGGTCAGGATCACAGGCTTCACTAGTGCATATATTAATGCTGGCTGTTATTAACATGCCATTGTGAGACTTTGCAAGTCCACCGCCATAGCAGTATTAGTCTACATTTAAGCTACCAACAATCATGTCGGAGATATCTGGCTATATGATAGCTGTAAGATTGTGGGAGCTACATGTTAAGGGGGGCTGCCATTGAAGACATGTCTACCTGAGAGGCACTGGGAAAACCCTCCACCTCATAACTCCTCCACAATGCTTGCAGATGCAGGAGATGCCTTCATGGACCAAAAAAAAGAAAAAGAAAGAAGCAAAAAAAGACAAAACCTAAGAAATAAGGCCTGAAAACATCATAGGGCTTGCAGCATCTCTTCTCAACAGCACTCCTTAGTGACAATGTATTGGTCGCACTACTAATTAACAGCCTCATTAAATTGCTATGTAACAAATTGAATAGGGCTCTATATAAGCACACAGCATATTTTTAAAAGGAAGTTTTTAGTTAGGGAACTTCTATGCAAAAGCCAGGTCTTCACTAACTAAAAACTTCTTTAAACAAAAAGCCAGGCAGCGGTGGTCTTGGTGGTGGCGGACACATGGTAGGAGAGGAGGGGGCAGGCTGCTCTTGGCTGGGGATTGGGAGATCCCCGTTGATGTTGGGGAGGGGACCATCGCCTGTCTGAGCAGCCTGACCTGAAGGTGTTTGCTGGTCATGTGGTGCCTCCTCACCTCCCTGAACAGCCTGGCCAGGCTGTGGGTCATATGTGACCGGAGGGCAGAGATGCTGGCCTCGATCATCTGTGAGCTTGCCAGCAGCTCCTTCATGACGGCCAGCATCTCCACCTGCACAGCCTGGCTCTGCGGCGACGACACCGCTGGGTGGGCCTGGTGAGGTGTAGCAGGGAGGTCCACAGCTGGAGCAAGGGGGGCAATGTGCCCGGTGGTGACCAGGCCAGCACATTGTGTGGGGAAGGAGGTGCTGTCCCTTGGACGTGGGAGGGCCCCAGAGCAAGTCTTTCGAGGATGGGCATAGGCCCAGGGCTTGTGGCAGGTGACCCTACAAGGTCAATGACCAGCCCATCCTCTGACCCAGGGCCCTCCAATCTTCCTTCCTCCTCCTCCTGTGCTGGAAGATCCTGGGATGGGGCTGATGGCCCCGCCTCCTCTGCCTGGTCACAGGACCCAGAGCTCCTCCTGGATGCTGAGAGATAGAGAAGAAAGGTACATGTCATTAGTATGTTGATTAGCGCATTGATATGTGTTCATTTCTAATTATCTGACATCTAGCCTTGAATATGGATGATTCTCTGATTAGCTATCTTATACTAGCTGTTATCTATTCTTAGGTTTCTGTACTTGATGGTTCTCGGCTCACAACGCTATCTGTATTACGGCTGCTGTCTGTAACTGCATAGGCTGAACGGTCACACCAATACATGGACTCTCTATTACAGGGGTGTCCAAACTCTTTCCTGGATTGGAAGATATCCTTTCTGTGCACAGGTGAGTCAATCAGAATGAATGAAGAAGCGATTGACTCACCTGTGCACAGCAGGGTTATCAAATCCAGGAATGTGTGTGGCCCACCAGGACCGTTGTTGGACACACCTGCTCTATTGCTTGATTACTGTTGTGTTGACCAGGAATGACAGTGATTTGTCAGCTTCATGAATTTAATGATGCATCCATCTATCTCTTGTTATTCCATGGAGCTGACATGTCAGTGTCATGTCCATGTGTAGTGTGTGTGATGCACATGTGGTGGCATGTTGCTGTATGTCATATTCACCTGCCATGGAGGCTGGGTCCTGCTGCTCCACCGGGCCTGATGCTCCAGCTGTGTTGGAGGGTGCAAGCATGGCCCTTGCAATCCCCTCATGTGCAAGGTACTTGACCCTCCGCCCCTCGGCCTCCTGCGCCATCTTCTTTCTCACCATGGCCCTGATGTCGTCAAACCGGTGCTTAATGGACCGCGGACTCCGTCCATGGCCCGCCACACCATTGACCAGATCCACCACCTGATGCCAAGCATTAGCCCTGGGCCCAGCCTTGACTTCCCTACCCCCCGAGGTGATGACGGGAAGGGCACGGTTTGCCTCCAGGAGGACCCTGTTCTCCTCCCGGCTATAATTGTGGGCCCTGGACCTGCCGCTAGCCTCTTGCTCTCCAGACTGGGGATGAGGACCCTCTCCACTCTCCTCCTCCCTCCTCCTCCTCCTCCTCCTCCTTCCTCCTCCTACTCTCCTCTCCTCCCTCCTTCCTCTACTCTCCTCCCTCCTTCCTCTCCTCTCCTCCCTCCTTCCTCTACTCTACTCCCTCCTTCCTCTACTCTCCTCCCTTCTCCCTCCTCCTCTCCTCTCCTCCCTCCCTCCTTCCTCTCCTCTCCTCCCTCCTTCCTCCTTCCCTCCTCTCCTCCCTCTTTCTCCTCCTCTCCTCCCTCCTTCTCCTCCTCTCCTCCCTCCTCCTCTCCTCCCTCCTCCTCTCCTCCCTCCTTCCTCCTCCTCTCCCTTCCTCTTCCTCTCCTCCCTCCTCCTCCTCTCCTCCCTCCTCCTCCTCTACTACCTCCTCCTCTACTACCTCCCCCTCCTCAACTAGTACCTCCTCCTCACTCCTCCCCTCCTCTTCCCCACCTCCACGCCCCGGGACTCCCTGCCACTCCTCTCCCCTCTGCTCCTCTCCCTCCATCACCACCTGAAAAGAAAAGAAAGAGAAATAAAGAAATGTTTTAGTGGGTTTGCCTGCTCCACCCTCGTCCCCCATTCTGATCGCCTGTAACACTATTTCTGCTTGGATATCAATGTTGTAACTAACTGCAGTAATCAACCTTAAGTTGACACAGCCTTTGACAGCAGTGGGAGGGGTGTACAGCACCTCTCACTCTGGACCTGAGTGGTGCTGATGAAACACGCTAGATCAATACTTTCATAAACAATGTGGAAGGGTCAGTTACAGATTGCATATATACAAGGCATGCGGCTATGTCTGAGGCCAATAATATCCTATCTGCATTATACTCTGCACATATTCCTGGGAGTGGTACCTATCCTAAAGCCATCTTCTGTACCAGAGGTAGTAGGAACTACATGGTCCTGCTGGGCTAGGCTGAAAATAAGTTCTTGTCAAGCCCCATTGAAGAAGCAGTTTGGAACACCTATGAGTATTGCAAATATGTGTAGAAATCTCAATCAAACTCAAACTCAATCAAACTCAAAATCAAACTCAAAATCAAACTCAATCAAACTCAAAATCAAACAAACTCAAAATCAAACTCAATCAAACTCAAACTCAAAATCAAACTCAATCAAACTCAAAATCTAACTCAATCAAACTCAATCAAACTCAATCAAACTCACTCAAACTCAATCAAACTCAATCAAACTCAATCAAACTCAAAATCAAACTCAATCAAACTCAATCAAACTCACTCAAACTCAATCAAACTCAAACTCAATATCAAACTCAATCAAACTCAAAATCAAACAAACTCAAAATCAAACTCAATCTCTCTCTCTCTCTCTCTCTCTCTCTCTCAATCTCTCTCTCTCTCTCAATCTCTCTCTCTCAATCTCTCTCTCTCTCTCAATCTCTCTCTCTCTCTCTCTCTCTCTATATATATATATATATATATATATATAGAGAGAGAGAGAGAGTGAGAGAGAGAGAGAGATTGAGAGAGAGAGATATTGAGAGAGAGAGATTGAGAGAGAGAGAGAGAGATCCAGATATAATATGAAACAGAAAAATATAAATAACTTACCTCCCTCCACAAAACTCCTCTCCCCACACCAAAAAACTATCAAAACCTATAGGCCAAAACCAAAAAAAAAACACAATTGTACTTCTCGCCAGTGTATTCAGTAAATATAGAAATTGGCAAAACATACAAATAAAAGACAGCTTGATAGGATGAAAAGCATGTACAATGCAACTTACCTCCCTCCAAACTCCTACGGGCCGGATCAAAACTCCCAAACAATCAAAAACACTCCAAACACCTATAAACAAGCAAAAAACACAATTGTACTTCTCGCCAGTGTATTCAGTAAATATAGAAATTGGCAAAACATACAAATAAAAGACAGCTTGATAGGATGAAAAGCATGTACAATGCAACTTACCTCCCTCCAAACCCGTAAGGGCCGGATCAAAAATCCAAAACACTCCAAACACCTATAAACAAGCAAAAAACACAATTGTACTTCTCGCCAGTGTATTCAGTAAATATAGAAATTGGCAAAACATACAAATAAAAGATAGCTTGATAGGATGAAAAGCATGTACAATGCAACTTACCTCCCTCCAAACCCCTAAGGGCCGGATCAAAAATCCAAAACACTCCAAACACCTATAAACAAGCAAAAAACACAATTGTACTTCTCGCCAGTGTATTCAGTAAATATAGAAATTGGCAAAACATACAAATAAAAGACAGCTTGATAGGATGAAAAGCATGTACAATGCAACTTACCTCCCTCCAAACTCCTACGGGCCGGATCAAAACTCCCAAACAATCAAAAATGCTCCAAACACCTATAAACAAGCAAAAAACACAATTGTACTTCTTTACATCGGCATCCGTAAATGTAGTAACGGACCGTTGTTGGACACACCTGCTCTATTGCTTGATTACTGTTGTGTTGACCAGGAATGACAGTGATTTGTCAGCTTCATGAATTTAATGATGCATCCATCTATCTCTTGTTATTTCATGGAGCTGACATGTCAGTGTCATGTCCATGTGTAGTGTGTGTGATGCACATGTGGTGGCATGTTGCTGTATGTCATATTCACCTGCCATGGAGGCTGGGTCCTGCTGCTCCACCGGGCCTGATGCTCCAGCTGTGTTGGAGGGTGCAAGCATGGCCCTTGCAATCCCCTCATGTGCAAGGTACTTGACCCTCCGCCCCTCGGCCTCCTGCGCCATCTTCTTTCTCACCATGGCCCTGATGTCGTCAAACCGGTGCTTAATGGACCGCAGACTCCGTCCATGGCCCGCCACACCATTGACCAGATCCACCACCTGATGCCAAGCATTAGCCCTGGGCCCAGCCTTGACTTCCCTACCCGCTGAGGTGATGACAGGAAGGGCACGGTTTGCCTCCAGGAGGACCCTGTTCTCCTCCCGGCTATAATTGTGGGCCCTGGACCTGCCGCTAGCCTCTTGCTCTCCAGACTGGGGATGAGGACCCTCTCCATTCTCCTCCTCCCTCCTCCTCCTCCTCCTCCTTCCTCCTCCTACTCTCCTCTCCTCCCTCCTTCCTCTACTCTCCTCCCTCCTTCCTCTCCTCTCCTCCCTCCTTCCTCTACTCTACTCCCTCCTTCCTCTACTCTCCTCCCTTCTCCCTCCTCCTCTCCTCTCCTCCCTCCCTCCTTCCTCTCCTCTCCTCCCTCCTTCCTCCTTCCCTCCTCTCCTCCCTCTTTCTCCTCCTCTCCTCCCTCCTTCTCCTCCTCTCCTCCCTCCTCCTCTCCTCCCTCCTCCTCTCCTCCCTCCTTCCTCCTCCTCTCCCTTCCTCTTCCTCTCCTCCCTCCTCCTCCTCTCCTCCCTCCTCCTCCTCTACTACCTCCTCCTCTACTACCTCCCCCTCCTCAACTAGTACCTCCTCCTCACTCCTCCCCTCCTCTTCCCCACCTCCACGCCCCGGGGACTCCCTGCCACTCCTCTCCCCTCTGCTCCTCTCCCTCCATCACCACCTGAAAGAAAAGAAAGAGAAATAAAGAAATGTTTTAGTGGGTTTGCCTGCTCCACCCTCGTCCCCCATTCTGATCGCCTGTAACACTATTTCTGCTTGGATATCAATGTTGTAACTAACTGCAGTAATCAACCTTAAGTTGACACAGCCTTTGACAGCAGTGGGAGGGGTGTACAGCACCTCTCACTCTGGACCTGAGTGGTGCTGATGAAACACGCTAGATCAATACTTTCATAAACAATGTGGAAGGGTCAGTTACAGATTGCATATATACAAGGCATGCGGCTATGTCTGAGGCCAATAATATCCTATCTGCATTATACTCTGCACATATTCCTGGGAGTGGTACCTATCCTGAAGCCATCTTCTGTACCAGAGGTAGTAGGAACTACATGGTCCTGCTGGGCTAGGCTGAAAATAAGTTCTTGTCAAGCCCCATTGAAGAAGCAGTTTGGAACACCTATGAGTATTGCAAATATGTGTAGAAATCTCAATCAAACTCAAACTCAATCAAACTCAAAATCAAACTCAAAATCAAACTCAATCAAACTCAAAATCAAACAAACTCAAAATCAAACTCAATCAAACTCAAACTCAAAATCAAACTCAATCAAACTCAAAATCAAACTCAATCAAACTCAATCAAACTCAATCAAACTCACTCAAACTCAATCAAACTCAATCAAACTCAATCAAACTCAATCAAACTCAAAATCAAACTCAATCAAACTCAATCAAACTCACTCAAACTCAATCAAACTCAAACTCAATATCAAACTCAATCAAACTCAAAATCAAACAAACTCAAAATCAAACTCAATCTCTCTCTCTCTCTCTCTCTCAATCTCTCTCTCTCTCTCAATCTCTCTCTCTCAATCTCTCTCTCTCTCTCAATCTCTCTCTCTCTATATATATATATATATATATATATATATATAGAGAGAGAGAGAGAGAGAGTGAGAGAGAGAGAGAGATTGAGAGAGAGAGATATTGAGAGAGAGAGATTGAGAGAGAGAGAGAGAGATCCAGATATAATATGAAACAGAAAAATATAAATAACTTACCTCCCTCCACAAAACTCCTCTCCCCACACCAAAAAACTATCAAAACCTATAGGCCAAAACCAAAAAAAAACACAATTGTACTTCTCGCCAGTGTATTCAGTAAATATAGAAATTGGCAAAACATACAAATAAAAGACAGCTTGATAGGATGAAAAGCATGTACAATGCAACTTACCTCCCTCCAAACTCCTACGGGCCGGATCAAAACTCCCAAACAATCAAAAACACTCCAAACACCTATAAACAAGCAAAAAACACAATTGTACTTCTCGCCAGTGTATTCAGTAAATATAGAAATTGGCAAAACATACAAATAAAAGACAGCTTGATAGGATGAAAAGCATGTACAATGCAACTTACCTCCCTCCAAACCCGTAAGGGCCGGATCAAAAATCCAAAACACTCCAAACACCTATAAACAAGCAAAAAACACAATTGTACTTCTCGCCAGTGTATTCAGTAAATATAGAAATTGGCAAAACATACAAATAAAAGACAGCTTGATAGGATGAAAAGCATGTACAATGCAACTTACCTCCCTCCAAACTCCTACGGGCCGGATCAAAACTCCCAAACAATCAAAAATGCTCCAAACACCTATAAACAAGCAAAAAACACAATTGTACTTCTTTACATCGGCATCCGTAAATGTAGTAACGGTTTCGCGTAAAACGCGACTTGATAATAAAGCAACTTACCTCCTCTCAACCACCAAGCTCCTGGAACCGCGTGCTACATCGTCCGAAATCGCAACACAGTCGAGGCGTGGCCGCGTGTCATTCCTATTTATTCACTCCCACTGTCAATCAAATGGTCTATCCCGTAAGTGATTGGCTGTGTGACCTGCTATTGGATGGTTCGTGCCGGGCGCGGCTAGTCGGTCCCCCTTCCAGCTTGCGTGCGCGCTTAAACGTCACGGCCTTCCTACATTCTGAAGGCCGCGATTCGCGCCTGGCTAGATTTAATTTACGCCCGCATTTTTTGTCTCCAACATTTTCATTTCAACTCTCATGCCCACCTCTCTCCTTTTATTCGCCCATCAGCTAATCTTACTGAAGCTGGGGTTAAACTATGTGTCTCCTGACTGTCCCATCTGCAGATTCCATTATCTGTCCACATGGGGCAGATACCTTATTACATAATAGTGCATCGCACTTTACATCTGATCCCTTTCCTCTCCGACTAATGCATATCTTTCTACTTGACACAACCTCCTTCCTATGTATCTCTCACTTACTTATTAACCTTGCTATTCCTTATCTACTCTTCCCCATGTCCATTACCTTTAGCTTGGAAGTGGTGATTTTCAAATCTTGTGGGGGCCTTTGGGAACAAATCAGTTATCAACAGACTTTACGCTCAAAACAGGGCCCTCCATTTTCTTGGGTTGGCAATATTACATACTGTATATTTTCGTGTTCTTCTCCCCTGTACAGCGCCACGGAATATGTTTGCACAATACAAATAAATGAGAATTAGACTAATCCTAATATTCCCACATCAGGACAAATTAGTCTGGGCCATCATTATCATCGGACAGATGGTTAGCTTGTACCAGATCCCAATGCATAACATGTGTGCCGACATACCTACATCTGTTGGTGGCTGCTCATATGGCATATGTAAGGTTTCCACTAATATATTATTTGTGTGTTTGTATTCCAGATCCCGGTCAGAACAAGGCATGACGATAAACATCCTGACATTCCATGGCCATGTCAATGTCCTCATGTATGTGCATGTGTCCGTTTCATTGCTTTGTTGGATCCAGTTTGATATCTGATGACCTTGACTGAATAGCCGATATGTGTCACGAGACAATTTCAATATACAATGCAGATGTGATGTGACATCTGTCAGCTGATGTTCCTGGTATATCCACAGCATGTGTATGCTCATATAGTCTATGTAGATTCATATGTACCTATTGGTTTAGACATTCTATCCTCTCCTCTACTTGGACTGTTGTGAAGCCTGCAGCACCAACCCTTCAAGATCTTTTCTTCAGTGCTGATGTGACCCTCCCTGTGCATATGGGGAAGAGTAAATCCAGGCTTGGGAATTAACAGTTAAGGAGGTTACGTTAATCTTCAGTTATGTATATGCAACAACAGTGAGTATAGATGCTCAATCAGAGAACAAATTATCCTTGATATTTCCTGGTTTGTTATGAGTTCTATGCAATAAGTAACATCTGACTGATATGGTCCTGGTCAGGTCACCATCTTTTTGATTAAGGTTATCTATGTGCTGCTTATTGTTGCGTGAGAACTGACGTTATGGGCGCATAGCATTCACTGATTGAGCACTTTTACTTCTGATGTGGCATCAGAGTGTCCGTTTAACACACAAGCATACATTTTGCTCTCCCCATATGTATATCACCTTATTCTGGATTATTATGGTCTTTCCTTATTGACTGTTATATATATGTCGTAACAATAATGAGATCTATTATATTGCCTAATGTTGGTTGATACACTGTACATCCCATGATCATCTATATCAATGTAATTTTCCCTGCCTGCATTCTGCTCTCATATCCCTATTTCCCTGTGTTACTTGGATTTTGTATCCTACCCCCGTCCACCATGATCCTTTGCATACCTGTGTTGATTAGTCAACCTGTGGCTTTGTGGCAAGCTTGCTTTGTTAATTTCTGTAAATAGTAAATATGATTTATCCGAGATGTTGTTTGTGTCTGCCTCGTCAATGTTGATACCTTAGCATTTCCGTAACATCAATGAAAGGACCTTCAGACTCCACATCTGTGCTCTGCACCATCAGTTAGGAGTGTCAATAGAATTCTCACAGTGTGTTTGCATTACAGATTTCAACCATGAGGGAAGGTTGGTATTAACAATCTATATGACACAGAAACAGACAAATGAAGCAGGTGTCCGTAAGTGGCTCACATCCTAATAGTGAACATACAGTACAGTGAGTACACCCGTCACATTGTTGTTAATATTTTAGTATATCTTTTCATGTGACAACACTGAAGAAATGACACTCTGCTACAATGTAAAGTAAGTTTGCTGACCCATCAATAACTCAATACACAGCCATTAATGTCTAAACCATTGGCAACAAAAGTGAGTACACCCCTAATTTGAAATGTCCAAATTAACACGAAATGTCAATTATGTGTGGCCACCATTATTTGCCAGAACTGCCTTAACCCTCATGCCCAGGGAGTTCACCCGAGCTTCCCAGGTTGCCACTGGAGTTCTCTTCCACTCCTTATTGATACATCAGAGCTGGTTGATGCTAGAGACCTTGCACTCCCCCACCGTCAGTTTGAGGATGCCCCACAGATGCTCAATATGGTTTAGGTTTGGTGACAAGCTTGGCCAGTCCATCACCTTTACCTTCTTTAGCAAGGCAGTGTCGTCTTTGCGGTGTGTTTAGGGTCGTTATGTTATGTTGCCCTGCGGCCCAGTCTCCCAAGGGAGGGGATCATGTTCTACTTCAGTATGTCACAGTACATGTTTGCATTCATGGTTCCCTCAATGAACTGCAGCTCCCCAGTGCCGGAGATAAATGGATAAGTCACAACGAACACAAAAACATTGATATTAGATGAACCCATCATTTTGAACCTAAACAGTGATGCAGAGAGAGGGGAGGCAGCATCTGACATCATTAGGTAGGTGCATATAGGGGGAATCCACATAACATATTATCGAAAACATATATAGACATGCATATATGTTTGTTCTGGGCCTGCATGCATGCTGCCAGCACTGAGGAGCTACAGTTCTTTGAGGGAACCCATGAATGCCAACATGTACTGTGACAAACTGAGAAAGAGCATGATCCCTCCCTTCGGAGAACGGGCCGCAGGGCAGTATTCCAACATGCTAACGACCACAAACACACCTCCAAGCCGACCACTGCCTGGCTAAAGAAGCTGAAGGTCAGAAGTTGATGAACTGGCCAAGTAGGTCACCAGACCTAAACCCTATTGAGCATCTGTGGGGGCATCCTCAAATGGAAGAATGAAACATCACTGTTTTACCCTGTTTTATGGTTATGGTTATAATATGATCATACTATTATACTGTATGTATGTTGGTTTATGCTCTGCAAAATCTTAGCCCAAACTATTGCAGACCTTGGCATAATAGATAATCCTAGTACAGAGACTCCTCATAGGATAAGGAAGTCTATTGTATAAAGTGTTTTCATTATCAGACATAACAAAGAAGGATGATCTAAGCAATGTCTGATTGTATCAAAGTAGCCAGGTAGCCTCCGGGAGGTGTGACCCAGCTATTGTCCCTCTATGTGTATTGTGTGGCCAACTATGGTGGATGTGTGTATTGCCTGTGGGAAGAGATGTGTATATATATATATTTCTGCCCAACAAAATAAAGTCAGTATTCATTTGACTCCCAATTGAGTGTCGTCCAATATGGGAGGTTGGGAATGGTGAGACTGTAGTGCTTCTTGGATATTGTACCGTATACCAGCGGAGATATTGGACTGCGTGTTCCAACTCCGTTACAGGGAGTGCAAGATCTCTAACATCCACCAGCTCCATGATATCATCATGAAGGAGTGGAAGAGGACTCAAGTGGCAACCTGTGAAACTCTGGGGAACTCCATCCCCATGAGGGTTAAGTCAGTGCAGAAAAATAATGGTGGCCCCACAAAATATCGACAATTTCACTTAGGGGTGGACTCACTTTTGATATTTACCCTGAATTAATCTATCCATGTGTCAGAAACACGAATATCATGCATCACCGTTACTGGAATCAAACTCAGGAATATTACCTCCACCCTCAGCTGCACTAGTGGTTGTTACCCCAACCCTACTTTAACACAGGGCTGGTATATTGAAGGAAGATGTATGTACTAATCCAATAACGTTGGTGTGTAGCATTCATGTGGTGTTTACCAATCATGGTACAGTACAAACGAAAACAAACAATGATAATGTGAGCAATACATAATCTTTAATCTTATGCTTTCAAATGATAAAAAAAAAAAAAAGAAAACTGGAGGCATAAATTCCGGAAATTCCATAAATTGGAACCTAAAGAGATATCAGTTATCAGACATCATTTAGAACAATATACGCATTGACTGCAACACCTCAACGTCAATAGATCTTGGACATCAATTGCTTCTTTATGCAACATGAACATGTTCTCACCTATTTCTGCTTTCGCTTGTGTGTTTCCTGGCTCTCCTGGCCTTTGGCAAACGTTGCCCTAGGCCGGCCCTTTCATTGTGGCGTCTCATCTCCTCGAACATCCTGTCATTGTGGCATCTCATCTCCAGCATGAACTGTTGATTTTGCTCACGCTCATGCTGGAGATGAGCCAGGAAATCCTGGCACTGGGCCGCTGATAGCGCCTGACTAACTGGCGGCGACCCAGACCACTGTGTCCTCTGGGTGGAGGCACGGCTGAG
The DNA here is from genome assembly GCA_027410445.1 of Discoglossus pictus. NCBI lineage: Eukaryota > Metazoa > Chordata > Amphibia > Anura > Alytidae > Discoglossus > Discoglossus pictus. Next base: position 122,872,690 of record CM050163.1, read on the forward strand.
TGGTGTGTCCTGCCTGACCGGAGTCGCCTGCTGGGCCTGCGGGGCCGGAGTGGCCAGAGTCGACTGCTGGGCCTGCGGGGCCTGCGGGGCCGGAGTGGCCAGAGTCGCCTGCTGGGCCTGCGGGGCCGGAGTGGCCAGAGTCGCCTGCTGTGCCTGCTGGGCCTGGGGGGCCGGAGTGGCCAGAGTCAGACAAGATTTGGATTTGAGTATTGTTGTTTCCATATCTCTGAGATCAGAGTGACTTGTAATTGGCTGTGAATGTTTGACGAAAATCTAAATTGATCTGCATCATTAGTATTGTGGATCCTGGCTGGGATCTTTCCTGTTATGTGACAGCGACTGCTGGCAGCAGCAGTTGGACCTAGGGGCTGATAGATGGTGCTGATGCTGTTATATAAATCATTTTCACCTTACACAGAAGCTCAAAAGCACTAGCCCTCACACTAATCCGAACCCCTTACCTTAACACCACCATAACCCACTAAATATGCATGATTATATAATCTCCAGGAAAATGCTGTGACATGTAGAGGCTGCTCACTGCTGCTACCAGCAGTCACGGTCAGATAACAGGAAAGGGCCCATGGCTCATATGACTATATGTAATGCTGGTGCGGTGTGCCAACTGCAGTTAATTAGGACATATGCTCATCTGAATCTGTTGGCCAGTTTGTGAGACAGACCAATCTGTGACCAATCCTCAGCAATGCGAGTTAACATGTTAATGTAACATGGTCCAGATTATGCTGTTACACGACACAAACTTGCAGTCCATCAGAGTCTGTATCCGCATATGCTGCAGTGTGCACATCCATACATGTAGTCTCATGGGGATGTACCAGCTAGACCGGACCTATCCTGTTGTATGTGCCCATTTCTGGAAGTGCACCGCCAACGACTCTAGCTACGCCAGCCCAGCAGGCCAGGTAAGTGGTTATGGGTTAGGGGGTTAGGGGGTATGGGTTAGAGTTAGAAAGTGGGGTTTAGGGGGTTAGGGTTAGAGGGTTAGGGGCTTTGGGTGTACCAACTATTTTTGATGGCTACATGGGGACGCGAGCGCAGCCGCATCCCTAGAGTCCACCAGGCTAGGGAGGCCCACGACTGCCGCTGGCTGGATCATGTCGCGGACTGTGGCCTCCCAACCGGGGTATGTGAAGGTTTCTGGCGGCGCACCACCGGTTCCACGTGCCGCATTGGCCTCATTCGCCATTTTCTTTTTGATGTCAATGCGGCAGTCTTGGTACCGGTGCTGGACAGACTGCCAGGTACGATTCGCATAACCCAGCGATGAGACCTCAGCCGCGATCTCTTTCGAGGCATCTGTCCTCTGCCTGGGCCTCACTTCGCTCCCACCGGTAAGGAAGGAGTGTCGGGCTTGTACTCCTCTAACCAGTGTTTCTATTTCCTGGATGGTGAAATTTGCTGCCCTTTTTCATGCAGCAGCTGGCTGGCCAGCCTGTGGCTGGGGGGCCTGCTCTCCATGCCCTTCACTGCCTTCTCCCTCCATCTCTCCTCCTCTGACAGCATACAACACAGTCACAGATTTACGAATTTCCCTGCCTTTTAAACTATTTGTGCCCTTGATTGTCATCTTCCTATTGGTTAATTGATTTCAGGTTTGATTTCAGGATTACGGGCTTGAGATTTGGCCGTAGCTTCTTAGTGAAGCACGTACGGGTTTGGCGGATGATTGCCCTCCAAGCCCATAGCTCGTTATTCAAACCCGTGCGGGCTTGCATGATAGATGAGGTTAAATATCTTTATTTGCGGATTTGAGAGTAGGGGAATGTTGAGCTATTAATTCTAAAACCAAACATCACTTTCACTTTTAATAAAAGTACAGGATGGCTTTTCTATGCTACGACTTGTAAGTTAGCCCTTTACGACCCGACTATTTTACCCATTTACGGACTTGACGGAGGCTAATCCCGCAGCCTTTGCGGGTCTGAGGTGCTCCAAGCCCTCGGGACTTTGTCCACGGATATTTGACAAGAATTTTAAAATACAAAAATTACAGTTTTGAGTGTAGGGGAATGTTGTGCTATTTTTGCTAACACCTACAATCACTTTATAGTCTCCTCAGAGTGCAGGATGGCTTTATTTCAGTTTTATAATGTGCTTAATTGGTGCTAGCGGGACCTTTTTGGTGCAAGTAAGCTGCGGCTCGGTTTTAGCCTTGCAGAGAGGTTTCCCGTAGCAATTGAATAGCAACCGGTGCTTTCTTGCGGCCGAAACTCTTGCGGCCGTTTAAGATCAAAGGCTTTCCTCCGGCGCGAGCGGCCGCAAGGGATAGCAAGGGGCTGACCGCAAGCCTGCCGGAGCCCCCGGCCGGAAGGGAATAGAATAGCCGAATAGCTTACGGCCGGTCCTTGCGGCCCCGCATCTCCTACGGCAGTTAATAGAATGATGCCCTATATATATATATATACATATATATATATATACATATATATATATATATATATATATATATATATATATATATATATATATATTGTCATAACTCCCCTGGATTCATGGACTGTTGGAGCTGGCAATATATATATACATATATATATATATATATATATATATATATATATATATATACATATATATATATATACATATACATGTGTATTATTAAATATGTATATTAAAATAAATTAGACATCTAAAATAAGTTTAAGACTTTTTTCCTGCACTCTCGGAAAGTGGGCAGGGAGGACATGCAAATGTGTCCACTATAATCCAGAACCACTTTAAACATGGTTCCTTTTAGCATTTGCCTGATGTATAACATAGCTTTCAAGCAGAAAATAGGATGGATATGGCATTAGAAAACATGAGTTAGAAAACCTACCCACAGACAGTCACTTTTTAATTTTAAAATTGATCCCATTGGTGTGCTATAGATTTTGCGGTAAGGTTATTAACCACAAAATCATTAAGCTCACTGTGATCAAAATAGTGTCCACCATAACGTCAACTGTAAATAAATAGTGCATATGTGTTCAATTTGGACCTCAAAAAAAGTTTGAATTCTGAGTGGGTAAGACATTTCTTAACTTATTTTCAAATGTGAACAAACATGTACGGTGGAGGACTTCTATCTCTTTTGCCCATCATAAGTTAAATTAATATATGTGGATTACATACTGTTGCAAGTCTCCTGCAGGAGGAGCCTCATACTTCGACTGCTGAGAACAGAAGAAGTTTTCAGTAATGGACCATGGGGAATTTATGATTTGGTCACTCTATGTGACCATGAAGTGAAGCTGGTATTTGTAATACATGGTAATACATGGTGAGTCGTGTGAGAGTCTGGTGAGGAATAGTGATCTACATTTGAACAGTTATCTATTGTGCTGTAAAAATTGCTTTAAGCTTTACTAAGATTGGTCTGATTAATAATTAGTCTGGTGAAAGGTGATAGAAGGAAAGTGTTAAAGGAGTGGGATGTTGATTTTTGATGGTTGATTGTTGCACCTATAATTTTGGAGTGCATATAGTGGCATTCATCACATACATGTGGCAGTATATCATCACTGAAGTTACAACCTTTGTTGAAGTTGTTGCAAATGGGTGAAGCTCAAAGTAGTGTGCCTGATAATCTAGGCAGTCCTTACGTGGATGCTGGGCAGAAGAAGGTTGCTGAATAGGGTTGAATAGGTAAAGGACTGAAGTTTGTTATAAAGTGGAGACTGACAATGCCTTGACTCCAGTAAAATGACAACAGAAAATTCCTGGTTGAGGGCTGACAATTTAAGAAGATAATTGAATTGGCTTAGCGCCACAGCTTCTTTTGGGGAGAAAGATTAATGATAATCATAATATATTAATCTGCGGTATTTGTAGGGAAGATTTATTCCTGATGTCAGTGAAGCAATGAGCAGCAGACAAAGTGAAGATATATACTGAAGACCAGTATGAACTCAAATATTGTGAGTTTGTGATTCTGTCTCAAATTATCAGATTCTATCAGTAGGTACAAAAGATTAAAAACCTTGTTTTTAAAAATATCCCAACTGAGTTTGGCTGAGATGATGTGGGCTGGCATTATGGTTGAGAGTCAAAGTAGAGATTGGAAGTCTAAGAAAGGCATTGAGAGATGCTTTTTTGAGAAAAATGGTGATGTGTCCATGAAGTGGCTGCACTAGCGTGAGAAGAACATTGAGATCTGCAGAACCAATGGGTACAGGTTCCGAGCAGGAAGAGATAGTCAGAAGGCAAATGAAAATGAAGCGAGCTCCACGGGATGTTGGAAGGGGAAGCATACATGAATAGAGAGAAGAAAGCATCTGAAGGATGTGACATGCAAGCTTAAATCCAATGTAAGGTTGTGCCATGACCATGATTTTGAGGAGATTGGAATTGTGTGTGATCTTAGAAAAGGTTTGCCACGTGGTGTAGTTGAGGAGCAAGTATGGAAGGGCTGACTGAATGCAGGGAGAATTCAATTTAGCATCAAACAGTACTAGGCCAAGGACACACATTGTAAGTGACTAGAACAGAAGATGAGTAGTTCAAAAACTTCTAATATCAAATGGCTATGTGGCATATTTATAGCCATCGTACAATGATGTGGAATGGAAGGTCTGACAGATATCAAGGGTGCAGGTGAAATGAAAGTGAAACGAGAGTGGGTGAAACTGCAAGCAAATAAATGACTGGCTTCGATGGCAGGCAAAGTAGAAGCAACAGTCAAAAGAAAGAAACCCCCAAAAGCACAACAGAGCAACCAGGCTGATGAGTCTGTGCTCAGGAAATCAAGCCAGCCAACGTGGAGGGAAAAGAAAGGCAAAAGAACAGACATCGGCAGAATTGGCATGAAGGGACAAAGGACACTGCAGCCCAGGGAGAAATAAAAAAATGGACCCAGACAAACCCACCAAAACACAAGAGCAAACTAAGAAGGTGAGAGGCAGGTGAACAGAACTAAAGTAAAACAAATTGAGGAAAGGAAAGGAAGAGCCACAGAAAACAGAAAAAAAAATTATAAAGGAGAAAACGGAGAAAATGGAGGAATGGAGCGTGAAGGTGTAAAATTATGAACACAATAGTCAGCAGCAGAAAAGAGGACAGAAAAGGCTAGGGGAGAGAGAAACACAGAACGCTCAGCCAGTATTAGAAGGAAAATGAGAGGGGAGAGCATAGGGAGCAGCAGCAAAGATATAGCATGTCAACCCGGAACCAAGGGGAGATGGTAACTCAGGGATCAGGCATAGAGAGACCAGGCAGAGACACCAGAGCTAGAAGAAGAAAGAGGCACACAAAGAGCTGCAGGTGAAGTGGGTAGAAGAGAGAGTCAGACCACCAATGAGCAGCATGGCCAAAGTCACAGGAGAGGGAAGGGAAGTTCCCCTGGTCCCCTTGTGGATTGCTGTGGTGGTGCTGGTGAAGGGGCTTGTGTACCTGAATGAAGCTGTGAGCTATACCATGTAGGGCCAGTGTAGGTGGGCAGGTGACAGCAGAGAGGTCAGACAAATCACAGTCCACTAGAGGAGGAACTTGCAACCCACTCCAGTATTTTTGGCATGCAAACCTTGTGGAACAGCACAGGCAGTGATCTAGCTAAATGTGCTGCAGTCAATAGGGCTACAGAGAGCCAGACACGACTTAAGGACTGAACAACAAATAATAAAATTAACCCTGGTACTTGATCTATGTGATGTGGTGGTGTGATTTGACCACTATTTGTTTTCCCAATGTAGATGCGATGAGCGAGATGTATATGCAATCCTATATATATATATATATATTCCAGGGTCCACATTAGAGCCTCTGTGAGTGAGGAAGGGTTAACATGGCATCAGTTTCATGTTTTTGTGTTGCAATCTCATCAGGTAGTGTGTCTTTAATTGCTTTCTGCATGTTGCAGGATGGATTTTCATATTGGCATATGCATATCCATTCTAACATATGATAAAATAAAAAAACATTTTAATGCCTATTTTTTTATTGGGGAATTATTGTGCATGCTTTCCCCAGATCTTAAAGTCCACTGGTGTGTTTATAATGTCTTTTACAGTGTTGAGAAATTATCTGTAAACCCTTTGCTGGTCCTATTTGGAGGCCTTAATATTTTTGCCTCCATTTGCAGGTTACGGGCTTGAACGCCAGGGCATTTTTGGAAATTTGTTGCAGTTTAATAGCGTGATTGGAACGTAACAGTTACGGACTTGACAGGACAAAGGATTTGTGTCCACGTAGTTCATCCCGGAGAGTTTTTTGCCCTTATCCCGTCATTGGCGGGTTGCTTTACGGGGCCAATTTAATAGACATAAGTATTACAGGCTAAGTTATGGGCTACGGTTTTACACATTCAGGGAATTTAATAGGGCTGTTGGATGTTCATTGGGCACACTAACTTAACTTTGATAAAACTAATAAAGACTCATCTTATTCTTTTATAAGCTATTCCTGATTTTATCAAAAGCCAGTTGAGGGATTTTAGCATGAGAAAGAAAAGAAGAGATTTGGAAGAGGGGTATGATACAAGCATTAAATATTGATGCCAGAGGATGGCCAGAGGATGGCTTTATCTATCACAGATTCCATAGCGACTTGCCAGTCAAAAATGACGGCAAGAAAATGTTAAGGCTGGCTATGCTGTTTGCCACACAATGTGCTCATCGTGAGTCCCGCAATGAGCGCCTTAATTTGGTGCTTTGCAATGATCACCTTCAGCGATCATTGCAAGACTCTCCCCATATAGTTTATGGGCCTCACGAGCCCTGCAATGAGTGCTTATTGCAGACGTTGTGCAAATCGACACGACGAGCTGAGCGCCTTTGGCGCTCATTGCGAAGTCCCGAATGCCTGGCGTTGTTCGGCTAAGTGTTACTGGCTTCGGCTAAGTGTTACTGGCTTCGGCTAAGTGTTACTGGCTTTGGTTAAGAATTACTGGCTTTGGCCTCGTTTGAGAAAATGTATGAAATGGCAATATTGCGAGAGCTCCAATGAGAGGCTTCAGAGCTTATTGCAGCAAAGTTCTGCGAGCCTCGCACCTTTGCAACTTCGTAAGATCCACAACTATTATATGTGATTTTTACATTTAATATTTTCTCCCCCCCCCTGCCCCTTACCATCCCTGGTCCTCCTGAGATTAACATCCCTAGACCTGCTGTCTCCTCCCTGCCCCTCCCATCTCCCCCCTGCTCCTCAAACCCTCCTGGCACCCAACCCACCTGTCTCCAGCTCTTGCCTCTCTTGTCTCTATCCCTGCTCCTCACACCCCTGGTTCTGCTGTCTCTCTCCTTCTCTCCTTTCTCCCCTAACTCTCACCACCTCTGGTCCTCCATGCACCCACCACCCCTGGCCCTGCTGTCTTCACTACCGTGCCCCTCCTGTCTCCCCCCTGCCCTTCACCAGCCCTGGACCTGCTGTCTCCACCCTGCCCCTCCTGGAACATAACATTAACCTGTTACCATGGGCATCCATGCATACCCCCATGGTAATCTAATCCATAACCATTGGGGTACATTTGGACACCATGGCACATTACATTAACCCTATGCCATAGGGGTCCTCATGATACCTAATACTGGCCCCTACCATGGGAGTCCCTACAGACCCCCATGCCCCCCTAACTACTACCACAAGGACCCCATAGTCCCTAAAAGAACCTCAATTAAATAAATAATAAAATAACAATGAATTAAAGGAAAAAGCTACATAAAAATACAAAGACTTAAAGAAAAATATAAAAAAACACACATGAAAATAAAAAATTAAATTATGTATAAAATAATATTATTTTAATATTCCTTCTATGGTTGACTCTTTCAATAGCCAATGACAGAAGTTTACAATTACTATAAAGCCCTTTTCTGATTGGTTGTCATTTCAACCAATCAAATGGGGCAAAATAGAGCCCTCTAGTCAGTTAAATGCTAGCCAATCATATTGTTCAGACTGCAATCAATGTACAGGCTTCAACCCATGCATCTGATTGGTTAGACATTTAATTAACCAAAAATAAGGTGGGATCAAATCAAATACTGGATTCAAACTGGCTTAAATGTGATGGGCACATATTTGAGCCAATCAGTAGCTGTCAGGGCAGACCTCATGACTTAACACAAGAGTGAAATGTATTGTACCACAGCAGCATCAGCTATGTGTTATAAAGACTGATCAGTCTGGGGCATTTCTCTTAGCTTTTAAAGTTTCAATTTCTACTGATTGGTTGTTGGTACACACCAGTTTTCTACCAGTCAATCATGCCTCATCTTGGACTATTTATTGCTTCTCTGGCCTACACTCAGTGCCTGTTGTAGGTTCCAGTGACTAGGAGAACTTCTGGTTGCCTCTTTTTCCTCCAGTTCTGTTTTACTATAGTTCCTGCTCTATTCCTGCTTTACTGCTGCTGACCTGGATTGTTATTGACCTTTTTGGATTTCTGCCAGTTCCTGATCTTTGGCTTGCCTGACCATCCCTTTGCTGTGCCCTTGAGCTTATTACTTAGGACTTGCCATACTCTTACCCTTTAACCAGAAAAAAACTTACAGAAGCCATAAAAATAGTATATAAGGTGAGGGCAAGGTCAGAAAACGTAATCAACGTAGGAGTTTCTAGGAGGTGTTCAAATTTTTTTTTTTTTTTAAAGAGCAGCAGGTTTTTTTTAGGAGTTGGTCCAATGGTACTGTAAGTACCCCCGCGGCAACTAACATTAACTCCCAAATGCTGCGGGGGTCCCTATTGGGACCCCCGGATAATGTTTTATAGATAGGGGTAATGTTTTATATATGGGGTAATATATTGTAGTTAGGGGTTAATAGTATTGTAGTTAGGGGTATATTTGCAATGTATTTATTGATGTACTGTAATATTATGTATATATGTGTATGTCTTTTCTTTGCAGGTGTGTAATTATTTTGTATTTTTTGTAGTGGGGAGGGGTTGTAATATTCTTTTTTTATTTTTTGTAGTGGTTTGTAATGCTCTTTTATTTTTTGGTAACATAGTTGTTTTTTTTGTAACTAAAGTTTTTTTTGTGTAATGAGTGGGTGCAGGGTTTAATAGGGGGTTAAGTGGCTAGTGTTAGGTAGGTAGGGGTTAATTGGTTAGGTGTATTAATAGGGTCTTCATAGAATTAGCTTGCGGCCACGCATCTCCTACAGCAATCATTAGAATGAGGCCCCATATTATTTTGACGATATGTTTTAAAATATCGCCAACAACTGCAGTTTTGCCAAGTAATTTGGTGCCTTAGTAGCAATGAGCCATGGTAGATTGTGCATCCTTTTAGTATATTCCCCCCTTTGAGTATAAATATTGAGAACATAGGAAACCTGCTTAATGTGTAAATTTATTCAATGAAATAATTAAATTTATCATGCTATGCATTATTCTTTAGATTAGATTATATTATAATTTGTGCTGTTTTAGGTATATTTTTTTCATGCATTTTTTTATATTTCCATTATATAAAAAAATTGAATTAAGAATATAATAAGTGTAAGCTACAGTGGAAATATAAATACATTAATTACATAAATGAATGTACATGTATTTACATCTTATTATTTACAGTTACCAATCATATAATCACTTATTTGGTGAGTCTTATTAATAAGACAGCATGATTTGAATAGATTATGCGGAAAAGAGTCCTTACTATTCCTTACTTACATTTATTACTTTTCTCATAAGAACAGTATGTATCTGATGAGCCCAATATCTTTCGTTGTTTGGTGCACAAATTCCCACTTTTTACTCAGCAAGCAACTTCTCTTCTCACCCTGTTCTTCATATCTAGCCAGATGTTGGTACTTATTCGATATCTACAAGTAAAATACACTACCAATACTATAATCCTTCAAATAACTTCACACAGCACTTTGATCAAGTAGAAAATGATCAAAGTATTAGCTGTTTCTTGTTTCAAGTGGAATCTATTAATGTACATTTCAGTTTTCTCTTTGGGTTTTAAAGATTCATTGATGTGCTATATTGAGAAGTCTGATAACAAACACAGGCTGACTCCTGCTGATATGGCAAGTATCTGAAAAACGTTAAATGATTGGAAGTCTTCAGAGAGTTAGATAATGTCTGCAAAAACTGAGCATGTTGAGATAAAATTGCATCTGCCAAACAATGACAGAATTAGCAATATGACATTAAGGGATTTAAGATAATTTAAGCTGATCTAAATCGGGATCACTGTATTATTGCAATATTAAAGAGGAACTAGAATTTGCAAAACATGTCTTACGGCAATTCCACAAGGTGAGACTCAAGAGGCATAAAATGTAAATGATCAAGGGAACCCAAGTGTGCTAAACTTTGTCACAGTCTCAGCTTAATAACATGTTATGATGTCTTAGTTGATATTTACCAAACAAATCTTTGAATTATTTACTTCAGAGGTTTCTTATTATTGTACTCTCTAAAGTAATATTGTCTAAGCCATTTAGGGAATAAGGCCTCTATTCCATGTCCCCCATGGGCATAATTACTTAATAGTTTACTCGTAAATCAATTCATACACCTAAATCTAACCTGTGAGAAATACCTTCTGAATGCTTGTAATGCACCTAAAATCATACCCACAAGTACTGTCCCATTGATATTTTCTAAAATGCTATTACATGGCTCCAGCAGTGAGATCTGAGCACTCCACTTCTAAATTATTCTGAGTGCTGGGATTCTAAAAAAGCCTGTGTCTACACTCAACCGCCCATAGAGGCACAAAAATGCCTTTGAGAAGACTAGCTGTGTCAAATCCACAAGTGAACACCTTAATTGTGCATTTATTCTCAAATCATACACAATTAAGGAGTTAATACAGCTACTCCCATGAGCCAGGGGGTGCCCAAAACCCGCTCTCAGTACACACTACTTTCTATAAGCACAGGGATGCCCTGGGATTCCCCCTTTCTATCACCTACATAATATGAGTTAGGAGATCCTATTTGATTTTCTCTGCCTGCACACTGTGAGCCAGGGGATGCCCTGGGATTCATCTGCCTACATGCTATGTGGTTAGGTTTCCCTTGGGATTCCCTCTTCCCCATGCTACCTCCTATGACTCCGGGGATTCCCCATCTAAAGCATAACCATGGTGGTCCCATAACATTTATCATTAACCCGTATACAATGGGGTCCACAAACTCTCAATGGGTAGGCCGGGTGGAATCCCAGTGGATCTCCAGGCTCATTGGGGATAGTGGCTAATATTCAGATGGGTCATAAACCCTGTGCATTATTTTCATAACTATTATTTGTAATATTATGATCTCCTTCCCAAGTGAAAGGATTTAGATATAGATAGATAGATAGATAGATAGATAGATAGATAGATAGATAGATAGATAAATAGATAGATAGGGATAAGAGAGGATTCTAGGACTAGTATAGTGAGTTTTCATTCAAAGGTTCATTCCATAGTTTTTCTATGGAGACTACTGGACTACAGACTCAGAGTCTCCCACTACATGTTAGGGCTAGAGAGGTCTGGGAAAACACTCCTTGATTTGAGTCAGTTAGCTTTATAGGCTTTTTTTACAGAAACCATAGAGTAGCTCCATAACTTATACATTTTTTAAAGCTACATCGGATGTTGCTGCAATCATGAAATGGAGGCTTAAATATCCAAATACATATTTGTATATTTGCAATAAAGATGTATATCATAAAACATTATTTAATTACTATTTTTCATCTTCTTGTAAAACAACAGAGAATTTCCAGAATACTTAGGGCCTCATTCAATTGCGATTTGGCCAATTGAATAGGGCTCTAAATAAGCACATAGCATATTTTTTTTAAGAAATATTTAGTTAGTGAAAAACTTGCTTTTGGATAGATGTTTACTAACTAAAAACTTCTTTAGAAAATATATGTTATGTGCTTATTTAGAGCCCTATTCAATTGGCCAAATAGCAATTGAATGAGGGCCTAAGAAAGCTTTCAAAACTACGGTCATTTAAATGTGCTGTGCACTGTCCTACAAGAAAGTACTAAATATACACATCATTCTCTCATGCCAGTTCTCTGTTACAAGTTGCAACTGTTAGTTTCTCATCCAGTCTTATGCTATATTATTTCATTTATATTCACCATGATCTTCTGTGAATGGCTGAGGTTTGACTGGGGAGAAAGCAGCATGCATTCAGTGATGAGAATATGAAGTAATTTGGATAGTGATGGAGTTTCCAGTTCTAAAGGGTAGACAGTCCAAATTAGAACTGTTTTAATTTTGTTTAAACATTTTGTGAAGTTTTTACAAGTTAAGTATTCTAATTCTGAGGATACTTTAAATGCAATATTTCACTGTCCTTTTAAGGTACTTTAGTTCAGTATTGCACCATGTAGTCTTTTTTTTTTTGTATCTATTTGTTTTGTTTTCCCTTTATGGGTGTAATAGGACAATAAACAGTAAAACACAATGCAATGATGAAGGTAACAATAAATAAATATGTACTATTGCTAAAATTTGCATATTCTGCATTAGTTAGTAGAATTTTGAATTTTTGAATAAGAGACATTCAAGAGTTGTTGATTGGTCTCAAAATACAGATGCAGTAAATGTTATTGCACCCCCAGGAGTCCTAAAGTATTTCTAAATAGCATGAAAAGTATTAGCTCCTACATTTTCTTAAAAGCCTAGTGTGTCGTTATAGTAAACTATACCAGCTGCAAAATTCAGCAAATTGAATTAGCAAGCACTAGTGAGTGCAATTTGTAACTTACTATATGTTGTAATATTATCAAAATCGTATAGTCACTTATTTGGTGAATTCTATATAAGCTTTTTCACATATGTTTTCATATATTTCCGTGTAATCCTATGGTTTAAGTAGACAACAATTTTGGAAGCTGTTTTGGACATTTGTAAATTCAACACAACAGTTAACAAGTAAAATTATATTTATTGTGGACTGTTGAATAAAAGTTGTGGAACACATATACTTAAAAGTATAATATTTTTGTAATTTAATATTATGGTCAGTATAACGTAAAGAATTTATAATTTAGCTCACAAGCTGAGTCTTAAACTCTATAGTAGCCAAACACAGAAGAAAAAGACAGATATGCTAAGATAACATGCCTTTCCTAAATGTGATCACACTCTCATTTCATATTGAGATCAAAATGCATGTATATATGTGAGTAAGTATAGTACATGCAAAAAGCTGCAATAAATTGATCTTTTGATGAAACGTAACCTGGAGTTTATTCCAGATTGCAATACTTATTTGTTCAGCTGGAGAGCAGAAAAATGCCTTAGTGAATACTGTAATGGAGAGCATGTCTAGTGTGTAACATACAACTTACACTCCCATAAACACTCATAATGTGTACAGATTATGAAATTGTTACTCCTTTTGGGCTGCAGGGTAACCAGAAAATTAAGCTTGTTAATATTGTGAAGGACTGAGATGAATGTTTATGAAGCATCAAAGCAGACTACAACCATAAGAAAGATACAGTAAGTAAATCTTTGTAAAAAATGTGCAGTCATAGCAAACGGGGAGTGTTCATACTGAAGGAGGTGAAAAAGTCAAACCAATGTGATGACATTCTATTTAATGAATGAGAGCTACCATGTGCAGCACACTGTTCCAGTGAATGTGGTAGATACTCTACCATACTAAAAGACAGATTTCTCAGCAGCCTAATTATATAGGAATGTAATAAATTAGAGGCTGTGTTAATACTTACATTCTAAAACATGGCTATTTTCAATGGTTCTTCAAAATAGCTTAGTACTAACATATACATTAAGCTAAATAATAAAAACTGGTCCTAAATAGCACGCAGCAGTGTTTCAGTCTTCTCACATTAAAAATATTGCAAGACAGGGCATGATGATCTACAATGCTAAAAATAAATAAATAAAGCCAAACTTACTTGTCTGCAGGGGTTGTAAATAGAGAAACATTTCAGTGGAAATAAGTTGAGGCACCTTTGTACAAGAGACTATAAAATTCTAGTTGGGCAATTGAGCTAAGGACAAATGCACTAAAGGACAGCGAGGATAGCCTTTCAAGTACAATGTCATTGTATGAGCATATGCATTAAGATCAGGCATCTCCAAAGTTCTCTGTCACTTAACTCTTTAGTTCATATAACCTCAAGGTTATCCTCTGATTTATTGGGTTTTAAATTGCTTATGATTTTTTATTAATGGGTATTTGTTTTTCTACCACCCGAAATTTGGTAATCTTCTTTAGTATGTGCATTAGTGATGTCCCGAACAGTTTGCTAGAGAACTATTCGCGGCGATTTTCGGATGTTCGCGTTTACAACGAACGGCGAACATATGCGCTTTTCGGTCCGCCCCCTATTCTTTATCATTGAGGAAACTTTGACCCTGCACCTTACAGTCAGTAGACAAATTCCAGCCAATCAGCAGCATACACTCCCTTCCAGAGCCTTCCATCTGTATGACAGCCTCCATTTTAGAATCATTCTGTAGATGCATTCGTGGAGAGAGGAGATATATTCTACCTGCTCTTGATTTAATAGGGTAATAGATAGCCAGGCTGTATATTTAGCTTTAACTATACACCTGAAGGACACCTTTGATATCTGCTGCAAGGACAGCAACCCAAAAATACCTTTTTAAGGCTAGAACATCATTTATTTTATTTTATTATTTTTTTCTGATGATTTAATAGGGAAATAGATAGCCAGGCTGTGTATTTAGCTTTAACTACACACCTGAAGGACTCCTTTGATATCTGCTGCAAGGACAGCAACCCCAAAAGCCCTTTTTAGGGCTAGAACATCATTTATTTTATTTTATTATTTTTTTCTGCTGATTTAATAGGGAAATAGATAGCCAGGCTGTGTATTTAGCTTTAACTACACACCTGAAGGACTCCTTTGATATCTGCTGCAAAGACAGCAACCCCAAAAGCCCTTTTTATTTTATCTTATTACTTTTTTCTGTTTAATCTAATTGCATATGCCAGCCTGCTAGCGTGTGAGGCCTATTGCATCTAGTCTGCCAACTTTTGCCAGTGCACAGTGACACTCATATCTAGTGCAACCGTAGTGTGCAGTGAAATAAAACAACCCTTTTTTTTACTGTAATCGATTGAATATCAGTAGCCTGCCTAAAGGCGTGTGTGTGAGGCCTATTGCATCTAGTCTGTCAACTTTTACCAGTGCGCAGTGACACTCATATCTAGTGCAACCGTAGTGTGCAGTGAAATTAAACAACCCTTTTTTTTTACTTTAATCGATTGATTATCAGTAGCCTGCCTACAGGCGTGTGTGTGAGGCCTATTGCATCTAGTCTGCCAATTTTTGCCAGTGCGCAGTGACACTCATATCTAGTGCAACCGTAGTGTGCAGTGAAATTAAACAACCCTTTTTTTACTGTAATCGATTGAATATCAGTAGCCTGCCTACAGGCGTGTGTGTGAGGCCTATTGCATCTAGTCTGCCAACTTTTGCCAGTGCACAGTGACACTCATATCTAGTGTAACCGTAGTGTGCAGTGAAATAAAACAACCCTTTTTTTACTGTAATCGATTGAATATCAGTAGCCTGCCTAAAGGCATGTGTGTGAGGCCTATTGCATCTAGTCTGCCAACTTTTGCCAGTGCGCAGTGACACTCATATCTAGTGCAACCGTAGTGTGCAGTGAAATCAAACAACCCTTTTTTTTTACTTTAATCGATTGAATATCAGTAGCCTGCCTAAAGGCGTGTGTGTGAGGCCCACTGCAACTAGTTTGCCAACTTTTGCCAGTGCACAGTGACACTCATATCTAGTGCAACCGTAGTGTGCAGTGAAATAAAACAACCCTTTTTTTTACTGTAATCGATTGAATATCAGTAGCCTGCCTACAGGCGTGTATGTGAGGCCTATTGCATCTAGTCTGCCAACTTTTGCCAGTGCGCAGTGACACTCATATCTAGTGCAGCCGTAGTGTACAGTTAAATCAAACAACCCTTTTTTTACTTTAATCGATTGAATATCAGTAGCCTGCCTAAAGGCGTGTGTGTGAGGCCTATTGCATCTAGTCTGCCAAATTTTGCCAGTGCGCAGTGACACTCATATCTAGTGCAACCGTAGTGTGCAGTGAAATCAAACAACACTTTTTTTATTGTAATCGATTGAATATCAGTAGCCTGCCTACAGGCGTGTGTGTGAGGCCTATTGCATCTAGTCTGCCAACTTTTGCCAGTGCACAGTGACACTCATATCTAGTGCAAACGTAGTGTGCAGTGAAATCAAACAACCCTTTTTTTTACTTGAATCGATTGAATATCAGTAGCCTGCCTAAAGGCATGTGTGTGAGGCCTATTGCATCTAGTCTGCCAACTTTTGCCAGTGAGCAGTGACACTCATATCTAGTGCAACCGTAGTGTGCAGTGAAATCAAACAACCCTTTTTTTACTTTAATCGATTGAATATCAGTAGCCTGCCTAAAGGCGTGTGTGTGAGGCCTATTGCATCTAGTCTGCCAACTTTTGCCAGTGCGCAGTGACACTCATATCTAGTGCAACCGTAGTGTGCAGTGAAATCAAACAACCCTTTTTTTTTACTTTAATCGATTGAATATCAGTAGCCTGCCTACAGGCGTGTGTGTGAGGCCTATTGCATCTAGTCTGCCAACTTTTGCCAGTGCACAGTGACACTCATATCTAGTGCAACCGTAGTGTGCAGTGAAATAAAACAAACCTTTTTTTTACTGTAAACGATTGAATATCAGTAGCCTGCCTAAAGGCGTGTGTGTGAGGCCTATTACATCTAGTCTGCCAAATTTTGCCAGTGCGCAGTGACAGTCATATCTAGTGCAACCGTAGTGTGCAGTGAAATCAAACAACCCTTTTTTTATTGTAATCGATTGAATATCAGTAGCCTGCCTAAAGGCGTGTGTGTGAGGCCCACTGCAACTAGTTTGCCAACTTTTGCCAGTGCACAGTGACACTCATATCTAGTGCAACCGTAGTGTACAGTGAAATAAAACAACCCTTTTTTTACTGTAATCGATTGAATATCAGTAGCCTGCCTAAAGGCGTGTGTGTGAGGCCTATTGCATCTAGTCTGCCAACTTTTGCCAGTGCACAGTGACACTCATA
Source organism: Discoglossus pictus (assembly GCA_027410445.1). NCBI lineage: Eukaryota > Metazoa > Chordata > Amphibia > Anura > Alytidae > Discoglossus > Discoglossus pictus. Next base: position 122,889,717 of record CM050163.1, read on the forward strand.
TCTAGTGCAAACGTAGTGTGCAGTGAAATCAAACAACCCTTTTTTTTACTTGAATCGATTGAATAACAGTAGCCTGTATAAAGGTGTGTGTGTGAAGCCTATTGCATCTAGTCTGCCAACTTTTGCCAGTGCGCAGTGACACTCATATCTAGTGCAACCGTAGTGTGCAGTGAAATCTAACAACCCTTTTTTTACTTTAATCGATGGAATATCAGTAGCCTGCCTAAAGGCGTGTGTGTGAGGCCTATTGCATCTAGTCTGCCAAATTTTGCCAGTGCGCAGTGACACTCATATCTAGTGCAACCGTAGTTTGCAGTGAAATCAAACAACCCTTTTTTTTACTGTAATCGATTGAATATCAGTAGCCTGCCTACAGGCGTGTGTGTGAGGCCTATTGCATCTAGTCTGCCAACTTTTGCCAGTGCACAGTGACACTCATATCTAGTGCAACCGTAGTGTGCAGTGAAATAAAACAAACCTTTTTTTTACTGTAATCGATTGAATATCAGTAGCCTGCCTAAAGGCGTGTGTGTGAGGCCTATTGCATCTAGTCTGCCAACTTTTGCCAGTGCGCAGTGACACTCATATCTAGTGCGACCGTAGTGTGCAGTGAAATCAAACAACCCTTTTTTTTACTTTAATCGATTGAATATCAGTAGCCTGCCTAAAGGCGTGTGTGTGAGGCCTATTGCATCTAGTCTGCCAAATTTTGCCAGTGCGCAGTGACACTCATATCTAGTGCAACCGTAGTGTGCAGTGAAATCAAACAACCCTTTTTTTACTGTAATCGATTGAATATCAGTAGCCTGCCTACAGGCGTGTGTGTGAGGCCTATTGCATCTAGTCTGCCAACTTTTGCCAGTGCACAGTGTCACTCATATCTAGTGCAAACGTAGTGTGCTGTGAAATCAAACAACCCTTTTTTTTACTTGAATCGATTGAATATTAGTAGCCTGCCTACAGGCGTGTGTGTGAGGCCTATTGCATCTAGTCTGCCAACTTTTGCCAGTGCGCAGTGACACTCATATCTAGTGCAACCGTAGTGTGCAGTGAAATCAAACAACCCTTTTTTTACTTTAATCGATTGAATATCAGTAGCCTGCCTAAAGGCGTGTGTGTGAGGCCTATTGCATCTAGTCTGCCAACTTTTGCCAGTGCGCAGTGACACTCATATCTAGTGCAACCGTAGTGTGCAGTGAAATCAAACAACCCTTTTTTTATTGTAATCGAATGAATATCAGTAGCCTGCCTACAGGCGTGTGTGTGAGGCCTATTGCATCTAGTCTGCCAACTTTTGCCAGTGCGCAGTGACACTCATATCTAGTGCAACCGTAGTGTGCAGTGAAATCAAACAACCCTTTTTTTAATGTAATCAATTCAATATCAGTAGCCTGCCTAAAGGCGTGTGTGTGAGGCCGATTGCATCTAGTCTGCCAACTTTTGCCAGTGCACAGTGTCACTCATATCTAGTGCAAACGTAGTGTGCAGTGAAATCAAACAACCCTTTTTTTTACTGTAATCGATTGAATATCAGTAGCCTGCCTAAAGGCGTGTGTGTGAGGCCTATTGCATCTAGTCTGCCAACTTTTGCCAGTGAGCAGTGACACTCATATCTAGTGCAACCGTAGTGTGCAGTGAAATCAAACAACACTTTTTTTACTTTAATCGATTGAATATCAGTAGCCTGCCTAAAGGCGTGTGTGTGAGGCCTATTGCATCTAGTCTGCCAACTTTTGCCAGTGCACAGTGACACTCATATCTAGTGCAAATGTAGTGTGCAGTGAAATCAAACAACCCTTTTTTTTACTTGAATCGATTGAATAACAGTAGCCTGTATAAAGGTGTGTGTGTGAAGCCTATTGCATCTAGGCTGCCAACTTTTGCCAGTGCGCAGTGACACTCATATCTAGTGCAACCGTAGTGTGCAGTGAAATCAAACAACCCTTTTTTTACTTTAATCGATTGAATATCAGTAGCCTGCCTAAAGGCGTGTGTGTGAGGCCTATTGCATCTAGTCTGCCAAATTTTGCCAGTGCGCAGTGACACTCATATCTAGTGCAACCGTAGTGTGCAGTGAAATCAAACAACCCTTTTTTTTACTGTAATCGATTGAATATCAGTAGCCTGCCTACAGGCTTGTGTGTGAGGCCTATTGCATCTAGTCTGCCAACTTTTGCCAGTGCACAGTGACACTCATATCTAGTGCAACCGTAGTGTGCAGTGAAATAAAACAACCCTTTTTTTTACTGTAATCGATTGAATATCAGTAGCCTGCCTAAAGGCGTGTGTGTGAGGCCTATTGCATCTAGTCTGCCAACTTTTGCCAGTGCGCAGTGACACTCATATCTAGTGCAACCGTAGTGTGCAGTGAAATCAAACAACCCTTTTATTTTACTTTAATCGATTGAATATCAGTAGCCTGCCTACAGGCGTGTGTGTGAGGCCTATTGCATCTAGTCTGCCAACTTTTGCCAGTGCACAGTGACACTCATATCTAGTGCAACCGTAGTGTGCAGTGAAATAAAACAAACCTTTTTTTTACTGTAAACGATTGAATATCAGTAGCCTGCCTAAAGGCGTGTGTGTGAGGCCTATTGCATCTAGTCTGCCAAATTTTGCCAGTGCGCAGTGACAGTCATATCTAGTGCAACCGTAGTGTGCAGTGAAATCAAACAACCCTTTTTTTATTGTAATCGATTGAATATCAGTAGCCTGCCTAAAGGCGTGTGTGTGAGGCCCACTGCAACTAGTTTGCCAACTTTTGCCAGTGCACAGTGACACTTATATCTAGTGCAACCGTAGTGTACAGTGAAATAAAACAACCCTTTTTTTACTGTAATCGATTGAATATCAGTAGCCTGCCTACAGGCGTGTATGTGAGGCCTATTGCATCTAGTCTGCCAACTTTTGATAGTGCACAGTGACACTCATATCTAGTGCAAACATAGTGTGCAGTGAAATCAAACAACCCTTTTTTTTACTTGAATCGATTGAATATCAGTAGCCTGCCTAAAGGCGTGTGTGTGAGGCCTATTGCATCTAGTCTGCCAACTTTTGCCAGTGCGCAGTGACACTCATATCTAGTGCAACTGTAGTGTGCAGGGAAATCAAACAACCCTTTTTTTTACTTTAATCGATTGAATATCAGTAGCCTGCCTAAAGGCGTGTGTGTGAGGCCTATTGCATCTAGTCTGCCAAATTTTGCCAGTGCGCAGTGACACTCATATCTAGTGCAACCGTAGTGTGCAGTGAAATCAAACAACACTTTTTTTATTGTAATCGATTGAATATCAGTAGCCTGCCTACAGGCGTGTGTGTGAGGCCTATTGCATCTAGTCTGCCAACTTTTGCCAGTGCACAGTGACACTCATATCTAGTGCAACCGTAGTGTGCAGTGAAATAAAACAACCCTTTTTTTTACTGTAATCGATTGAATATCAGTAGCCTGCCTAAAGGCATGTGTGTGAGGCCTATTGCATCTAGTCTGCCAACTTTTGCCAGTGAGCAGTGACACTCATATCTAGTGCAACCGTAGTGTGCAGTGAAATCAAACAACACTTTTTTTACTTTAATCGATTGAATATCAGTAGCCTGCCTAAAGGCGTGTGTGTGAGGCCTATTGCATCTAGTCTGCCAACTTTTGCCAGTGCACAGTGACACTCATATCTAGTGCAAACGTAGTGTGCAGTGAAATCAAACAACCCTTTTTTTTACTTGAATCGATTGAATAACAGTAGCCTGTATAAAGGTGTGTGTGTGAGGCCTATTGCATCTAGTCTGCCAACTTTTGCCAGTGCGCAGTGACACTCATATCTAGTGCAACCGTAGTGTGCAGTGAAATCTAACAACCCTTTTTTTACTTTAATCGATTGAATATCAGTAGCCTGCCTAAAGGCGTGTGTGTGAGGCCTATTGCATCTAGTCTGCCAAATTTTGCCAGTGCGCAGTGACACTCATATCTAGTGCAACCGTAGTGTGCAGTGAAATCAAACAACCCTTTTTTTTACTGTAATCGATTGAATATCAGTAGCCTGCCTACAGGCGTGTGTGTGAGGCCTATTGCATCTAGTCTGCCAACTTTTGCCAGTGCACAGTGGCACTCATATCTAGTGCAACCGTAGTGTGCAGTGAAATAAAACAAACCTTTTTTTTACTGTAAACGATTGAATATCAGTAGCCTGCCTAAAGGCGTGTGTGTGAGGCCTATTGCATCTAGTCTGCCAACTTTCGCCAGTGCGCAGTGACACTCATATCTAGTGCGACCGTAGTGTGCAGTGAAATCAAACAACCCTTTTTTTTACTTTAATCGATTGAATATCAGTAGCCTGCCTAAAGGCGTGTGTGTAAGGCCTATTGCATCTAGTCTGCCAAATTTTGCCAGTGCGCAGTGACACTCATATCTAGTGCAACCGTAGTGTGCAGTGAAATCAAACAACCCTTTTTTTATTGTAATCGATTGAATATCAGTAGCCTGCCTACAGGCGTGTGTGTGAGGCCTATTGCATCTAGTCTGCCAACTTTTGCCAGTGCACAGTGTCACTCATATCTAGTGCAAACGTAGTGTGCAGTGAAATCAAACAACCCTTTTTTTTACTTGAATCGATTGAATATTAGTAGCCTGCCTACAGGCGTGTGTGTGAGGCCTATTGCATCTAGTCTGCCAACTTTTGCCAGTGCGCAGTGACACTCATATCTAGTGCAACCGTAGTGAGCAGTGAAATCAAACAACCCTTTTTTTACTTTAATCGATTGAATATCAGTAGCCTGCCTAAAGGCGTGTGTGTGAGGCCTATTGCATCTAGTCTGCCAACTTTTGCCAGTGCGCAGTGACACTCATATCTAGTGCAACCGTAGTGTGCAGTGAAATCAAACAACCCTTTTTTTATTGTAATCGAATGAATATCAGTAGCCTGCCTACAGGCGTGTGTGTGAGGCCTATTGCATCTAGTCTGCCAACTTTTGCCAGTGCGCAGTGACACTCATATCTAGTGCAACCGCAGTGTGCAGTGAAATCAAACAACCCTTTTTTTACTGTAATCAATTCAATATCAGTAGCCTGCCTAAAGGCGTGTGTGTGAGGCCGATTGCATCTAGTCTGCCAACTTTTGCCAGTGCACAGTGTCACTCATATCTAGTGCAAACGTAGTGTGCAGTGAAATCAAACAACCCTTTTTTTTACTGTAATCGATTGAATATCAGTAGCCTGCCTAAAGGCATGTGTGTGAGGCCTATTGCATCTAGTCTGCCAACTTTTGCCAGTGAGCAGTGACACTCATATCTAGTGCAACCGTAGTGTGCAGTGAAATCAAACAACACTTTTTTAACTTTAATCGATTAAATATCAGTAGCCTGCCTAAAGGCGTGTGTGTGAGGCCTATTGCATCTAGTCTGCCAACTTTTGCCAGTGCACAGTGACACTCATATCTAGTGCAACTGTAGTGTGCAGTGAAATCAAACAACCCTTTTTTTTACTTGAATCGATTGAATAACAGTAGCCTGTATAAAGGTGTGTGTGTGAAGCCTATTGCATCTAGGCTGCCAACTTTTGCCAGTGCGCAGTGACACTCATATCTAGTGCAACCGTAGTGTGCAGTGAAATCAAACAACCCTTTTTTTACTTTAATCGATTGAATATCAGTAGCCTGCCTAAAGGCGTGTGTGTGAGGCCTATTGCATCTAGTCTGCCAAATTTTGCCAGTGCGCAGTGACACTCATATCTAGTGCAACCGTAGTTTGCAGTGAAATCAAACAACCCTTTTTTTTACTGTAATCGATTGAATATCAGTAGCCTGCCTACAGGCTTGTGTGTGAGGCCTATTGCATCTAGTCTGCCAACTTTTGCCAGTGCACAGTGACACTCATATCTAGTGCAACCGTAGTGTGCAGTGAAATAAAACAAACCTTTTTTTTACTGTAAACGATTGAATATCAGTAGCCTGCCTAAAGGCGTGTGTGTGAGGCCTATTGCATCTAGTCTGCCAACTTTTGCCAGTGCGCAGTGACACTCATATCTAGTGCGACCGTAGTGTGCAGTGAAATCAAACAACCCTTGTTTTTACTTTAATCGATTGAATATCAGTATCCTGCCTAAAGGCGTGTGTGTGAGGCCTATTGCATCTAGTCTGCCAAATTTTGCCAGTGCGCAGTGACACTCATATCTAGTGCAACCGTAGTGTGCAGTGAAATCAAACAACCCTTTTTTTATTGTAATCGATTGAATATCAGTAGCCTGCCTACAGGAGTGTGTGTGAGGCCTATTGCATCTAGTCTGCCAACTTTTGCCAGTGCACAGTGACACTCATATCTAGTGCAAACGTAGTGTGCAGTGAAATCAAACAACCCTTTTTTTTACTTGAATCGATTGAATATCAGTAGCCTGCCTACAGGCGTGTGTGTGAGGCCTATTGCATCTAGTCTGCCAACTTTTGCCAGTGCGCAGTGACACTCATATCTAGTGCAACCGTAGTGTGCAGTGAAATCAAACAACCCTTTTTTTACTTTAATCGATTGAATATCAGTAGCCTGCCTAAAGGCGTGTGTGTGAGGCCTATTGCATCTAGTCTGCCAACTTTTGCCAGTGCACAGTGTCACTCATATCTAGTGCAACCGTAGTGTGCAGTGAAATCAAACAACCCTTTTTTTTACTGTAATCGATTGAATATCAGTAGCCTGCCTAAAGGCGTGTGTGTGAGGCCTATTGCATCCAGTCTGCCAACTTTTGCCAGTGCGCAGTGACACTCATATCTAGTGCAACCGTAGTGTGCAGTGAAATCAAACAACCCTTTTTTTACTGTAATCAATTGAATATCAGTAGCCTGCCTAAAGGCGTGTGTGTGAGGCCTATTGCATCTAGTCTGCCAACTTTTGCCAGTGCGCAGTGTCACTCATATCTAGTGCAACCGTAGTGTGCAGTGAAATCAAACAACCCTTTTTTTACTGTAATCGATTGAATATCAGTAGCCTTCCTAAAGGCGTGTGTGTGAGGCCTATTGCATCTAGTCTGCCAACTTTTGCCAGTGCGCAGTGACACTCATATCTAGTGCAACCGTAGTGTGCAGTGAAATCAAACAACCCTTTTTTTACTTTAATCGATTGAATATCAGTAGCCTGCCTAAAGGCGTGTGTGTGAGGCCTATTGCATCTAGCCTGCCAACTTTTGCCAGTGCACAGTGACACTCATATCTAGTGCAACCGTAGTGTGCAGTGAAATCAAACAACCCTTGTTTTACTTTAATCGATTGAATATCAGTAGCCTGCCTACATGCGTGTGTGTGAGGCCTAGTGCATCTAGTCTGCCAACTTTTGCCAGTGCGCAGTGACACTCATATCTAGTGCAACCGTAGTGTGCAGTGAAATCAAACAACCCTTTTTTTACTGTAATCGATTCAATATCAGTAGCCTGCCTACAGGCGTGTGTGTGAGGCCTATTGCATCTAGTCTGCCAGCTTTTGCCAGTGCATAGTGACACTCATATCTGATGTCACAGTAGCTTGCACGCATAGTACCACTAATAGTAAAAAAAATTACAGGCAGAGGCAGGCCACCCCGCAGGGGCCGTCGTGGTCGTGGTGCTGTGATTCCCTTTGGCCCTAGAATAATGCCCAGTTTTCAGAGGCAACGTACCCTGAACTTGAACAGTAATGAGGACATGGTTGACTGGCTAACACAGGACACCCAATCTTTTACAGTTTCCGCTCGGAACCTAGACACACCATCCTCCTCCAGCTTAGCTTCGGGCACCTCTCCAGTTACCACTCGCCCGCTTGCCACCACTACCAACACTAGCACCACAGCCACTTCACTTGATCCGTCAGCAGAGTTATTTACAGATCCTTTGTAAGAAATGAGTGATGCACAAACATTAGTGCCAGAGGATGTAGATAACAGGGATATGTCCCAGTCAGGCAGCATTACACACAAGGACGTATGGTCTGATGATGATGATGATGTTGTACCCGGTGCTGCTTCCTTTGTTGAGTTGTCAGATACAAGTGAAGCGGTTGATGATGACGATGCGTCTGTGGATGTCACGTGGGTGCCGCTATAAGAGAAGAAGAACAGGAGGAAAGTTCAGAAGGGGAGACGGAGGAGGAGATAATTTGGAAGAAGCGGGAGGTTGTCGAAAGTAGCTAGTGGCACAGTCAGACAGCATGCATCGGCACCCGGGGTCAGCCAGACAGCACGCCAGTCAACGCATGCTTTTGCCACCATCAGAATGCCGTCATTGCAGATCTCAGCAGTGTGGCAATTTTTTCGTGTGTCTACCTGTGACAATAGTGATGCCATTTGCAACCTGTGCGAAAAGAAACAGAGTCGTGTGAAGTCCAACTGCCACCTAGGTACAACTTCTTTGCGAAGGCACATGATGTCACATCACAAATGGGATCAACACATGAGTACAAGCAGCACACAAAGTCAAAGCCGCCATCCTCCTCCTGGTCCAGCATCTTCAGCCACATCAACCACTGCTGCCCTGCTTGCCCCCTTTCAACCATCCGCCACTCCGTGTCTCGCCCTGAGCAGTCCCTGCTCATCTGCCCACAGTCAGGTGTCTGTCAAGGACATGTTTGAGCGTAAGAAGCCAATGTCACAAAGTCACCCCCTTGCCCGGCAACTGACAGCTGGCTTGTCTGAACTCTTAGCCTGCCAGCTTTTACCATACAAGCTGGTGGAGTCTGAGGCGTTCAAAAAATTTGTAGCTATTGGGACACCGCAGTGGAAGGTACCCGGCCAAAATTTCTTTGCACAAAAGGCAATCCCCAACCTGTACTCGATTGTGCAAAATGAAGTAATGGCATCTCTGGCACACAGTGTTGGGGCAAGGGTCCATCTGACCACGGATACCTGGTCTGCAAAGCATGGTCAGGGCAGGTGTCATGATTTAATTGTTTAAGGACTCATATTGTCAGTGGTTTGTGAGTATGTCCAAGGGAGCATGACATTGTTGCATTGGGATTATGTGTTATTGTGCGGTTATATGTTGCCTGTACATGGTTATTATGTATCTTAGGTATAATATATTATGAGGGAAAATGTTATATAGAACATATGTGGAATTGGTAGAAATGTTCTGGATAGAAGTTAGCTGCAGATCATTGCACACTCAAACATGCAGACCTTGGGTCAAGACAGATGCATGTGCTTCAAGTGGTCCTGGGCAAACACTTGAGTTTAACATAAAGGTTATCTAATGAATGTGATCTCAAGAGCTTTGATAGCCCAAGGTTGCAAGCCAGATGGTCTGACATCACACATACACAAATGTACACAAGGGTGTGGTATTGGAGAGTATAAATATGTTGTTTTGTTCATTCAATAAAGGTGGCAATATAGTTTTCACATAAACAAGGTGTGAGACTATTTCTGTGTGTTGTATCCTGACTTGGGGAGTGGTCTTGCTATGGGCCACTAAGTAACCTGGATCCAGTATTCTCTGCCTGTAGCTTTTGGGCCTTGCAATCTTCAGAAGCCATCTCTTGTGCCACAGAGATCAGGAAGTACATGATTCTGCTGGGGTAGGTTTGAACTAGGTTCATATCAAGCCCCCTTGAAGAAGCAGATCGTGACATTTGGCTGGCAGTGGTAGGGATCTCTGTATAAAACACAGAAGGATGGCAGCTTATGAAGAGATGTCTGCAGCAGAGGAGGAGGAAGTGTCCAGACGGTATCAAAGATGGATGGAGGTAATGCCTGCAGGTTTTACTAAGGATCAGCAGAGGGAACTCCAGATACAAATCACACAGGAGGTAAAGGGGAACAGGAGAAGGGTAAGCAATGGCCCTGTCTCAGCTCCTGTGGAGGGGAAATGCTTATCCCCAGTAGAGATAGAGAATGTTCTGGTGACTGGAAAGGACTGTAGAGGAATGGGCCTTCTAAAGAAATGGATGGCATTCCTGGGACTATGGCCAGGTCACAGGCTAATGGAATGGCTGGAAGAATTGGTATATGAGGAGGTTGCCCTGGAAGATCAATATGCTTATTGGGTTGGACCTGTTGGGATACATCATCATTTTTCATTGGGGCTGGAAAAGGCACTTTGGGACATAGTACATGGGGATCCGGACTGTGGCTTGGGAACAGAGAAAAGAAAGCTGTGTCTGTTTGCCAAGCGCTGTCACATGCTGGGACTGGAGACAGACTCTCAGACAGCTAACCTACTTTGGCCTTTGATCCAACAGGAGCTACAGCTGGAGGTGGATTATATAGACTTACTGGATGAAGCATCCCTGGATGGTTGTTGGCCAGCCAGTTGGGAGGGCTCATGCCAGTCAGGCATGGAACAGAACCACCTAACAGGTACTACAGAGACCCAGCTAAATATTGCTGAGGCTGGGTCAGAAAATAAATGTATGGACTGGGGGGAGAATTTTGATATCTGTGATTCTCAAAATAACAAGGATGCCGGCATCCATGGGGTTGACTGGGAAGAGGAAGAACTGGTCCCTATCTTTAGGGGGCTAAGTCTCACCCAGTTAGATGAATGGGGACAGGGGCAAACCACAGCAGTGCCAGGCCCAGGGGAAGAACTGGGGGAAAGCTACTCTGCTCCTAGTGTAAGAGAAGAACCTAATGAGCACTGGGCCCTACCATTTGACTGTGGAAATTGTAGAGAGGTTCCTTGGATGACCATTGTCCAGAAGCCAGCCACAGACCCTGGAGCAGAAACAGAAAGTAGCCCTGTTCTTCAGCCTGAACAAGAGGCAGTAGCTGCTGCTTCTCAAGGGCTGCCTGTAACTACACACCAGGCAGTCTCAGATGGAGAGAGTCAGGAGGTTCCACCTGAGGATCCAGAGACCAAAGAGCCAGAGGGTACCCCAGATTGTGATTTGTCTCCTGGTATCCCTACAATGACTCCCCTGCAGCTGCCCAAAGACACTGGCTGTGTACCTGTAACCCTGGAAAGAAGGGGCCATTGGCCAGGCTTGGTGGGAGAAAGGTTGGCTACTGAGCCACAACAGCTTGTATCAGAACTGCCCATTTATCCAGCATGGATGCCACCAGTGAATGTCACTAGCCCATGTTGCAACTCCCGTATCCCAGTTTATTCAGGAGAAAGCTCAGGCCTGACAAAGGGAACCTTGTACTCTTCAATTTTACCCATGGGACGGAGTGCTGATCCAGAATCGGCAGGACAGGAGGTCTCCCTAGCCTGGAAGGAAAGGGCTTTGCTGGGTAAGGATCCTCCCAAATTTATGCTGGACTTACTAGCTGGGATGTACTGTTTCCCCTGGACTACCTTGAAGGGTCCTCCATGGCAGTTGTCTTATAAGTCTCCCCAGGAGCTTGGGAAAGTCACAAGGCCACTGGGAAGGAGCGAGTATTCGCCCTGGACAGGGGGAGGCAGGGTACCCAGAGAGCCACTGAGGCTATCACATGGATGGACTTTCCAGACAGGAGGACAAGTAAAAGCAGTATAGCTAGAGAATTATCCGTTAGGATGATCCTCTATGCTATACTAGAAAGGAAGGGGGAGAAGTTGTCATGATTTAATTGTTTAAGGACTCATATTGTCAGTGGTTTGTGAGTATGTCCAAGGGAGCATGACATTGTTGCATTGGGATTATGTGTTATTGTGCGGTTATATGTTGCCTGTACATGGTTATTATGTATCTTAGGTATAATATATTATGAGGGAAAATGTTATATAGAACATATGTGGAATTGGTAGAAATGTTCTGGATAGAAGTTAGCTGCAGATCATTGCACACTCAAACATGCAGACCTTGGGTCAAGACAGATGCATGTGCTTCAAGTGGTCCTGGGCAAACACTTGAGTTTAACATAAAGGTTATCTAATGAATGTGATCTCAAGAGCTTTGATAGCTCAAGGTTGCAAGCCAGATGGTCTGACATCACACATACACAAATGTACACAAGGGTGTGGTATTGGAGAGTATAAATATGTTGTTTTGTTCATTCAATAAAGGTGGCAATATAGTTTTCACATAAACAAGGTGTGAGACTATTTCTGTGTGTTGTATCCTGACTTGGGGAGTGGTCTTGCTATGGGCCACTAAGTAACCTGGATCCAGTATTCTCTGCCTGTAGCTTTTGGGCCTTGCAATCTTCAGAAGCCATCTCTTGTGCCACAGAGATCAGGAAGTACATGATTCTGCTGGGGTAGGTTTGAACTAGGTTCATATCAAGCCCCCTTGAAGAAGCAGATCGTGACAGCAGGTATATCACCTACACTTCGCATTGGGTAAACCTGGTGACGGCTGCCAAGCATGGAATACGTGGCTCAGCAGAGGAGTTGGTGACACCGCCACGACTTGAAGGCAGGCCTGCTGCCACCTCCTCTACTCCTCCTACTCCATCCTCTTCCATTACCTCCTCGGCTCAGTCCTCTTCTGCTGCTGCTATGTCTTGCTCCACATCAACGGTACCCCCCCAGCTCCACAGGTACTATTCCACATCCCGGATACGGCAGTGTCACACCGTCTTGGGGTTGACTTCCCTGAAAGCAGAGAGTCACACCGGACCAGCACTCCTATCCGCCCTGAACACACAGGTGGATCAGTGGCTGACTCCGCACCAACTGGAGATCAGCAAAGTAGTTTCTGACAACGGAAGACATTTGTTGGCGGCATTGAATTTGGGCAAGTTTACACATGTGCCGTGCATGGCACATGTGTGTAATCTGATTGTACAACGCTTTGTGCATAAGCACCCAGGCTTACAGGACATCCTGAAGCAGGCCAGGAAGGTGTGTGCCCATTTCAGGTGTTCCTACACAGCCATGGCGCACTTTACAGATATTCAGCGGTGAAACAACATGCCAGCGATGAGCTTGATTTTAGACAGCCCGACACGTTGGAATTCAACACTCCTAATGTTCGTCCGCCTGCTCCAACAAAAAAAGGCCGTTAACGAGCACTTGTATGACCGGAGTGCTAGGACAGCCTCTGCGGAGCTGGGGATTTTTTTTGCCACGTTATTGGACGCTCATGCGCAATGCCTGTAGGCTTATGCATCCTTTTGAGGAGGTGACAAACCTGGTCAGTCGCACCCAGGGCACCATCAGCAACATCATACCATTTGTTTTCTTCCTGGAGCGTGCCCTTCAAAGAGTGCTGGATCAGGCCGTAGATGAGCTTGAAGAGGAAGTGGAAGAGTTGTGGTCACCATCACCTCCAGAAACAGCCTTATCAGCATTGCTTGCTGGACCTGCGGAAATGCTGGAAGAGGATTGTGAGGAGTCAGATGAGGAAAGTGGCTTTGAGGAGGGAGAAGATCAACCACAACAGGCATCCCAGGGTGCTCGTTGTCACCTATCTGGTACCAGTGGTGTTGTACGTGAATGGCGGGAAGAACATACCTTCAGTGAGATCACTGAGGACGAGGAACGGGACATCCAAACTTGTGCAAATGGGGTCTGTCATGCTGTCGTGCCTGTTGAGGGACCCTCGTATAAAAAGGATGAAGGAGAACGACCTGTACTGGGTGTCCACGCTACTAGACCCCCGGTATAAGCAGAAAGTGCCTGAAATATTACCGAATTACCACAAGTCGGAAAGGATGCAGCACAACCAAAATAAATTAAAAAGTATGCTTTACACAGCATTTAAGGGTGATGTCACAGCACAAAGGCATTCTATCAGCGGAAGAGGTGAACATAGACCTCCTCCTCCCACGACCACGCCGGCAAGGAGAGGACGCTTTACAGACGTGTTGTTGATGGAGGACATGCAGAGCTTTTTAAGTCCTATGCAACGCCACAGCCCTTCGGGGTCCGAGAACTACTCGACCATCAGGTAACAGACTACCTCGCCATAACTACAGATATCAACACTATGAGGAGCAATGAACCCCTTGACTACTGGGTGTGCACGCTTGCCCTGTGGCCTGAGCTATCCCAATTTGCCATAGAACTTCTGTCCTGCCCCGCTTCAAGTGTCCTTTCAGAAAGGACCTTCAGTGCAGCAGGAGGTTTTGTCACTGATAAGAGAAGTCGCCTAGGTCAAAAAAGTCTAGATTACCTCACCTTTATTAATATGAATGAGGGATGGATCCCGAAGGGACTGACAGTGGGTGATACATTCGATTAAAAAAGGCCTGATAGATGAGCTGCCTTGAGCTAATAATGGTCCACACGCTGCTGTATTTTATCCCTGAATGCCGGAGGACTTGCGTGACTTATCTGCCACCAACTAGGGTTCAAGACGCAATTTTTTAGGGCACTTTCTGCCTGGCAAACTAACATCAATTTTTCTGGTCACTGCAACAATACCTAATTTTTGCATTTAAATTATTTTATTTTAGAAGGCGTACAGCATGTAATGAAAAATAAACCATTTTTGAACAGTCTTGCATAACAGTTGTGCAAAAATACATATTTACAATAGAGACATTTTGTGAAAGTTAGCTAGCTATTCCTTCTTATTTTTACTTTTTAGGTTAATAATTTTTCTTTTTTTTTACTGTGATTGCAATTTAAGAGATACCTAAAACATGGTAAAACAGACAATAGTAAAGAGTATATCTGCAGGAAACACCAAAGTCCTATTAGCTATCATCCCCAGAGCAGTATTAGTTTATTATTTACAATATCTAACCTGGGCAATCCCTCTTGGGTTACCCTAAGGCAGGCTTCAGTAAGCGACCTCTCCTTTCCTGGGATGATTTTGCCGCCGGTTGCATCTGAAGGGTCTCCAGGGCTCCCCCACTCCGGTCCTTCCCCCAGTGTCGCTTCAACCAGTAACAAATGTTTTATATTTGTAAAGCGACCCAATGATCCCCCTTAATAGAGGTTTATCTTTACAAATTTTGGAGAACCAATTTAAGACCGGTGTCCCCTGTTTCTGGGTCAGGGAGTGTGTGAAATGCCTCAGCCTACAGTAATTGTAATGTTCTGACAGCGGTAGCTCATGCTTTTCCCTCAGTTCCTCATAGGTGAGCATCTGGCCCTTTACTAACCAGTCTCCCAGTCTATCTAGTTTCCTTGACCTCCACCAGTGTTGTGATGTTGTGCTCATGTGTTTCGGGGCCTGAGGGTGGTCAAGAATTGGGGTCATTTGGGTGGATCCAGGGAACAAACCTGTGTGTTTCTTGGCCCATTTCTGGTATGATAGTGAATGTCTGATTAGGGGGTTGGCGAGTTTTTAAGGCTCTGAGGCAATTCTGATAGCCAAGCCACCTTGTCCCAGGTTAAGGGCCTTAAAGTGTGGTTCTCTAAATACACACAGGCCGGTTGATGACATATAGAATGTGCTATTGGGAGGAAAGATAGGTGACGGAACAGGTATTAAACTGATAGGAATGAATAGTACAACTTAATACACCACTCCTATCTGGTGGCACCTTAGATTGCACGCGCAGTGCCCCAAATTCGAAGTAGGAGGTCCCACCAAGCATCTTTTTCCATCTCCCTGTTCCAAAAATCCATGCCATATTCACGTCCCCTGATAGGTAACGTAACAGGTATTAAACTGATAGGAATGATTATTACAACTTAATACACCTCTCCTATCTGGTGGCACCTTAGATTGCACTTGCAGTGCCCCTAATTCGAAGTGGGAGGACCGACCAAGCATCTTTTTCCATCCTCCTGTTCCAAAAATCCATGCCATATACACGTCCCCTGATAGGTAACGTAACAGGTATTAAACTGATCGGAATGAGTATTACAACTTAAAATACCTCTCCTATCTGGTGGCACCTTAGATCGCACGTGCAGTGCCCCAAATTCGAAGTAGGAGGTCCAACCAAGCATCTTTTTCCATCTCCCTGTTCCAAAAATCCATGCCATATACACGTCCCCTGATAGGTAACGTAACAGGTATTAAACTGATAGGAATGAGTATTACAACTTAATACACATCTCCTATCTGGTGGCACCTTAGATTGCACGTGCAGTGCCCCAAATTCGAAGTAGGAGGTCCGACCAAGCATCTTTTTCCATCTCCCTGTTCCAAAAATCCATGCCATATACACGTCCCCTAATAGTGGACGTAACAGGGATTAAACCAATAGGAATAGTACTACTTAACAGTACACACATTATAATAACGCAGACAGAGGCAACGCGTGTAATCTTCCATGCTGTGCAGTGGAACCCCCCAGATTCTGACCTGTGTATAATATTCCATGCTGGGCAGTGGAAGCCCCCAGATTCTGACCTGTGTATAATATTCCATGCTGGGCAGTGGAAGCCCCCAGACTCTGACCTGTGTATAATATTCCATGCTGTGCAGTGGAAGCCCCCAGACTCTGACCTGTGTATAATATTCCATGCTGTGCAGTGGAAGCCCCCAGACTCTGACCTGTGTATAATATTCCATGCTGGGCAGTGGAAGCCCCCAGACTCTGACCTTTGTATAATATTCCATACTGTGCAGTGGAAGCCCCCAGATTCTGATCTGTGTATAATATTCCATGCTGGGCAGTGGAAGCCCCCAGACTCTGACCTGTGTATAATATTCCATGCTGTGCAGTGGAAGACCCCAGACTCTGACCTGTGTATAATATTCCATGCTGGGCAGTGGAAGCCCCCAGACTTTGACCTGTGTATAATATTCCATGCTGTGCAGTGGAAGCCCCCAGACTCTGACCTGTGTATAATATTCCATGCTGGGCAGTGGAAGCCCCCAGACTCTGACCAGTGTATAATATTCCATGCTGGGCAGTGGAAGCCCCCAGACTCTGACCTGTGTATAATCTTCCATGCTGGGCAGTGGAAGCCCCCAGACACTGACCTGTGTATAATCTTCAATGCTGGGCAGTGGAAGCCCTCAGACTCTGGGAGTCTGAAGAAGAGGAGTCAGAGGAGGAAGGTGGCTTTGAGGAGTTGGAAGACCAAACACAGCAGGCGTCCCAGGGGTGTTGTTGTCCCCTTTCGGGGACCCTTGGTGGCTGGGTGCAGGAAGAGACCTTCAATTACATCAGTGAGGACAAGGAACGGGACATGGCTAGCTTGGTATCCAACCTTGTGCAAATGGGGAGTTTGCGGTTGTGCAAAGGGACTGTTTGCGGTTTTTTGTGGTGCATTAAACAGGGATATTGGTCTGTTACTGTAAAGTGGGTGTAACCCTTACACTACCTGATCGATACAACATCATACCTGATGTTTTAAAGCATGTTATTCCAAACAATTTAGGAATGTTAGGTGATTTATGCCCTTTATGGCTTAAAACCAGACTCTGCATCAACTATGTAATTTTCCGTGGGAGTTTTGCCATGGATCCCCCTCCGGCATGCCACAGTCCAGGTGTTAGTCCCATTGAAACAACTTTCCCATCACTATTGTGGCCAGAAAGAGTCCCTGTGGGTTCTGAAATTCGCCTGCCCATTGAAGTCTATGGCGAAACCAAAAATTTGATGTTCGCGACATCACTAATGTGCATTTATTAGATACAAATATTTACTAATTTAAAAATAATATATAGAAGGTGTTTATGAACAGAAGGGCCCACTGGACTGTTTGGGGTTCATCAGTTATTATATGAGTGGTTAAAAGGTACTAACAACTTGCTTCACATTTATATCATGGGTGTAATGCATATATATAGTTATATCATGGATGAAATAAGTTCATATAGTACTGTCATTGATTAACATTAAAATACTATATCTGTATTGGACGTAGGATAGTAGGCTATGCTTAAATAATAAAGTTAATGCAGTCATATCTGGGATATAAAAAGGGTTAAGGAATTCTAAATAATTTATATGGCTTTGAGAGGCAGCCATGCACGAATCCTCTGGCTTTAGTCTGGAAGGGGGAAGTTTAGTTTTATCAACCTGTAAGTTGAGATCTGGCAAGTAAGATATGGGGGATGTATGATGGGATAGACATCTCCCAGGTGGTGAGAGTATAACAAGCTATTGCCCACAAAAGGAGGGGTTAGGCATGTGGAGGGAGTGAGATCTTTGTGTTTTTGTGTGTAACAATAAAGAAGTGCCAGTCTGATTTTGGACACACTAAACAAAGGTGGTGTCGGAGTCTGCTTGTACTAATCAAAGGTACATGGTGTGTGATTCTTAGATCCTAAGAAAAGGGGTCTGATGGTGCCTGTCTCTTCAGAAATGATGCTGTCATCTGAAGTGTCTGATGGTGTCGAGATTAGAACAAAACGTTGCGACCCATAGAGATAGAGAATTGGGGTGAGCGTAGTCCCCCAAATCTGGCGTGCGAAACAGCTGGTGGCATCGGTGGGAAATCTCTAGCATATTTACCAGCAGCCAGGATGGCATATGGAAACATATCCAAGAAGGAAATCAAGTGTTTTCAGAGACTTGGAGGAGATGCAGAGGCCATCAGGCAATTTGTCCAGCGCTATCAAACCAGCTCCCTGATTGCCTGCAGAGCAGAGGTTATTCAGTAGAAAAGGAAGCAGCTGATGAAGCGGAGAGCACATCACGTTGTCATGGAGGAGGACTTGGCAGCAGATCTTACTGATTAGTGGATGGCATTGCTGGGAATCCAGCAGGGAGGTGAGCTAGCAACATGGCTGGTGGGACTAGTTTGGGACAAGATCATTTTGGAGGAGCGGTATGATGATCTGATGGAGCCTGCTATTGCATTGCAACAGCCCTCCTGCTAAAGAATGGAGTTAATGAAAGGACTCCAGGTGTACTGAAGGGAGATCCTGTATAATCATTGCTGCCAAGAATTGGGTCTAAAACCAGGGTCCCAGGAGGATGCATTGATTTAACCCTTAATCCAGCAAGAGCTGGAGATGGAAATCAGTTACATGAATCTGCTGGTGGAAGCAGCCCAGGCTAGGACCTGGCTCACAGGAAGGACGGAACCCGGCCAAGCAGATGGGGATGATGAAGACACATCCTAGCACCCAGAGTCCCTGGAAGGATACAGCTGTTTTGATTATTGTTTGTCCTCAGAGAGAACTGGCTGTGTGAGAGGTGCAGCTCTGGATGGGGGCAAAGAGGACTGTTGGCAGAAGCCAGGCCAAACAGAGAGTGTGGATGGGATTAGCTATGTTCCCTGTGCCCTGGGAATGGACTGTGGGCCTAGCATGGAGCTCCAGCTGATACAAAATGTCAGAGAGCAAGCCACAGACCAGAGGGCAGGGGAGGTTATGATCCCTGAGATCATGCCAAACACAGACCCAGCAAATTAGTTATCCTTATTGCGTGCCCAAGCAAGGAGAGCTGGAGCACAGTGCCCTGACTGTGGTTCCAGGAGATGGCTAAATGGTGTCCCATGCCCAGACCATTGCTCCAGGTGAGCAGGGTCACTGTGCCCAGACTGCGGTGCAGGGGAAAGTGGAGCCTCCAGTCCAGACCACCATCATGGTTTCTGGGTTCAGGATCAGACCGGTATGTTCCTCCCTGGAGGTATTAGTTTATGGGACTCCCAAGGAAAATGCTTCCCCTCAGATATTGGGAAGAGGAGGGCACGGCCCTGGCTTTTGGGAGGGGGGCTAGCCATGTCACTTTGGGAATTGTCCCCTTGGCTGGATACCACCCTGGGACCTGTTGGACTGGGTGAACTAATAGGCCCAAGGACTGTTTTAGATGCAGCTGCCTAAGGAAATTGTTTTTCCCAATGGATGGGGAGGGAGGGGGCATGTGCCATGGCCTGGGGAAGGCGGTTGGAAATGGAGCCATGGAGGCTATGCCCAAAATTGTGTGCCCATTGGAATTTGAAGAAATGTGGACTGTGAGGCAATAACAACTCTATCACTTGCACAAGTGAGATCAGTGTGGCTAGAAATTTGCCCAGCAGGACGAAATCCTAGGCCACACTAGGATGGGGGAAAATAGCACTTATAAATCTCAGCATGCCAAATATTGAGGCAAATATTTATAGCAAACTTCTTATTCAGAAGCATTTTAGTATCGAATTTGGTCTGTTTATAAAATACCACTTTTGAAAGCAATTTAATTTTGAAGTGAATTTTATATCAAAGAGTGTAGATAGTTTTCTCGTCCAGGTTTTGGGGTCATACGAATATTTGAAACAAGGCCTAGATATTTAGTTTTGCGTTTTTTTAGAAGTTCTATTTATGAAGAATCATACTTATAGCTTTCTAAGACTTCTAAAATCTCTATACAAGGTCATACAGTGACAAAAATAAGTAAAGGAGATTGAGAGAATTGACTTGATGTTTTAAGCTGCTTTCATACTGATGACCTGATTAAGAAATAGCCTTACTGTCTGTCAGGATGCTTTATTTTGACAGTCCTGCGTTAAACTTTCAGTTAAAAGAAGGAACTGTATACACTATGGACTACAATCTTATACTGTATAGTCAGCTTCTGTGTGTTTAGTGAAATATTGTTGCTACATTAAATTTACTATCGCTGGCTCCTTGACCAATGTTCCCTAGAGTTTCCCCAATTTTTCTCTTCAAGATGAGTTGGCGACACATACCATTGTCATAACTTTTGATTTTTATTGTCCAGAACGCTGTCATAAATAGCAATTTAGGGCGATTTTCAATTCCATAATTTGTATAGTTACACCACCAAAAAGTGGTCAGTGACATATGCCTTGTAACAACCTCATCGTAACAACTGTGCAGGGAGGCAATGAGAGATGAGTATGGGAGGCAGCAAGAGAGGGAAGTAGAGAGAGAGAGAGAGAGAGTGGTTTGGATAAAAATATGATCAAACTTTGAATAAAATCCTGCAAATTACAATTAAATAGAATTGCCATTCAATGCTTGTGATTTCATTTCTCAGCTTTAAGTAATTCTTATATTCATGTACATTTTGTACTTGCAATTTTTTAACTTCTAGAACACTCTGCTACTGTCTAAAGCAATCTTATCAGCGTTACATAAAGAAATAAATGCTTATATATGTTTTCAGTTACTTCACTCATGAATAAGAAACATGATTTAATTAATAGATGTAGATAACATATTAAGTGTATCTTTCTGAAAATATCTTTCTCATTTACTTGGCTTTTTATACTCATTCCTTTGCTTAGGAAATGTAAACCACCTTGTAATTAAGTCAGTTGCAGCATTCTTATCCACAGGGTACTTCATGCAGAGAATCACTTTGAAGCAAAATACACAATTAACTTTCAGATTCAGCAGGTATGAAAGTACTGATCTTTGAATTCAGGTTGTTATCCTGTCTTCCTGTTTTAAGTAATATGTGCTATTTTTTAAGATAGCCTATTTTTGAATTCAGATGTTCTTGTTGCCATACTGTTAAACTCATTAGTAGTCTCTGTCACACAATTCTTATTCTCGTTACTTTGCATATTGTGGAATATAAAAAGCTGCAACTTACAGTTTAAGAAATTTGGCTATTTATTTGCATAGAAATGTAAGAATATAGAACAAAAATTATTTTTGGTATAAAATTACACAGTGTTCAGTGTAAGTTTTAAGACTTTTTAAAATATGTTTTTTTTTTTTAAATGTAGTGTCTCATGAATATGGAAATTTAGCAAGTGCAGGATAGATATTTTAAATACATGTAAATACCAACATGTCCTTTTACTGCCTTTAAGCAACTTGCGACGGCTCAAATCATCTTGTCAGCTTATTTTTGTATGAACTTTGAAAATTAAACAGTGTCTTTTGGCCTTTTGTTTTTATATTATACACATTAATAAAAAAAATCATTTTTTAACTATATGTAGTTACGTATACAGGTGAAAAACTAAAATAAAAAAAGAATTACTATGCAATGATTCTTCTTTTATTTAACGGAACAAGATACCAAAAGATGCAGCTCTTCACACTAGTGAAGGCAAAAAAATATAACAATTTGGACAAATAATTGTGAGAAATAGGCAGAAGACATAGGGTTATGTGGAAATCCAAATAAAATCATTGCACATAAAAAGCATGTGTCTTTTTATGCGTTACAATATTCGTAATCCACTGATATAATACCTGATTTGTCAATATAGATCCTGAGAGGTTCTGAAGTTCGTCTTAAAAAAAATGTTTACTGTAGACTAAACTAAATTTGTCTCCAAGCATAATGTGCAGATGTTGCTTATATAAATAGAAACATGACTTGTTTTAAAAATAAATTCTAGCGAGCATCAAATTTAACTGTCAAAATTAGACTGGCAATAAAAAACTGAATTAAATAAACCTTGGATTATGTGTTAAAAGTGTTAAAGAGTTTCTGATAGTTGCAGTAAGGCATCATTAATCTGTGCTATATTCTTAACTGTATATAGTATAATATGTTTATGTTCTTGTCTAATTTCTTTATTTGTTAAATTCTTTTAAATCGTTGCTTTCATCCACTGTGGGTACAAAATTGTGGATATTATTGTGACATGTACAGTATTAAAGTGCAACACATCTCTGTGATACTTGAATTGTTTATTTGTATGACTACCAGTGAAACATAGATAACCCAATTGACTAGTAGAGTTAATGGAATGCTTTTAGGAGGTGAACTTTTTGATGTATAATTATGGTTAGTAGAGTAGAAGAGTAGAAGCTTTTCAGATATTTAGCAGCAGCGCATTTGGATGTGCGACGCAGAGCTGTGGATGTAGAGGAAGCTTTGTCTGAGTGGAACAAAGAAGGTAAACAAGATATAGCAAGATATAATGTTTTTCAAAATAAGGAGAAGAGGTGAAGTGGCTTCCTAAATAACTTAGCCAGAAGACTTACAAATATTGCAACAAAATATTAAAACAAATATATTTAAGTTCAATAAATGTTAAGACCCCAAAATAAGTAGGCATTATTAGTTTTGAATAATATAGAATGTTGTCATTGTTAATCCACTTGGTTAAAGTGTTAAACCCAATAGTAAATTGTTTAGTCATAATTTCCACTGCAGAAGAAACAGGAAAAGATGAACAACTCAAATGCATTGCAACAATGTGCATTTACTAGAATTTCTTAAATGATATTTTGAAATGAAGATTTATGAATCACAAAGTTGAGTACAGAAAAAATAAGCTGGAAAAAGTAATATCCTTGAGGAAGAGATGATCACATATTTAAAGAAAAGAATATTGTGCAAATAGTTAACAATTTGACTTACATGTACTTTGTATTTCACGGTTCATATTACACCAAACGTTTGGGGGTGGAAATAAAATCTCCCATCAGCAGGCCAGCTATTTAAGCTCTTAAGTGCCTACTGGGGAGAATCAAGGAATGAATAGGGAAGCCACTAAAGAAATAATGAAATAATAAAAAAGCTTTTCAATTTTCCAATTTACGGTTAATTTCTTAATTACAGTATTTTAACTGCTTCCGTTTTGTCCATCCTCATGTTGTGTCCATTGATTTATTTGTAAGATAATAATATGCTTCTTTTAAAGAAACATTGGTGTTCCATGTTTTTCATATTCAAATAAACCACCTAAAACTTTTTTTTTTGCATATTTAAACATAATTTTATTAATAAGTGCTCAAAAAGCTCAGTCTTTAATCACTGGAACCTTCCAAACAGTCCCTACAAAGGTCTACTCCCTGTAGCTCATGAATACAGTGTTTGGATGGTTTCAGTGAGTAAAAGCAGAGCTTTGAGTGCCTGTTAATAAAATTATGTTAAAATTGGCAAATAAACACAGGTAGTTAATTTTAATATTAAAAAGAAGAAACTCTATCTTGTCCCTTTAATTAAATAAATCATATGTGTGGTCTGTAAGTTAAATAATAAAATAAACAATGTTTTGTATAAGCTTTGCATAATTATTAATTAAAATATTAATATGTTGCAGTATATTTATACTTATGATGATGTTGTAGATGTACCTAAGGTATAATATCTTTGTAACTAGAAATAGTACTTTAGAGTTGTACTATGTAAATACATCTTTAATTCTTTGAATATGAAAATTGTGATATGCTTACTCTGCTACAATGTAAAGTAGTAAGTGTACAGCCTGTATAACAGTGTAAATTTGCTGTCCCCTCAAAATAACTCAACACACAGCCATTAATATCTAAACCGTTGGCAACAAAAATATACCCCTAAGTGGAAATGTCCAAATTGGGCCTAAAGGGTCAATATTTTGTGTGGCCACCATTATTTTCCAGCACTGCCTTAACCCTAACTGGCATGGAGTTCACCAGAGCTTCACAGATTGCCACTGGAGTCCTCTTCCACTCCTCCATGATGACATCACAGAGCTGGTGGATGTTAGAGATCATGCACTCCCTCACCTTCCGTTTGAGCATCACCCACAGATGTTTAATAGGGTTTGGGTCTGGTGACATGCTTGGCCAGTCCACCACCTTTACCTTCAGCTTCTTTAGTAAGGCAGTGGTCGTCTTGGAGGTGTGTTTGGGGTCATTATCATGTTGGAATACTGCCCTGCGGTCCAGTCTCCAAAGGGAGGGGATCATGCTCTACTTCAGTATGTCATAGTACATTTTGGCATTCATGGTTCCCTCAATGAACTGTAGCTCCCCAGTGCTGGCAGCACTCATGCAGGCCCAGACCAAACATATATACACATATGTCTATATGTGTATATATGTTTTCTTTAATACGTTGTGTTGATTCCCCCTATATGCATTTACCTGATGATGTCAGATGCTGACTCCACTCTCTCTGCATCGCGGTTTACTTTCAAACTGAGGGTTTCATCTCCCATCAGTGTTTTTGTGTTCTTTGTTCCTTATCCATTTATCTGTCATTTAGGGATTATTTCAACTACCTTTCTTACTCTCCCTCCCTCCGTTTTCATTCCATTCTCTATTCACCCCTCCTTTCTCTACATCTGCCTATTCACTGCCATCCTTCCTTTTTATTTTCTCTTACTTCCTCTAATTTTCATTTTGCTTCCTATATTTTGCCTTTTTTTGTCTCCCCTTCACTTCTACCCTAACTGCAGTGATATGATACTGAGGAGAGAGAAAGCCTGTGTTATACAGTTATATGATAGCGAGGAGGGAGAAACCAGTGTTAGGCAGTGATATGATATTGAGGTGAGAGGAAATAATACATTAGCAAAACATGACAGTAGATTCCAAGCCATGTGTGTGCACACTCTTCTCCTGCTCTCTAGACCTTTCTCCCTCCCTTTTTCTTTCCTTTCCCCTTTTCTCTCCCTCCCTTTATTCTCGTCCCTTTCCCTATCTCTACTGTCTTCAAATCCTTTCTTTTTATTTTCTCTTGCACCCTCACATTTTCTTTGTTTGCTCTACTCTCCCTTTTTTCTCTTGCATTCGCTCATACGGCCACCCCCCCCCCCCACACACACACACACACACACATTTTTTGGGCTCCTACACCCATGGTAATTATGCTTCTGTGACTTGTTGTCTGCTCTCAGCCAGGCTATTCCCTGCTCAGGTGGCAAGTGTTCCTCTCCCTTCTGCTAATTTCTAATGGTAATTTTGAAATACATTATAAAGGATAGACAGGATCAACTAACACCCTAGTCTTAGACTTAAAGCACAGTTGCTTATAGATATAGTAATAATTCAACTTCCAAATATACTTAAACCTCTACCTGAATGCAAGCTAATTACTTTCAATGAGCCAAAGTGCATATAAGTATGTCACATTGAGACTGGAAGCAGTATTCAACTATAATAAACTTAATTCATAAGCATCGGTCAAGTATATTGTACATCATCACTAATGTTACAGCCATAAGCCTTAATAGCCCATGCTCATCTGCATCTACAATAGTACTAAATCATATATTTAACACAAACAACATATACATTCCCTTCTATTCAGACTTCACTCAGAAGTTAACAAGCTTATACCATATATGCTTTTACCTGGATTTTACTGTCATGATCTCCCTGTCAAATTATATTCAAAATACTACCACTATTATATTACTCTCTTACTCCCTCTCTCATGTGCCAACCCATCAACCTATCAAGTTTACCCTAACATGTTGATTCATTAAACCAATCTTATATCAAGCCACCTTTCTCTACCATGCAAGATGCAGCTTTGAAAACTTCATAATAGCATAATAGGCTAGTCGCTTCTAGGCCTTTCATACATTGCACAAGTTTCCACATGTATCACTTTAAAGTCTCTAAACACTGTGCAAAGACTATTCCTTAGTCAGCGAGACTAGCTGAGTTGTTAGGTTTCCCTATTGATGCTGCAGTTCCAGACACATGAAACATACACATTATTAATTTCCTTCCGCTAACGCTAAGTCCATAACAAGTATCAAACTCCATGAAATTTCCACTTCAAATCACTAATGTGAAGAATTAGGACATATGTGACATACTGACCATTAAATGGCCTTGTGTCCACCAGAACATTACATGTTCAAAGAAGTTAGGACCCTTTAATTGAGCTTCTGAACCAGACACTATCAGATTCCATCATCCAACAAATCACCCCAAAAGTCCATATGTCTGATTTTCCCACTCAAAAATGTAATAATTCCAACTTTACTTAGCCTATTTTTCTTTCACAATAAAAACTTGTTTTAGGACACATTCAATCTCTGACTCAACCTCAATCAATAAACGGAAATCAGTGATCCTTCCATCACTGGACCATAGCAAAGCTTGCCAATGAACTAAACAACAGAAGTATGCCCTATCCAGCCACTGCCAAGAAGGCTGAAATCTTCAGGCTACTAAGATCTAGCGCAACCAATGTTCCATCTACATCCAGAAGTTCCATCTACATCCAGTCTTAAATGAGTAACATGCAAAAGGTACTGGTGAAAATCACAATTTATAGCAACACCATGGAAAACTGTTAAACAAAATTGGAAGCTCCACCTGTTCAGCAAGCCACTCCTCTGCCACCTACCTAGCATATGCTACTAGGTGATCCTTTTGCTCCACCACCATCCATCATACCAGCCTATTTTATTCCTGTGCACCTCTGGAGGGACATTACAGAGGGAAAATATGTTGTACTGACAGGTTTACTTATATCAACAAAAGAGATATCCAAAGATAAGACAATTTCACAAGTAGATGCATCAGTCACAATGAATGTCAAAGAAATGTGTCTTACTTGGAAGCTCACACTTGTTGAATGTGTCATTGTGTTCAGCATATAGTAGATGCCAGGAAATAGTAGATCTGGCATATAATAATGCAGGACTAGAATATTTTCAGCAATGGCAGTGGCAGCACTCAGATACTTAAACTATACTACTAAATAAGGGTTGTTAAACCAAGAGCTATTTTGCCACCACTTCATGGGCATAAATAGTACAATATGCCAACACTGCCAGTCCCCACAATAACAAACTCTTCAGACTTAAAGAATTCCACATTACATTTCAGGTGCCTCAACAATGCACCACAAATGAGCTACCATCTCTTTTAAGTCGCGTAATTTTGCTTCCAAAATGCTACTTTAAGCCAAAGCGTTCCTTAGCAACCTGCTAACGAAATTGTCCCAAATTCCAATTCCCTTCAGCCATGTTAAATTAGGCCAAGCATCATTTAAACATCTCAAACTCTGTTACAAATTTCAATTTTTTTAGCTAGAATCCCTATGTACAAGTAAAATGAATTTCTGACATTCTTGGGACTTATTTATAGTCACATATAATAGTTGTTGTAATTGCAAGTTTGTCGGTAACGCTATGTTAAAAGTTACAGGTTGTGCATGAACAATGAGCAACAAAGGAGCTCACTGCAGGCCTTGCGACGAGCTCTGTAGGGGCTCATCAAGAGGAATGAAAGTTAAGTGTTTGAAGGGGGCTGCAAAGAGGGCCAAAGGAGCTCATTGCGAGGCCCGTACGTGACTGGCTTGATGGGGCTGCAACGAGTGCAGAAGACCCGTAACGTGTGGGGAGGGGGGGAGAGGCTCTGAATTGCTCATGAGCTACAGGCTTCATACAAATTAACCGCCGTCATTTCTTTAAAGCCCACAACTCTGAAGCCGTTGGGAGACCAACCAAAAGATGGCAATTAATTCGAAAATTAACTTACAACCTCACAGGGGGAGAAACAAGGAGCCTGTAAGTAAGGTTGCAAGCTAATTTGCTATTTAAGTGCCGTTTTTGGGAGGTCTCAGAACGGCTAAGCGAGTAAAAAAATGGCGGCCATAAAGTTGTCATGGTGGGAGAGGGGGGAGAAAGACACAGGAGAGGGAGAGGGGGAGAGGGTGGAAAAAGACATAGGGGAGGGAGAGGGGGGTAAAGATACACAAGGGTGAGAGAGGGGTGAAGAGACACAGGGAAGGGAGATAAGGGGAAAAAACTCAGGGGAGGGAGAGGGGGCAAATCGACACGAGAGAAACAGACACAGGGGTGAGAGAGTGGGAAGAGGCTTGAAATGATCACTGAAGGCTTTTAATTGCGAAGCTCGCTATGAGCGGCAAAGGCGCCCATCATGGGCCTCACAATGAGTGACGAATCCGCTCATTGCGAGGTACGAAAGTTGCGGGTTAGCCGATGAAACAGTGAAGCCATCCATTTCATCTAAAAACTTCCAGCAATACAGATATGTAATATCTTATAATCCTGGTATGCTATTCAGTTTTGGCATTCAAAACATGCTTATAGTGTATGTGAATGCACTTTTAGTGTCCTAAACATTAGCAATAGATTAAGTAAAATGTATTTTGAACACAGGTAGCTGCAATTTAGTTCACTAATCATTTTAAAGTCTGTAAAGTAGTTGAACTCATTTTAGTACAATGCTGATGGATGACTGTTTGAAATTTAAAAACTGCTGCTGAGTGCTAGAGGGAGAAAGAAACTACCATAGTGGAAATGAAGCATTTGATGAAAATATAAGAGGTTGGCTAAGGAAGGACTGACAGGCCGATGTAGAGGAAGTTGTTTGAAACAGATAAGGAGAGATTCATCAGTAATAAATAGTAAAAGGAAACCTATGTTCCATAGAAAGTACAGTTAATTTGTTATATAACTACACTAGCGACTTGCCCATCAAAAAATGATGGTCAATAAAAATTAAATGTTGTGAAATTTGTTTGCAACACAAAATGAGTCACCTACATTTGTCCCTTTTTTTTTTCTAAAAATAAAAACACATTATTTTTTTAACTTTTAATTTTTTTAACTTTCAACTTATATTTCACAAACATTAAACTTTGTAATATGCAACTTGTATATGAAACATTTGTTCACCATTTTGTTAACAATACTAACACTTTTCAATACATATTTATCACTGAGTAACTGCAGACTATATTAACTTCGAGTAAGTAAATAGTTTTAACAATAACATGCTTTTTATCATTTGTAACATATTTGTTAAACTCTTGTTAAACTAAATTAGCATTGAATCCAGAGGAAGGCAAACAATAAAAACCCTCTATTGAAACTTGTCCAATTGTATAAAAGAGGGAAAAAAATGAATTCCTTCCTGATCCCATTAACTGGCGATTGGATTTCTCCCTGAATCAATACTTTGTCTTTAAATAATACATTTCCAATTATTCTTAAAATAGTTAAACTTTATACTAACAATACATATTTGACTATACCACATAAATATTTACCAAACTTTTTTCAAAATTCCAAAAACACATATTTAACATCTGAAATTTTAACATCAAACAATAACATTTAACTCTTATAAACCTGAAAAAGTCAGTTAATTGTTTTGTGGGGCCAATCATGTAAATATAAAACTTTGAACCCATTCAAATCTGTTTAAGGATATTTTACTGTTTTTTTTTTTTTTTTTTTTTTCAGTTTGTCCATTCTGCAAATATCACATAGATTTTCATAAGTGAAAAAGTGTTGCCGTATTTAAAGATTCCCAGAGTACTTAAATTTTGTCATGGAAGTCAAACCACTGTTCTCTATGTTTTTTTGTCCAATCTTTGGATGTTTTACGTGAAATGTTTTTTTTGTGCAATCATATTGAGTCCCATAAAATGTTGGCATTAAAATGAAACCATTGTCCTCTATCTTTCCAACACCTCATAGTAGACAATGTTTTTGGTGTAAACACATCCATTGTCCAATAAATGAGCTTGAGTTTCGTTTTCTTCAACATGCACTTTAATTTCTTTTGGATTAGTGCACCTTGAAAAAGCCACATAGAGTTGTCCATGTGCAAAAACTGGTTCCTTTAAAAAAATCCCAACTGACTTAAAAGTTTGTACTTGGGATTTATTGATGGTCATAACAAATGCCATTATAACTGGAAATTGTCTCCGTTGAAGGACAAAGGGCAAACCACTCTCACTTGGAGCTAAATCAATTCTTGGTATAAAAACTTGTTCACCTTTATGGGTACCAGTTATAATTTCTGCATGTATAAAATGATCTTTTAACTCATGCACAATTAATCGGGTCCCACTACAAAGTCCTTTTTTTGGATTCATATTTCGCAATAACATAACAATTGCGCCTTTTTTCAATTGTAAAATATGTGGGGGCATTCCAGATGGTGTTAACGAATTAATAAATTCGATACTAAAATTCGATTCACTGTCTTTATCATCTGACAGAATAGAATCTGCACTGTAATAATTCTTTTGTGGTGCATTGATGTATTTTAAAATGTCGTTATTTACATTCAAGGCATCGATATTTTTTTATGTTAAAATTACTTTGTTTGCAATGTCTATGTAATCCTCCTTATTAAGAGTGTTTAGAGATATGGCTGATATGAGTGATTCATTGCAAACCATTTCTGATGGAATTTCAATGGTATCATTTGGTAAATGCTGTATTTCTGGATGTTTTCCATCTCCGATTTTAATGAGCCCATCATTGAATTCATTTTGGCCTTCAGATCTCATATTTAATTCTAATTTGAGATGTGTAAATATTTGCCACAGTTTACTGGTCTTGATACATGTTTCAATGATTTCTGTTCTATTTCCGTGTGGCACAACGGGTAATGTTTGCCTAATGTCGCCTCCTAACAGCATCACCTTTCCACCAAATGGCAACTTATTATCCATTACTTCTTTTAAGAATCTGTCAATACATTGCAGTGCATGACATGACATCATTGTTGCCTCATCTATGATAATTAGTTTAGTTAGTTTGAATTTTTTTGCTTGTATGGAATTTAGTCGAATATCTGACACTGATGTTTCCAAAATGGGAACTGGCAGCTTAAATCCACTATGCACAGTTCTACCACCATCTAACAAAAGTGCAGCAATTCCAGTTGTTGCAAATGGCATAGCTATCTGACCCTGTGATCGAATATAACTCATCAAACAATTGTACAGATAAGTTTTTCCTGATCCACCTGGTCCGTCTAGATAGAAATACCGGTCTTTGACCATTTCATCATCTGTAGCATTTGTGATGGCACGAAATGCTTCTAACTGTAAAATATTTAAAGTTGCCAGTTTTTCTTGGGTTTTTTTTTTTTGAAGCTCAGTGTCATAATCATCAAAATTGATGTCATCTATAAGTCCTGGATCAGGTAAATTAAAACTTGCACAATTTGATCCATGAGCCAACAATATTTCTTGGATTTCCATCAATGTTTTTAACAGAGCTATTGGTTCTCTGTAACTTTTCAAGAAATCTTCTGACATGTTTAATTTAAATGTTTCCCACAAAGTGAAAGCATCAGGTACATTGCAAAATATACAAATGAATGCAAATTGTTGTCTCATTTGCTTAGGCATTTGACATAGTGCTGCTTCTTCCAGACACCTCTCCCATTCTGTATCATCAGCTATGAAATTTTGATGTCTTGCAGCTAATAGGAATGTATCATAAACGATGTCATTCACTGTACGTAAATGCTCAAAACTCTGTGCACCGGGAACATGTAGCAGAAGTAATCTTAAGCTGAAACGTTCAATATCCCTTGGACTGACGGTATAAATGCATGGTATGATTTTATGTGTATCTCTTCTTCGTTGTCGCCATAGACCATTTACAAATACATAGTGATATGGTATCTCTATGTATAAAAATTGTCTGGCCTGGCGTATCCTGACAGTTTAATTTAAACCACGCAGTAAGCGTAGTATCTCTATCTTCACTTTGATATAATGCAGTTCTTTCATTTCCTTGAGTAAAGCAAACCAACTGACTTTGAGGCAAATGTACAGCTAAACGATAGATAGCATGTGACTGATCATGCATCTCAAATTTCAAAAGGCGCCACATTGCTTCAGGAGCACTCACATACCGAGCATCTAAATACTTTGATAGTTCATCATGTAAAATTGGATTTTCGTTTTCATTTCCAACACCTTGTACAACAACAGTAGCTGCATCATATCATTTGTATATATATTTATACACATACTTAATTGATTTAATCGAAGTGCAAGCTTCCACATTGATGTGTGCATTGTACTTAATGAGCAAATGTGGATTGTATGGAACCACAAATCTATTATCAACCTTTTGGCCCCGGATAATAGCTGTTTGTCTTTGTGTTCTTTTATACAAAGGATATCCATCACAATTTGCATAAGTTTGCATTTGAAATTGTTTTGGAAATTCTTTAGTACATTTTTTATTATCCATACATGGTGAATTCGGATTCATCTCTCCACATGGGCCATGAATCATTCTATGTGTAACAATCTCCCAAAGTTTTTTATATTTTTCTTAGTCTGGCAATTGTGCAGACATTACTGAATCCACTCTCTCTGCAGTGTTCAACTTGTCTTTTTCCTGCAGTATTAAAAGTATGTGAGCATGTGGCAATCCTCTTTTTTGAAATTCAATGGTGTAAACAAAAGCCACACATTGTCCAAATAAGTGTGCTTTAGTGATATCATGAATTAATGAATTGAGTTTGATTTTAAATACTCTTGTCACTAAATCTGGTCGGTCAGAAGTAGTTTGTCCCAGATTCAAATTTTCCTTGATCTCTGGCCATTGTGGATTACACGTGAATGTAATAAATAAATCTGGTTTTCCAAATTTTGTAACAATAGCCATGGCATCATTATACCTTTCTCGCATATTGCGAGGAGATCCTTGGAAAGAGGATGGCAAAATAATTGCTCTTCCAGCTGGAATGTCTCTGTTGGAAGCTAAATCTGCCACATAATCCATTAATCCACAATACTGTTCTACTCGTAATTTATTTTGTTGATATTTAATAAAATTTAGATTATTGGCTTCAACTTGTAAATATGAATCAATAATCCATTGTTGAGTGAGTTTTCCTCCATGTAAAATTGGATTAAAACAATCACGGATAGCAGTTTGTGCCACTTTATATTCCAGCATGGAAATATTAGATCTAATACGAAGTTTAGTATTGGGATAACTTTCCAATTGTAATTTTGGTTCCCATCCTGGTTCCTCATTTGGAAAGAAAATGGGATATGTCATTGGATCTAAATTACAGCTTAATATATTGATGTTGATAAATGGTT
This sequence comes from Discoglossus pictus, assembly GCA_027410445.1. Classification (NCBI taxonomy): domain Eukaryota; kingdom Metazoa; phylum Chordata; class Amphibia; order Anura; family Alytidae; genus Discoglossus; species Discoglossus pictus. The sequence continues at coordinate 122,922,864 of CM050163.1, forward strand.
GTTCTTCATTGCGTGGATATATTCTAATATCCCGCTGAAAAGGTGGTTCACCATCTTCATTTTTAAACACCATGGCAACCTCATTTACAGTAGGTAAATTATATCTTCTTTGATGAGTGTTGCGATCTCTTTTTAACACCATATTGACTCTTGGTGTAGGCAATTGATGTCTTTGAGCATGTTCCTGTTGTTCTTTTTCAAGCTGTGCTAATTGTTTGTATGCTTGACTATATGGGTTTTTTACCATAATTTTTTCAAGCTGTTCAAAGACTATGCGCAAACACTGTCTATTTTCTGGAAGTGTCATTCTTTGTTCCACAGCTTCCATCGTATCTAAGACATATAACTGTGCAAATTTCCTTTGCTGTCCTTCTTGTGGGGGTAAATGTGAAGTTCGGTGGTATATTTGACCTTGAACTCTGAAACAATAAGGACCATGTCCTGGTACATTTTCTGCTAATGTTGCACCCATTGAAGCAAATGAAATTGCACTGTTATAAGACCTTATGTTTTGTTTGAAATTATTATAATTTGGAAATGTTGGATCACTCATAATGCATTCTAAATAATATGGAAATGGGTGTCTTAGTGGAAGTTTCACCTTTCCTTTCTGAGAGCAACTAATGAAATTTCCGTCAGTAGGTCTTTCCTTTATAAAATGATAGGCCCCACAAAACTGACAAACCACATTAAGTAACCCACAATAATGAGTATCTACTTCTACTGCAGTAGTAAACACATTATCATGCATTTCTTCAACATAAATATCAGACCCACTTTCTATATGTACATTTTTTTCTTGTGTTTCTACATTTAAGTCATTCTGCAAAATAGAGTCATTGGACAATGGTTCACAGAGATGTTTTTGTTTACTTTTACGTTTCTTTGAAGCCCCAACACACTCACTTGCGGCTTTCTTACTCCTCTTTCTTTTATTTAAATGTCTCTGTCGATCTTCTTCACGCAAGCGTTGTGAAGTTTCCACCTTTGCTTCCTTTCCCTTGCCAATCTTCTTTTGCGTTCAATTTTGTCTTCTCCATTGTCCGCCATTTTAATCTGTAATTTTAAATAGAGATGTAATTATTGTTTGTTCTTTGTTTTATATTCCTTTTTTTTTTTCGATTTGTACTTTTAGATAAAAGTAGATGAATAAACTAATAAAACATTTTCAATTGTTGCACTTTAGTCTGAAAGAAATGAAACCATTTTTCAAAGTATTTTATTGACATATATGAAATCGGAAATAGCTGCACATATCCATCTTTATATTATTAATCCTTCAATGACATTCCTTCTTGATTGAATTCACAGCATACCATCCTTTTTTTTTTTTTTTGCAAGTGTTATAAGCTTTTTATTTTCTTGAAATATTATTATTACTTAGTATTGTCTTTTCAACTTTTTTAAAGTTTTGACTAAATATCATAAATTAATGACTCAATAAGTACTATCCATTTTCTATGCGTCACTACAAAATAACATTTTATAACTGTGAAGATGATGTTGATGTTGTTCAAAGGCTGCAAACGTCACACTGTCTGTTTATTCCCTTGCAGATCTGAATAAACTGTAAAATCAAATTGATAATATTTTTAAACTTTTGCTTCATCAATATCATTAAATGAACATCAACAGACATATATTTGGCTACATTAAAAACCTCATCTTTTTTAATATTTAGCCGTAGTAATATAATTAAAATTCTGTACCTGTCCAAATTATCCTTATGATGTTCAATTTGTGCAAACGTCACTATCTCTGGTCATTCACGTAGAGTTCACTGCAATTATACAAAATAGTAAAATTAATGTATAATATGTTACTTCATCTGTATTAATCAATGAGGCTTAACATACCTATTTTTGCATAGATTAAAAACATGAAATAAATATATCAATAAATCAGCATGAACACACATATGAAAGCATAGATTATAAACATACACTCAATATTACTGTTAGTCTTTAAATAAGAATCAATGAATCTGTATTAATCTTAAAGTAATGTCTGACTAAATATAACATCAACACATAAGCATGTTCCCTTTATTTTTTTTAGAGTGGTATACAAAATATATAAGAACTGAATTATTTAAATAATGTACATACATTAATAATTAATTAATCAACGTGTTCCTTTTTTTATGCACATTCTTAAATGTTAACCTTTTTTAATATTAATGATTAGTAATGATACATTAGGAATGTTATTTACAATTCTTACCCGCAGGTAATTACGACATATCACAAAATAGTTCTTAAATTAATGTACATTAATAATTAATGAATCAATGTGTTCCTAATTAATTAATGTACATTATGAATGTTATTAACAATTGTTTCACACAGGTAATCATGACATATAACAAAATAATTGTTAAATTAATGTACATTAATAATTAATTAATAAATATGTTTTTTTTTATTGACATTCTTAATGTTGATTTTAATAATTAATTAATTAATTAATGTACATTATGAATGTTATTAACAATTGTTTCACACAGGTAAGCACAATATTTTTTTATATTAATTACATTTCTTATTTATTATTTAGTAATTAAGTACCAATTTATTAATTAATAATTATAAATAATAAGCACAATATTATTTTTATATTAATTAAATTTCTTATCTATTATTTATTAAGTAAGTACCAATTTATTAATTAATAATTATAAATAATATATTTACCTTTTTTAATGTAATAATGCTGAAGCAGTATACTGAAGAGCTAACAATCTCTTGCGATTTCCCGGCATCAGAAAACATCCAGTCAGACTGTCATCACCTGAGGAGAAAGTGTGAGTCATGTGTGAAATGTGCCCTATATATAGGGTTTGTGCGCGAGACAAATGCATTGTTTTAGGCGGGAAATCCGCAGTTGCGCGAGCCAAATGCGTTGTTTTCGGCGGGAAATCCTATGTGGCGCGAGACAAAGGCGGGAAATCTGTGTTAATGCGTAAATCGGTAATATCGGTAAATGTACTCGCTACTGTCTTTTTACTCATTGCGCGGTTAATCCACATCCTTTATCTCGTTGTTTTTCAAACACATACGTCTGTGGCTGTGTTTTACGCAGTTCGTAGTAGTATAGCCTCGTTTTCATTTTTTTCGGCGGCCATTTTTTTCCTGCTTAGCTGATTTTCGATCTTTGTAACTCGGCTAAATCGATCTAAATTGCAGTTCCAACTCACTTCCAGACGTCCTGCCTGGTTCCCCATGCTGTAAGTGACCTTTGTTTTATTTTTTAGTGTGTATTTAGTGTTTTTTTTACTGTTTTTGTTCTGCCGCTGATCTCGTAATTTTTTTTCCCTCGTATTTTTTTTCTAAGTGCTACGGTTTAACGGCTCGCCTCGCTACGCAAGGCTCGCCAGGCGATGGCAAAGTCGTACGATCGGCAGAGTGGTACAATGTAACGGCTCGCCTCGCTGGGCGATGAACGCTTGTGGCGCTCATCGCTAAATTGTATGCACTACGCAACACTACGGTTTAACGGCTCGCCTCGCTACGCAAGGCTCGCCGGGCGATGAGCGCCTGCGGCGCTCATCGCTAAGTCGTACGCACTACGCAACGCAGCGTGACGACGAATCGTAGTTAGACAATTATAATATGTGATAGTGAACTTGTAAAAATTCATTTTAAATAAATAATTTATATGTAATATATGCCAAAACTTGATTTTGAGAAATAAAAATGTAAATTAAGTTGTCACTCTGAAAACTGTTTTCTTCTTAAACAGAATAAAAACCTAGCTCTTTATTGTACTAGTCATTTTTTCTGAAATAAATATTATTATCCAGCACTGTTTGACTGCAGTATTCTGCAAATGCTTAGCAAAAAAATCAGCCACTTTGACGTGCTAATTTGTGACGCACTATTTTTGCAAGCATATTGACATAAAAACACCCTTGCCCCACAAATATTATGTAAGACCCTCTAACTCACCCATAGCAAGCACAGTGAGATACACATTAGAATAATCAGATGCATAACAGAACTTTAATATAGAACCAACAATGTTGAATTTCTATCAAATGATCCATGGTAGAGTAATATGGCTAGTATAATATACAGTATAACACATTTTTAATTCTATTTAGAACAAAAACTTCTTGTTAGGGTGTAATATTTATGTTAATGTTACATTATTAAATTCATGGACATGTACAAAAGAAGCTTTCACTTTGCAATTTTGACTGTATATTATTATATAAGGCATTCATTAAAAAGTGAATCATAATTATCAAGGTTCACCAAGGTTAGTATTGACATAGGAAATAGACACTGCAGCCTTCGGAAAAACATATTCAGATTATTATTTAACAGTTTAGTGAAATGTAACAGTTATATTTTTCTTTTTATCACTATCAGCCTGTAGGAATGCATACTGTATGTGTAGGAATGCATATAATAAGAAATACAGGTTTGGCCAAACAGTTTACAAAATAATGCCTATTCTACAGAACAAATCCTTTCAGCAATCACGTTGATTTATTTACACAAATTACATTTATGTACTATTAGTTATATTTAATCTGCAGATATTTTCCGTGACAATGGTAAACTTGCTGAAATTATTGTTGTAATTCTTCAATTAAATAATTGGTACAGCTGCAGGTTAACCTAGTTTAGACTGCATACACATACGGTATAGCTTTATACTAACAAACATTTATTCATAAAAAAATATCTGCACATATTAAATATTTTCTTTCACCTTAATTGATCCGTGTTGATGCCTTAGCATATAAACAGGTAACAAAATCCCTACCTCAAGCTCTGTCACATTATAGAGGGCAAATAAACCCTAATAGGAACACAAAGTAGACATGACCACAAAAGTGCTCAATATAGCATTGAAAAATATCTGCCATATAATAAAAAATATGACACTACTGGTAAGCATAAAATATTGACAGCTCTGTAACAAAAATAATAAATCTTAGCATTTTTACTCAAAGATCAAATGAAGTTGTTTATGTACAAAACCAAAGTCAAATATAGTAGATCAGTAGTAAAGCTAGTGAATGGAGGGGAGGGACATCACGTGTGTGACATCATTCAGGATTCCCTTCCCCAGCACAAAGATGCATCACGCAGAGCGAAGGGGCTGAAATTAATTCCCTTGATTGCCGCTATCAGGCCACAAGAGAGGGGGGCCTGTGAGTCTGATGTGTTTTAGGGAAGCGAGGCGTGAACCAGGGTAGGGGCCAAGGGCCCTATACTAGGAAAAAAATATACCATACAAAACCACATTGCATTTGGCGCTCATCGCAAGCCAGCGCTGGGCAACTTCGGTGCTCATCGCATGGCTCGCAAAAAGCCCCTTCGGCGCTCATTGCAAGGCTCTCCTCCCGTCTACTTTACGGGCCTCGTGATCAGCGCCTTCTGCGTTCATCACAAGTCCATCAATGAGCGGCTTCGCCGCTCATTGCAGACCTCGTCAATCTGCAACTTTTGTGCTTGGGAATGCCATATGCCTCTTTCCAGCATCTCCCCCCTGTCCCTTCCCTGTGTCTTTCTCCGATGTTTATCTGCTGAATTTTTGTGAGGCGCGTGCTGACTGCCGTTGGTTTTATTTTCTATGTCCCGCATGCCTAGCATTGTTCGGCCTTGATTTGATCCTGTTCTGGAATTTTTAAGTTTTTTCAGCCATTTTTTTCCTCGCTTAGACGATTTTTGATCGTTGAAAAACGCGTAATATGGCTCAAATTTCGATTGCAACCTCTCCGTGTGAGTGTGTTATTATTTTTTATTATTTGGCTGTTTTGGGGCCGTTAAAAGCGTAAACTGTTGTGTGCCTCGCAGTCAGCGGCAAAAAGTGCTACGCATTTCGTTGGTGATTGTAGCAATTCACATAAGCGCCTTTTGTGCTCATGCTGTTTTAAAGACTTGCGTGTTTTGCAATGAGCGCCTTTGGCACTCCTCGCTTGACCTGCAATGAGCGCTCATTGCAGCCCCTGTCATTTGTAAAGTCTTGCGAGCGAGCCCTGCAATGAGCTCCTTCGGAGCTCATTGCAGCCTCTAAGTCATCCAGAGGCCTCATTGTGCATTCACGCAGGCGTACATTTTAACTTAGTGTTACCGACAAACTCGCAGTACGACAAATATTATATGTGATGCTGAGTCATAAAATATCTGTAAAATCCAATGATTAGAGAAATGAACTATATAGTACATACATGAAGTATAATTATAAGGGATAATAGCTCGGAAGTGTGTTTCCAAACTATCATCTAACTCGTTTTTCTCGATAACATAGAGGTAAACATCAGGAATCAGCAGAATTACAGCATTAGCCAATCGTCAGTGATGAGATGCCAGCACAATTTTCATTTCTACTCCTCTCCGAATTGCAGATCAATCAGCTGTCAATGGCCTATGGGAATGGCTGACTTTATACCAGGATGTCAACTTAAATATCATCCAAGATACATCTATAGTCACCCCTTAAAATAGTAGAGAAATGATTACATAATAACTGTGGGAACTATTCTGAAATAAATATAAAAACCATGTAGTTCTTTTATTTAAAAATGGAAAGAGGAACTAAGATATGGAAAGGATATGCCTAAAAAAACATTACACAAAAGCACTATAAATTATTATGATTGACAACAAGGATTAAGATTAATGTAAAGAATACTAAAAGCACTGCCAGTACTCTTATACAGCACTTTAAAATCACTACTGATGTATATAGATATGAGCACTATTATGTTGTTATTATTTTATAGCACAATAATTTAAAATGTTTTTACCACTATTGATAAATATGAACACTATTATATTGTTTTTAAAACATATTCTTTTATAAATATATGTACATATCATCATTTTTTAAGGTATATCCAACTATTTTAATAGACATGGACTGAATATTTAGGATGTTATGTAACAATGTCATTATTATGCTGGTTGTTATTTTTGACTATACTGAATATAAGACATATATATATGTTTATATTTGTGTATATACATATATACGTATATATATATATATATGTTAAAAATATATATTCATGGAATAAAGTGTAATGATTGGGAAATCTAAAGATGCCCATATTAAGAGCAATTATCCCACCTCTCTTTGTTTTCAGCTTATAATAAGGGTGGAAACTTGGAATTGCTAAGTGATAATAAATATTTCCATAATGTAAGGAAATTAAGCAGAAAATAAATTAAGCTTGTCATTCCGTATCTATATACACCCTTCTCACTTGGTGAGAGTTAAAGGGTAACCATAACAACCATTACGTTATAAATAGGAGGCTCCGTCGAGGTCCTCGCCCCTCCCTTTGAAAAAGTCACGCCCAAGTGACGAAACGTACGTCAGGGTTGCGTCTGACGTCAGACGCTTACACTGAAAATAGGTAGTGCTTCCAGCTAAGCTCCGTGAATTAGGAGTTCATAGTTACCTTCTTGTGCCCTAACTTACAGTACACGGGAGAGCCTGGTACTGCATAGGAGGAATCTGTGAATCTATGCAATAGCGAACGTATCTAATAAACTTAGAATTATTAGATTTTTTATTCTAATACGTGACATTAATGCGATACCCGGAAATGGGGGTTATAAGAAACGCTATAGATACAACAGAGGGATGGAAGTGTGGGGAATTTTGCTAAAAGACCCTTTTCCCAACAAAACCTCTATACTAAAAACAACCTCCAATAGTGAGTCACTATAAGAACTGGAAAAAATATACCAGTATAGTGTAAAACTGATATAGAGATTCAAAGGGCATTTGGATTATATAACAACACCTAGAACGTCAGATATGCCAAACTTCAGAATTTCATAAAGTGGAATACATATCTAAAAGAACTTTAAGGTGACAGAACACCAAGATATAAATACAATATCTCTAACACTGATAAAAAGAGATATATGCTTTAATAGTCTGGAAGCCAAACCTAATAGAAATCACACACTTAGTGAGATAAGATAAGAGGAAATAAGATCATGTACTGATCCCTCAAATATTAATAATTTACTTATCACAAGTGTTAAAAATAAGGGATTCAATATTAAAATGTTTTTAAGGAATTATTTCCTATTTCCCTTGGTTTTAAAGAGTTTTTAATCGACGCTGTCTCCTAAAAATGTAAATAAAACTTTATTATTTTTTGTTTTCTCCAATTCTCTATTGAATCTACGTGTACAAATTAGTCGCCTAGGGGTGTCTCCATGGGAGGAGCATTGCATAATAATACAATTACATTTCAGTTTGTTTATGTTTCACACATAGACTGTTTGTTTTCTAGCCAGGTGCCATGAACATGTTCTTTTCTGGGGGAGAAGAGGTGGGTGTAAAGAGGCAGGCATGCAGTGTGCTGCATTAAAGTGAAACAAACAATGCATGGGAGCTCATGAGCAAGTTCACAGTCCGTGAGTATTGCAATATATAGTGATATCTTGTCCAATAAAAAATGTATCCCTATATAATGCAATTCTCTGATTATTCACACACACATATATCACATATATAGTTGTGAGCGTACGGGCCATTGCTCACGCTTGCAGGCTCGCGTAGTGTTTGCGTTGCCCGCAGCGTACGGCCCGTTGCTCACGCTCGCGTGGCGAGCCCGCGGCCCTCGCATAGCGAGGGCTGCATGCAAGGGCCTCAGTTGTTGGGATGGAGCAGCCACCTCCTCCCCACAATGCCCCGCGCAGGGCTGCCCAGTCCCCGGTTCGGGCTCCGGAGTTCACCTCCGCCATGTCTCCCCTGCCTGCACATTTTTTGCAGTGGCAGGGAGTTTCAGAATTACGTCACATGCATGCAAAGTCATTCAGGAAGTCCCTGCCTCTGCAGAAAAATGCACAGGCAGGAGATGCATAGTGGTGGATAATTGAACAGCTTCGATGAATGTAAGTAGTCTGATGGGTCTGGCCTTGGGGGACATGAAGGCTTAGCCTGGGGGCACATGGCATCATGGGCTGAAGGCCATAAACTAATAAAAAAAATACATTTTTTTTCCCATCCCAGTCAGTTGCTGGGATGGAGCGCCGAAGGATCCGCGGCCCTCGCGGGCCTCAGTTCCCGACACTTGATTTGCATAGACACAACTTTACAGAAGAGCTCCTCGGCCATGATGCTCGGGCGCTGCTCTATCACATATCTCTGGTCCTCCTGGCTGTATGCTCCCCCCTAATCCTCTTCCCGGGGGTCCCACCAGCACACGGCCTGCACCTCACACACGTCTCCCTGGCAGCCACACAAATGAATGAGAGGGCGGAGCCGCAGCACCAGGCACCTGTTAATAAAACTTCCAGACGGCGACCTACGGATATTCCGCTAAGACGCATACCACACATTACCCGCCATTTTATGCTAATGCGGAAGTACCCAACTACGCTAACGGTTTCGGCTCGCGCACGCACACTATTACACTGCACACGTTCATCACGCTTACACAGCACCTCCACACCACTAATGCTGCAGCAACATCAACACAGATTGCCAGCTCTTCAACACAATGCTTCAAAATACGTAAAGTCGATTAATTTATTAATGTATTATATATTTCATTATTATACACCAAACAGCATTAGCTCACTTACAATTTCATTGCCGTCATTTTTTGACGGGCAAGTCGCTAGTATATATATATATATTATTGATAATTTTCCCCAGCCCCTCCTTGAGTCATTGTCTACACTCTACCTGTAGCTAGACCTGAATCATCTTCAAAGAAAGTGCCCACTCTCCCCATAGTTCTAAACTGCCATGGTATATAGAGGGAATTCCCACAATCATGTGGATATGGGACTTTAATGATAAGATCCAAGGTCCCGTTTTATGTACTTTTATGGTTAACTACAAGGTCAAGTTGGATTAAGAACTTCCTCATGGTACCCCTCTGATGCATTGTTGCAGTTAACCACATATTTAATTTTTTCCAAGGATCAGTTATCCTCCTTACAAGGTAGAGTATGCTATTGCAGCTTTAAACTGCAATAAGACGTAGCTTCTCTGGGCATGCTCTGGTGACCTCATAGCTGACCACTAGTGTCAAGTTATTAAATGGCTCTACACCAGAAGGAAAAAATATTTTAGGGATGAGGGACAGGAAAAATGGCTTAGTTTATCTGAGGACTGTCACAGGACAGCATTCATATCAGAGAACCCGAAGACTTCCCAAATTCACATGAACTTTGGGCCACTATAGAAAAGCCCCATGTTGAAGATTTTTCCCACAAGTGAGGATGAACATCCTTAACCAAATATTTCATTTCCATGTAAAAGGACATACTGGTTAACACCTTATCAATAACAACTGATCAATAAAAAAAACTTTCATTGAATCACTATATGCTGAGTCCTTGGTACTGTGGTGCCAATGATGGGGGAAATTGACATGGGAAAGTGGTGGGTGAGAACTATTATAATGTGTTATGTTTTCTTGAGTGTAACTAGAGGGTAAACAGTGGTGCACTCAGGTAATGCACTTTTTGGGGCCATAATTTTAGTAAACTTAATTGTATTCGCTTGTTTCTGGCAGGGCTGCACATTCATAAAGGTAATGTGAGGGAGATTCATCTCCGCAAAACCTGATATAGGCATTCATGAGGGGCTCACAGACCAGCAACCATTGATTCCTGCTCCTGACAATTAGCCCAAAATCATTTTGATATTACACATTTTTCAATCAAATTGAATGTAAATAAAAATGATGTAATAATGTAATTAATCTAATTCATGATTTTAAATAATTTCGTTGTTATAGTTTCAGTTTATTCATATAATTAGCAACATTATTTGAAATTGCATTAATGCAAGTAAAGTAAATACAACCAATTTTTTATTATATGTTTTTTCTAATGAAACGCAAATGTACTTAATAATACAAAAGAAAATGGAAGCATTTGTTGTCTGCATTATGCAAAACCAGAACATGAAGAATGAAAAACACCATGCAGGCTGCTAAACATTTGTAGTTCTAACTACTGAAACAATACAGTTACATGTACCTTCATGCTATAGATGCTTTTACTGTACTTTGTATAATTTAATAGGCACTAACACTAAAACCAGCCAATCCAAAGCCAACACTATGTTTATGCATCAATAAAACTGACACGTTGAAGCAGATGCCTAAGCACTTTCTTTCAAATATATCAAACCACAACCTGCTCAGCATTTTTACTGATGCATAAGGTTGAATTATTTTAGGATGAAAACAAAAGCATTTAGTTTAACAAATATACCTCAGACTGATTAGATATAGAGTAAATTATGTTTTTGAGTAGATCTGAATGTGTTGTTTAGGAATTACAATACAAGTTTATTTCTTTTAAGTGTAAAAGCAACAATTACAGGTACATTAACTATTTATTTGGTGAGAGTGTTTCTCTTCATACAACCTTTGTGCTTTTTGAATTAATGGTGATTAATAATTTTTTAGTATATTTTAACAGGTGAATGATTTGAGATATTCCAGTATACAGTATGCACGACATGCTAGATATATCACATCTCAACAGCAATAGACAGAATAATTGAAAAGCCAGAGGTATTTTTTAGCCTTTACATCTCAAAATGTCAGCAAAAAAAAAATAATAATACGCAGCCAGGAAGCATGCCATACTGATAACATACTTATAAATATTGATGCCTTCATTTTGTATTGAAAATGAAAAATCTGTTTGATTTCATAGTTGTTTCTGGAGAATAGGAAAAGCTGATTTGCATGATGCCTGAACAATATCATGTTGACTTAAGTCACTCTATGACACATTTGTTTACTAATATGTAAAGAGAAAGAGGAACAAGCACTTTACATTTTTACATTTACTGCGTTGTACTAAGTAGGTCAGTACTGTCAAAATGGCAGATATGACCCACCAGCAGTTTTTGTGGCCCAGTGACTGCCAAGGAGAATCTCCTTACAAACCTAATATTATTACAATAAAACACTAGGGATTTCATATATAAATTCCCAAATGCTTAGTTGTTTCATATAATATATATGCATTTATTAATTTATATACTGTATTTAGATATCATTTTTTTATTATTATTATTTTAAACCCAGCCCACCAGCTCACTAGCCAATATCAATCCCACCCACCAAATAAAATGTGTCCCCACACTAAAATGTTTGACAGCTTTGATGTTGGTCATCGCTCAAAACTCTAATAACGTAGGTTTAAATACTAATAAGCTGTAATAAACCTAGGCCACTATTCAATTGCAAGCCCACAGTTTACATTATACCGGCTTGAAATTTGCAACAGTTACAGAGGGATTCAATTGATCAAGCCCGCAGCTACCTGGCCGAAAGCCTAAACCGCATACCAGGCACTCGTAAGTAGCATTTCAGAACATGATCATGATCAAACAAGCAAGGCCGTAACTACCGATTTAGACAGTTAATAATAAATGAGGCCGTCATCATGACATCAGTAAAACGTGGGGGTGAAACTTCAATCAATTCTCATTTAGAAGTCCGATATGCGATCAGACTCGCAATCCTGCAATGACAAAAAATAATGAAAATGAATGACGATGCTGTCCTAGTCCATTTGGGTGGCCTGATATGTATTAACTCCGTGATTACCGAAATTGATATAACATAGAAATGAAAGGTTCATTTTTTTTTATTGCAGATCTGCAAGTTTTAGACTGTTCTTTCATAGCTTTCCCTGTCTTTTAAAGTGCATTATTGATTTTTTATTTGCATTTATAGTGCTACGAACAAGTTTTTAACACCCTTGTGAGTCCTATCTGGTACGCATAGGTTTTTCTTCTATATTTGCCATTTAAGTATGTCAAAACATTTGCAGGCTTGAGGAATTGTAGCAATTGAATAGAGATTTGTGATTGTAACATTTACGGACTTGAAAGATCAAAGGCTTGGTCGGACTTACGATTTTGACAATAGCAGGGATTTTTAGTCTGTAGCCCTCAGATCGTTTACGGGTAGCTGAAAGATGCCAATTGAATATCAAATTAGTTTATTGGCTCCATTACGGGCTCCAGTAACTTACAATTGCTCAATTTAGGGGCCGTAGAGTTTCACATTATCTGGATTTGGTCAAACATATAATAAGACAGTTTCACCTTTTCTAGGTTATAAAAAAATATCAGCATTTTCAAGATTGTCACTCTCATTGGATATTTCCTTTGCAGTGTAGAAAAATACGTTTAATAAAAAGTGCCTAATGTAGTCGACTTTTATTATTCTGCTGATTTTTCTATGAAAGTAGCCATATTTTTAAGAAACAATAGTACTGTTCTTGCTTTGCTACCAAAACAAGCCTTGTTTTTTCAGGTAGTCCATGGAGAAAGGATGTAGGAGGGGGCTTTCGACTGGGCAAGTACAAGGGAGTAATTGGTGGGCTGGAATTTAAGGGAGGAGTTGGCAGAGAGTAAAACCAAAGTTTGCCACCCATAATGCTCATTCTGGTAGGAGCACATGCTGAGTATCCACCAGCATGTCATCACCCATAATGTCCAGTTTGGTTAGCCAGATAAAAGAAAAAGCTGCACAACATGGAAATGAATGGCTGCAGCAATTAATGCAGTCATTGATTGATGGAGGTCCTAATGCTGGTGTAGGTGATTCGGGCTGCAAGGTGAGGCTATCTAGACCCCCTGAGAGACTGAGCCGGGCATTAACAAGGTGATGGAGAAGCAGTGCTAGTGCAGCAAGAGAAAGAGGACACCCGAGCAAGCCTGCCCCTGGGAGAAGGGGGAGGAAGAGAAAGATGGTGGACTCCATGAAGGAAGCCATGACTAGGGCCAGGCATCCTAGGTCTGCACCCACACCCAGCCTATGAAGCCTTACTACTGATCCCGCGAGCAGCATGCTAGCATAGCAGGGTGGAGCTGCTGTGGGACCTGGAGCAGCAGAGCAGGATGTGGGAACAGCTCTGGTCGCCATGGGACCTGTGGAAGCGGTGGTGAGGGCCCAAGCGGGAGAATCGCAAGGATCTACAGTTGCAGTGGAAGGTGAGGACGGGCCTGGAACTCAGTGGTCATCTCCTGCGGTGACAGAAAAAAGAAGATGGCCTTGGTCATCGCAGCATGGTGACTGGGCAAGTGAAGTGGGAGGAAAGCCTGGAAGATCAGGACGGATGGATTGGCAGCAGGTAAGCTTGGGACGTGCAGCATTGATGATGGCAAGCAAGGATGTGAGAAAGAAGATTCGGCTGCTCAAAGAGGAAACATTACTCAACCATGGACCATGTGAGGGGAAGCTACTAGCATGCAGCCAGGTAATAGCACACGGCCTATGGGGGGGCCTTGCAATTGGAGGGACATGACCACAGGTGGCATTAGGACAGTAATAAACCCAACAGCACAAGGGGGGGAGGGGTAGCTGTAGCCAGGTTTGGGGAGGGGGGGGCAGTTATGAGCCCCTGGGCCTTAAAATTAAAATTAAATAAATAAGAATAAAATGAATAAAACACATAGGGCCTCATTCAATTGTGATTTGGCCAATTGAATAGGGCTCTATATAAGCACAGAGCATATTTTTTTACAGAAGGTTTTAGTTAACATGCTTTTAGAAAGAAGTTCACTAACTAAAAACTTCTGTAAAAAAAGTATGCTCTGTACTTACATAGAGCCCTATTCAATTGAATGAGGCCCATAGCTACTGGCAGGGTTAGGTCTCCCCTGCCTGCTGGCTTCATGCCCAGTCCCTATAACCCACCAGGGTAGGTAGGTCAGAGAGTTATTGCTAAGGGTTAATATAATTATGGGTAGTAAAACAAAATATATAAAAAAAAGTGTAGGGGATTTTAATATATATATATATATATATATATATATACAAAGTAAACAATTTTATAAAAATAGGAGTATGCAATTATATTTTAAAGAATAATTTTATCTTTTAATAGTAGTAAATTCATTCTCGATTTATTTTATAATATATATTATTATAATACACCTTTATAGTCAGGGGGTGAGGGCGCATGCATGTTAGCTGCAATACAATGGCATGGTGCCAGGTGGTCTGTTTGGAGGCGGCTTATCTGCATATGGCCAATAGGCCCATAATCACTCATAGAATGGTATGCTTGGGCAGGGGAGGGGGGGTTCAAGGGGTTAGGAAGGAAGTTAGTGCGAGGAGGGGGCAAATGGTAGTCTTATCCCTATAACAGAAGGTTAGGGTAACGTGCTGGCTTGTTCAATATGCCCTACAGGTCTTCCTGCCAATTAACAAGCATCAGCAAGAAGGCATGTCAGTACGGAGGAGGCACTGGATCCTGCAGGATTCTGGAGGTACGGTCCTCTCCAATCAGGGGAGGATGTGACAATTTGACCAGGAGGAGACACAGTCCAATTCAGACCAGCGCAAGAGAACACTAGTCAAACAGGACCAGAGCAGATCGGTCTTCTCAGAGCAGAAGGTACAGTGTATCACACAGAATCGGGAGAGAGGGCTACTTTTTGGTAAGCGGTAGGCGGAACGAGGGGACACTTGACAGGATGAGCCCACTGCCCTCTTATCATACTTGTTTTAGGAGTCAGCAGATCTCAAGATCCAGGTCACCTAGGCCGGATGGGTGCATGGTCTGGCTGCGCAGGCAGTGGGCCACCAGTGCTAGAGAGAGGTCACAAAATTGATAATTTGTGAGCAGGACAAGTCATACTTTCCCGCACAAAAAAGGGAGACCTCCAGAGGGGTGACCATCACATGCGGGGAGACCAGAGAGGGAAGTTGTATCCCTCTTATTGCATGCAGTAGGAGAAGTCGCAGTCCAGAGAACGGAGCAAGGATAGCAGGCGTGTGGAACAGGCCAGGTACCCTAATGTGGCCCTTTCAGATGACTTGTTTTTTTTTCTGTTTGCCTTCCTCTGGATTAATTAATAATTCAAAAATAAAAATAAAATAAATACTTAAATAATTGATTAATAATGAATTAACAACTAATTAATTAATATTTAATCTACATATTGCAGATCAGAAGAGAACTTAAAAGGTTGAACTTGATGGACTGAAAGTCACTTTTTTAAATATTAATTACTATGTAACTATGTAACTATGTAACTAGTGGAGGGTTTAAAAGGTATTATCTCAAGCCTGGATGCCCAGTATAGGGTCAGTGGAGTTGCCAATGAATGGGTGGTGCCGTCTCCAATCTGTCAGCCTTCTTTGGTAGCCGTCGCGGTCACTTCTACCAGTGTAGGTGAGGGTGGCAAGGGTGCTCAGCAATAAGTAAGCAGTGTGGATAATGCACAAATTGCGGATCAATCAGCAGCACCTTCATCATTGGTCCCACAAAAAGACATCCCTGTGTTCTATTGGGCCCATTGGGGAACATGTTTCCCAGGATATAAGATAAATAATTTGGCACATGGAGTTTATTGAGCTACAGTATATTTATTACTCCCTTTGTATAGCTTTATAAAATTTAAAACAGACAAAATAAAAGGAGGACTCAAAAAAGGATGAGCGAAAGAAGCAGTATAGAAAGATACCCCAAAAATGTTGCAATTGGTTACAGGCCTTTGTAATTTACACTAGCATAGTGGGGGAGAAGCACCCGGAAAATTGATCCATGCTTTTTGGTTACCTGGAAGAGATTGATGGGATTCATCCCAAGGGTGCATCGTTAAACGATGGTGTTGATAACAGTTTGCCAGCTGTAACTTATACGCCCTTTTCTCTGGCGGTGGACATGGTAAGGAAAGCAGGTAAAGGGGCACTGTTGTCAAAAGTCGACATTGAATCTGCCTTCCACCTACTGCCAGTGCATCCGTCGTCTCAAAGTTTGTTAGGCTGTCAAGTTGACGGCCAATACTTTGTGGACCTGTGTTTACCTATGGGATGCTCGATCTCCTGTTTGTATTTCGAGAGGTTTAACTTACCTGGTTAGACTAGTTAGATGATTTTTTATTTGTGGGTTCACTCGGCCCCCTTGACTGTGAGACATTACTGCAAAATTTTTCAGACATAACAGCTGAGTTTGGCATCTCGCTAGCGCTGGAAAAAACAGTGGGGTCGATGAACATGTTGAGTTGTTTAGGGATTCAGATCAGTACAGGGACCATGGTATGCAGCCTCCCATTGGACAAGGTCTCTGACCTGGTGGAGTTAGTTACGAGCGTGCTGACATGCAGTCATTGCTCAGAAAACTTAATTTTGCTTACCGGATCATGCCAATGGATAAGATATTTTCTGGGCATTTGTCACTCGCAATGGCTGGTGTGAAGAGTGCTCACCATCATATTAGAGTGACGGCCAAGCATAGGGAGGATCTCAGAGTTTGGTTGGTGTTTCTGTCGCACTTCAATGGGCAATTCGTTATCATGCAGGATAAAAAAAAATTGGAATTAGGTCTGTTCACTGATGCTGCTGGTACTAGAGGTTTCAGGGCTTACTTCAAGGGTCATTGGTGTGATGAGGAGTTGCCAAGGACTTGGGATGACAGTATCTTAAAAAACTTTTTGTAGTGTCTTACTTATGGTGACAGATTGCGGGACCATCACTTGGTATTCTATTGTGACAACCTAGGGGTTGTCCAGGCCATTAATTCCATTTCTGCTTCATCTTTGCCAGTAGTGAGGTTGCTGAGTAAATTGGTTTTAAAATGTTTTCTACTTAATATCTTTTGCAGAGCTGGGCACATTCCAGGTGAGCATAATGTTATAGCTGATGCTCGATTTCAGTGGGAGAAATTCCAGGAAGCAGCGGAGGGGCAGAGGACTCTCATGCCACTGGATTTGTAGGATCTAGCATACCAGGTTTAACTGCACTGGTTCACAACTTACTGGCAAAGAGTACATGGGATTGCTATAATAAAGTTTGGGCTGAATGGGTGCTCTTTTGTAATAAGAACAAGGTTTACATAGTTACATAGTTACATAGTTACATAGGCCCTCATTCAATTGCGATTTGGCCAATTGAATAAGGTTCTAAATAAGCACATAGCATATTTTTTTAAAATAAATTTTCAGTTAGTGAAAACCTTGCTTTTGAAAAGATGTTTACTAACTAAAAACTTCTTTAAAAAATATATGTTATGTGCTTATTTAGAGCCCTATTCAATTGGCCAAATCGCAATTGAATGAGGCCCATAGTAATTAAGGTTGAAAAAAGACTTTCAGTCTATCAAGTTCAACCTGTTAAGATCTCCCCTGTTCTGCAATATGCGGATTAGTTATTAATTAATTTGTTGATTAAATAATTATTAATAGTATAGTATTGGAGGATGAATAAAGAGTCCCTCAAGTTCAACCTTTTTAGATCTCTATTGATCTTTTTAATGTGCACTATTTATTATTAATTGTTAAATGATCCAGAGGAAGGCAAACAGAAAAAAAAAAACCCATTGAAACTTTGCCAATTGTCTCATAAGGGGAAAAAAAGCAAAATTCCTTCCTGACCCCAGAAATTGGCGATCAAATTTCTCCCTGGATCAATATTCCTTCGCTAGTTATCTAGGATAGCCTTGAATGCCTTCTCTATTCAAAAATATATCTAACCCCTTTTTGAAGTTGTCTATCGAATTCGCTGTTACCACCTCCTTTGGTAGAGAATTCCACAGTTTAACCACCCTAACTGTGAAGAACACTTTTCTTTTTTTAAGGTGAAATCTTTTTTCTTCTAACCAAAGGGTGTCCTCTTGTCAGTTGAAAATCTCTTGCTACAAAAAGTTCACTTGACAAAGCCTTATATTGACCCTGGATGTATTTAAATAGGGTAATCATTTCCCCTCGTAGACACCTTTTTTCTAGCAAAAATAAGTTTAATTTGGTTAGTCTTTCTTCATAACTTAGCCCCTCCATTCCCCTTATTAGTTTTGTAGACCTTCTCTGTACTTTTTCCAGCTCTAAAATGTCCTTTTTATGAAGTGGTGCCCAAAATTGTACACCATATTCCAAATTAGGGCGTACTAGGGATTTGTATAGTGGCAGAATTATATTTGCTTCCCTTGCTTCTATACCTTTCCTAATACATGCTAATATTTTACTTGCCTTTGCAGCTGCTGCTTGGCTTTGAGCGCTGTTACCTAGGTGGTTGTCTTCAAGCACTCCCAAATACCTTTCAATATCTGATACACCAAGATTTGCTCCATTAAGATTATAGATTGCATGGCTATTTTTTCTTCCCAAATGCATAAGCTTGCATTTATTTGTATTAAATCTCATCTGCCATTTAGCCACCCATTTCTCTAATTTATGCAAATCCCTTTGTAGGTAAAGTACATCATTATCTAATTTTATTACCTTGCACAACTTCGTGTCATCAGCAAAAATGGAGACACTACTTTCGAGTCCTACTTCTATATCATTAATAAATATGTTAAAAAGGAGAGGACCTAATACTAAACCTTGAGGAACCCCACTTATCACATTAGATGAATCAGAGTATGTTCCATTCACAACAACCCTTTGCTTCCTGTCTTTTAGCCAGCTCTCGATCCATGAGCAGATATTTACTGCAATTCCTGTATCCCTTAGTTTGCTCACTAGTCTTCCATGTGGCACTGTATCAAATGCCTTTGAAAATCTAAAAAGACTACATCCACTGAGATGCCCTGATCCAAGTAGCTACTAACCTCCTCATAAAAACTAATTAGATTGGTCTGACACGACCTATCCTTCATAAATCCGTATTGACTGCTACCTACGATCTTGTTCAAATAGACATAGTCTTGTATTCTGTCCCTTATTAACCCTTCTAAAAGCTTCCCAACTACAGATGTGAGGCTCACTGGTCTATAATTCCCCGGATTTGCTCTAGACCACTTCTTAAATATAGGTATCACCTCTGCTTTTCTCCTGTCATCCGGTAGAGACCCTGTAGTGAGTGAGTCTTGAAAGATTAGATATAATGGTTTGGCTATTACAGAACCTAGCTCCCTCAGTACCCTTGGATGTATTCCATCAGGACCTGGGGCTTTATTAACATTTATTTTTTCCAATCTCTTTTGGATTTCTTCCTGCATTAACCAATTATTTAGTGAAGGTAGTGTAGCCCCATTATGTTGCGGTGTCCCAACCACTCGTACCTCCCTTATGTATACTGACGAAAAGAACCTATTTAGCTCATCTGCCTTTTACTGGTCACTAATTATCAGATGGCCTGTGTCACATTGTAATGTTCCTATAGCTTCCTTCCTGGCCTTCTTCCCATTAATATATTTAAAAAATTAGGGTTAGTCTTACTTTCCATTGCTACTGACTTCTCATTTTCTATTTTAGCCAGTCTAATAGCCCTTTTGCAATCCCTGTTGATTTCCTTATAGTCACATAAAGCTGCCTCTGTTCCTTCCTTCTTGTATAATTTAAACGCATGTTTCTTTTTCCTCATCATGATCTTTAATTCATTGTTAAGCCACATGGGATATGATTTACTCCTATTCATTTTATTTCCACATGGTACATGCCGATGAGTATGTTTATTTAGTAAGGATTTGAATGTTATTTATTTTCAGTATTTTTCCCTGTAAGTTCTTTGTTCCAGTCTATATGTAGTATTGCTGCCCGTAGCCCATTAAAGTTAGCCCTTTTAAAATTTTGAGTTTTTGTTGGCCCCTTACAACTCTGTTTTTTGTATTCAATCTCAAATGATACTATGTGATCACTGTTCCCCAAGGGTTCCCCTATTTTAACATTTGATATTATATCAATATTACTTGTGATGACTAAATCCAAGATGGCCCCATTTCTAGAAGGTTCTTGTATTATCTGGGCCAGATAATGATCCCAGAGTGTACTCAAGAACCTGCTCCCCTTAGCTGAGCTGCTGGTCTCATTTATCCAGTTTATTTCAGGGTAATTAAAGTCTCCCATTATTAGAAATTTCCCATGCTTAGCTGCATTTCCAATCTGTAACAATAATCGTATTTCCTCACTTTCAGCTATATTTGGGTGTTTATAGCATACTCCCACCAATATGCATTTAGAATTAGCTCCTGCACTATTTAGCTCAACTCACAAAGATTCAATTATGCCGTTAGTGCCAAATGTATTTCCCCTATCTTTCCTAAATAGGTTATAACCATCCAGATTAACAGTCCAGTCATGAGATTCATCCCACCATGTTTCAGTAATGCCTATTAAGCCCCATTTTTCTTGTACTGCTAATATTTCTAGCTCGTCCATTTTCACAGGCAAACTTCTTGCGTTAGCAAGCATACACTTTATGTTGCTATGGCTCTGCCGTTTTGAATTGCTTGCCACTGTATTTGAGGGCCCTGTTAATAACTCCCTACTGTTTATTGTACCCCTCCCTCCTTCTCCTCCCCGATGGGTAGCTAATTTATCCCTTTCCCTCTCTACCCTATTTACCCCAATACTTCTATATAGTCCCTCCCCACAACCTAGAAGTTTAAAAACTCCCCCAGCCGTTCTACCATCGAATCCCCTAGCACAAAAGCTCCCTCATCACTAATGTGCAATCCATCCCTGCTATAGAGATTGTACCCAAGTGAGAAGTCAGCCCAGTGCTCTAAAAACCCCAAACTCTGCACTGCACCACTTTTTTAGCCACGCATTAACCTCCCTAAACTCCTTCTGCCTCCCTGGGCTAGCACGTGGCACTGGTAGTATCTCCGAAAATACTACCTTGGAGGTCCTTGCTTTAAGCTTATTCCCTAGTTCTCTAAAATCATTCTTTAGGACTCTCCATCTTCCACTAACTTTGTCATTGGTACCAATGTGTACCAAGACCGCCGGTTCATTACCAGCCCCTCCCAATAATTTATCCACCCGATCCACAACATGCCGAACCCGAGCACCAGGGAGTCAGCAAACTGTTCGGTTGTTGGGATCTGGGTGACAAATTACCCTGTCTACCTTCCTAATAATAGAGTCCCCTACCACCAGAACATGTCTGTTGCTCTGCCTATTCTGCCCTCCCTCTCCTCCAGTAGAACTGTTCTCCCGGCTGTTAGAGGGAAAAGCTCTATCTGGCATTGCCATTCCTGAATGGACATCCCCAACAGTTTCACTTAATCTGGCAAATCTGTTCTTGTTTGCCAACTCAGAACTGGCCTGCCTCCTCCTGTTCCCCCTGATTCCCCTTCTAACTGTAACCCAGCTACCTCCCTGGACATCCTTACTAGCCCCAGCTCCACCCTCCATACTAGGCCCAGCTAAACTGTACTACGTGAGCACAACCTCCCTTTCCAGTGAAGCAGTATCACTAAGTGCTGCAATTCTCCTCTACAGATCTTCAATTTGAGCTTCCAGAGAGGCAACATGCTCACACCTGTCACAGAAGTATGGACTCTGGATCATCTGTTCCAGTAGTGCATACATTTGGCAGGATGTACACTGAGTGAGGTTGCCACTGGACTGACTCATGATTATCAGTTACAAAAATACAGTGAGAAAACAAATCAATGTATTTGTATAAAGATTGCTTTTCTACACCTTAACCTAAACAAAACAGAAAAAATATATATACATTTGTTTTCTGTTTTTTCTTATAATACACCTTTTCTTTGGATTTCCTCCTTTTATTTAATCTCCTACACACTAACTACACTTACATTAGAAATGATTGAAAGCTCCTAAGCTCGCTCTTCCCTTGTTAAAAAAGACCCTGCCTACTCACCTGAACAATGATAAATGAGCACAGGACAGAAAACACTGCACTGCCTCACAGAACGGATTCAGCAGAACACGACAAAATGCACACAGATATAACTTACACAGGCCAAGCCACACCCACTCTCACCTGTATCACTGATTACTACAACAGACAGAAAACTCTGCAGTGATTTACAGAGCAGATTCAAACAGGACCTCACACAAATGCACACAGATATAACTTACACAGGCCAAGCCACACCCACTCTCACCTGTATCACTGATTACTGCAACAGGACAGAAAACTCTGCACTGATTTACAGAGCAGATTCAAACAGGACCTCACACAAATGCACACAGATATAACTTACACAAATCAAGCCACACCCACTCTCACCTGTATCACTGATTACTGCAACAGACAGAAAACTGTGCACTGATTTACAGAGCAGATTCAAAAATACAATGTAACAAGTGTTGTTAGTCTTCTTAATGCAAAAACAGGCACATGGTACTTCTATTACTGCCCTTGCAAAGGTGTTAACAGCATTGGCTTTTTATTTCAAGTTACAAAGGTTTGAGGACATTACAAAACATTTCCTTGTCAGGCAGGTGCTAAAAGGGTTGCGTAGGAGTGTGGGTAGAAAGGTTGAGAATAGGAAGCCAGCATCTTATTCTCTGTTTAATCGGGTATTTGATTCGTTAAGGTTCAGTTGCATCTCTCATGACAAGGTAATGCTGTTTAGAACAGCTTTTGTATTAGCTTTCTTTGGAGCGCTTTAGCATCTTCCAGTTAGTGGCACTTGCAGGGGGTTTACTGTTGTCTGAAATAACTGTCCACGATATGTATCTTTCTATTCACATTAGGAAATCTAAAACTTATCAGCTGGGTCAGGCAAAAACAGTAGTTATTTATGCAGTCCCAGGTAGTAGTTATTGTCCCCTGTTATGAGTATCCCACTACTTGGGTTGCTGCCCCTTGAGAGAGGGTTCCCTGCTAGTTCATGGGGATGGTTCCAGTTTGTCTAAGTTACAGTTTACTGCAATGTTCATGTATTTCATCATTACAGCTTGACCTGGGGCAGTTTGGGACTCATTCTTTTAGAGTCGGGGTGGCTATGGAGACGTCTAGATTGCGTTTGGATGTTAAGACTGTTAAGAAAATTGGAAGGTGGGAGTCGAATAGATTCCGTTATCACTAGCTGGTTTAATCTTCTTTTCTCACAGATTGCCCTGCAGATCTTTAGACATTCATTTATTTACTGGGCCAGAGGAACAGCTGTGGTTCAGGATAGAGGAGCTCAGCTGGGGTTTGGTTCATCCGTGCTTGACATCAAATGGTTTGGCATTAGAGTATGTGGTGGCATCAGTTGCTGCATAACATAGTGGCCTATGCTAGAATGTTTGCCCCCCAGGGGGAGTGTTGATTCATCTAGGGGGAGATGATTTCAGAGTATTTCCCATGAAGGAGCCATTTAGGGTTATAAAGTTTGACCTGTGGAGGTTGTTGGTGTTGTTCCCGGGACTAGTGATTATTTGGTCAGGTATAGCCCTCCACTTAAAATAGAGGGTAGCTTTGGACAAGCTTAGACTTGATAATTCTTGTGTTAAGGTAAATAAAATAGTTGCCACATTTGTTGGTTGGCATGGCTAGCCGGGTCCGGCAGGCTGGTGGCAGAAGGTATAAGCAAATTTATGGTGTTGATATACAACAGGATTGGTTATGAGGTCTCCTGGGCATGAAGTTCCTGGAGATCTCAGATAGTCGGGCTCCCTTGGTAAGCATGAGCATTCACCTCTATTTGTTATACAAAATAAAGGCTGTGGGCTGTTTAATTCCCATACCTGTCTCTGTCAATTTATTTTAGTGTTGGGTTATGTGGTGATGTTTGTGGGTTACGCACTATGTCACGTATGCTTAGGTCAAGGCAGCCCATGGAGACAGAATGTGGGTGGGGGCTTATGACCGTGCAAGTGCTAGGGAGTAATTGGTGGGTTAGAATTTATGGGAGGAGTTGGCAGGGAGTAAAAGTAGGAGCACCTGCTGTTTGGGTGGGGTGATTGCTCTTGCTAGGTGGGAGCAAATGTATGTTGTTGATATACAACAGAATTGGTTATGAGGTCTCCTGGGTTCCTGGAGATCTCAGATGGTTGGGCTCCCTTGGTAAACATGAGCATTCACCTCTATTTGTTATACAAAATAAAGGTTGTAGCCTGTTTTATTCCCAAACCTGTCTCTGTCAATTTATTTTAGGGTTATGCAGAGATGTTTGTGGGTTATGCACTATGTCACGTATGATTAGGTCAATTGAAAAATAGAACAAAATTATAAAATTTTATACTATCCAGGCACTCCATTTTAAATGGATTTTTTCCCCCAATGTGTTCAGCAATATTTTTTTTATTTAATGAAGCTACAAAGTAATACTGCATGGCACTAATCTTAATGTATTCAATGTCTTTTTAAAGATCAATGTTCTGCACATTATCAGCCATTCTGATCATGAGGTATGACTTGACTTCTGAAGCCAGGAACAAGGATTATTAGTAGGTACTTGCTCCAAGCAGCCATATTTTATTATGGAAAAATTAACAAAAACGTTCTCTTTTATCGTATCTGAAAATATATATATATATATATATATATATATATATATATATATATATATAAATGCTTTCTTCTCTTTTCTTTTTAATTATAATTTAAATGAAAGGAACATTACATCCTCTACACATAAATATAAATTATTAGCAACTTGCCCGTCAAAAATGACTGGAGTAAAATTGTAAGCCTGGCAATGCTGTTTGCCACACAATGCGTGGCTAAGAGCCCTCTGGGCACCTTTGGAGCTCATCTCAAGCCCCACGCTCATTGCATGCCTCCCCCCCACCCCATGTAGTTTAGGGGCCTTGCCACGAGTGTTACTGCCATGGGTTAAGTGTTACTGGCTTGGGTTAAATGTTACTGCATTGGTGTAAATGTTACTGTTGTGGAGGAAATGTTACTGGTTTTCCACAAATGTTACTTGTTTGGGGCTCTTTTTTATGAGCTTCAGCCGAGTTTTCATTCTATTGCTTTTTTTCGTCCACCATTTCTTTGTTGCTTTGGATCATGAAAAAATGGCAAATATGCCTCAAATTAAGTTCCAACCTCACTCACAGGCTCCTTGGCTCCCCCCCCTGTGCTGTGTGTGAGTGTGTAAGTTAATTTGAGGCATATTTGTTTGTTTTTTTTTCAGTTTTTTACTGTTCAGTGATTCAGCCGTTAAAGTCGTATTTCTGCGAGGCCCA
Source organism: Discoglossus pictus (assembly GCA_027410445.1). Classification (NCBI taxonomy): domain Eukaryota; kingdom Metazoa; phylum Chordata; class Amphibia; order Anura; family Alytidae; genus Discoglossus; species Discoglossus pictus. Next base: position 122,948,658 of record CM050163.1, read on the forward strand.
CAGTCCATATACGTGGCTCTGGTCCTAAGTCCTACAGGCCGTAATTTTGCTTCCCCCGCTAAGTTCCATGAGCCTAAGTTCCACAGGCCTTCGGTGCTCATTGCAGCCTAAGTCCTGCGTGCTTCAACTGCCCGGGCGCAAGGTCCTACAATGAGCGCCTGCAGCGCTCATTGCAGCCTTAGTCCTGCATGCCTCAACTGCTCGCCTCCCTTGTCGAGGCTCGCAGTGCAATGAGCGCCTTCAGCTCACAAAGCGTGACCAATGGCCCATATATCTACAACTATTATATGTGATACAAGGTTAAAACAGTGTAAACATATGTGTATACAGATGTAGACTCTGTAGAGTGTCTGGTCAGTGATAGCTATTTTTATATTTTAAAGGGAAATAATAAACTGAATATATATTCTTAAAATACTACTTTGTGATTTAACCAAACAGTAGTGCTTTGCTCTTAGTTTAATATAGAAAGAAAAATACTTTGTGAACATATTTCAAACAAGTTGGTGAACACTATGATCGAATATAAATATATTCTGAAAAATCAATTTGTGAGGTTGCTTTTGCATTTAATATGTATGCTCCTTCAAATGAATACATAGCAGTATTATCAAATCTTCTAACATATTCTATTTTAAAAATGCTTTAGTGTGAATATATCCTTTGGATATACTATCACATAAAGTGTGAGCTATGTGTTTAAAGAGGGACATGCTTGATTTAACCCCAGCAGTAAACTATTGTGTTTTATATGTCGGGTATAAGTTTTAATGTCTTTTTTTATATTGAAGACTTCCTTTTAAATTTGAATTATAATTATATTTTTTAATTATTGAATGTATTGAACTGCCAATATAATAGTAATGAATATGGCCTAAAGAGCAATAAAAATTATGCAATGATGATGTAATTCATGTTTATTAAGTTCAACATAGTAGAAATGAACTGGTAACATTAAGAGCAATAATGATAATATTGCAAAGATCGACAAGCAAAATCTAGCAAAAACAAGTGTTACATGAAGCCACGCTTCTGTGGTTATATGGGTAGATAAGATAGGGAATGGTTAAATATCAATAATGTCCTGAAAACATGAATAAATATGATTGGGAGATGTATAACTTTATATCACTGGAAGGGATGCCTGGTGGGGTAGTATGAGTGGGTAAGGTTCTAAGGGCCTCATTCTATTAACGGCCGTAGGAGATGCGGGGCCGCAAGGACCGGCCGCAAGCTATTCGGCTATTCTAGTCCCCTCCGGCCGGGGATTCCGGCAGGCTTTCGGCCGGCGCCTTGCTATCCCTTGCGGCCGCTCTCGCCGGAGAAAAGCCTTTGATCTAAAACGTCCGCAAGAGTTTCGGCCGCAAGAAAGCCCCGGTTGCTATTCAATTGCTACGGGAAACCTCTCGGCAAGGCTAAAACCGAGCCGCAGCTTACTTGCACCAAAAAGGTCCCGCTAGCACCAATTAAGCACATAATAAAGCCGAAATAAAGCCATCCTGCACTCTGAGGAGACTATAAAGTGATTGTAGGTGTTAGCAAAAATAGCACAACATTCCCCTATACTCAAATCCGTAATTTTTGTATTTTCAAATATCCGTGGACAAAGTCCCGAGGGCTTGGAGCACCTCAGACCCGCAAAGGCTGCGGGATTAGCCTCCGTCAAGTCCGTAAATGGGTAAAATAGACCTACGGGTCGTAAAGGGCTAACTTACAAGTCGTAGCATAGAAAAGCCATCCATTACTTTTATTAAAAGTGAAAGTGATGTTTGGTTTTAGAATTAATAGCTCAACATTCCCCTACTCTCAAATGCGCAAATAAAGATATTTAACTTCATCTATCATGCAAGCCCGCACAGGTTTGAATAACGAGCTACGGGCTTGGAGGGCAATCATCCGCCAAACCCGTACGTGCTTCACTAAGAAGCTACGGCCAAGTCTCAAGCCCGTAATCCTGAAATCAAACCTGAAATCAATTAACCAATAGGAAGATGACAATCAAGGGCACAAATAGTTTAAAAGGGAGTGAAATTCATAAATCTGTGACTGTGTTGTATGCTGTCAGAGGAGGAGATATGGAGGGAGAAGGCAGCGAAGGGCATGGAGAGCAGGACCCCCAGCCACAGGCTGGCCAGCCAGCTGCTGCACGAAAAAGGGCAGTAAATTTCACGAGCCAGGAAATAGAAACACTGGTTAGAGGAGTACAAGCCCGACACTCCATCCTAACCGGTGGGAGCGAAGTGAGGCCCAGGCAGAGGACAGATGCCTGGAAGGAGATCACGGCTGAGGTCTACTCGCTGGGGTATGCGAATCGTACCTGGCAGTCTGTCCAGCACCGGTACCAAGACTGCCGCATTGACATCAAAAAGAAGATGGCCAATGAGGCCAATGCGGCACGTGGAACTGGTGGTGGGCCGCCAGAAACATTCACATACCCCGGTTGGGAGGCCACAGTCCGCGAAAATGATTCAGCCAGCGGCAGTCGTGGGCCTCCCTAGCCTGGTGGACTCGGGTCGGTCCCAAAGCCGGCATTGTGAGTACCATGTACACCTTAACAACCTCATATGTACGCACATGTACCCCATACAGATAGATAACTGACGTTGAATTGCACTGTAAGATATCTGGTTGTGACTACAGATATATGAGGACGCAAAAATCATGTAAATCCAGTGTAAAGAAATATACTCGTCAGAATTCTTAGCAATGAAATATATTTCCAATACGTCCTCCCACAACTGATTATGATACCGTTTTGCAAATCTATTGATGTTACTGTTATGTTTGCTGTTGGTTCCCAGTGCATATAAAGCATACATGACAACTCCATTGCAATTGTTTGTTTATTGTCATGAGTTCCCCTGTCACACTCTACTCCATGTTAAACTGGCCCATCCATAGCTGTTTGGCTTAACACTCCTACTGCTTAGAATTCATGTACATTTTGAAACTAGGTATAGCGGATGTATCCTGTTTTATGTGGGCATTTCAGTATGTGCTGGAAGAGTGCCGCCGCCGACTCTAGGGATGCGGCTGCGCTTGCGTCCCCATGTAGCCGTCAAAAATAGTTGGTACACCCAAAGCCCCTAACCCTATAACTCTAACCCCCTAAACCCCACTTTCTAACTCTAACCCATACCCCCTAACTGTAGCCAGAACCCGAAACCCATAACCACTTACCTGGCCTGCTGGGCTGGCGTAGCTAGAGTCGTGGCGGTGCACTTCCAGAGATGCGCACATACAACAGGATAGGTCCGGTCTAGCTGGTACATTCCCATGAGACTACATGTATGGATGTGCACACTGCAGCATATGCGGATACAGACTCTGATGGACTGCAAGTTTGTGTCGTGTAACAGCATAATCTGGACCATGTTACATTAACATGTTAACTCACATTGCTGAGGATTGGTCACAGATTGGTCTGTCTCACACACTGGCCAACAGATTCAGATGAGCACGTGTCCTAATTAACTGCAGTTGGCACACCGCACCAGCATTACATATAGTCATATGATCCACGGGCCCTTTCCTGTTATCTGACCGTGACTGCTAGTAGCAGCAGTGAGCAGCCCTCTACATGTCACAGCATTTTCCTGGAGATTATATAATCATGCATATTTAGTGGGTTATGGTAAGGGGTTCAGATTAGTGTGAGGGCTAGTGCTTTTGGGCTTCTGTGTAAGGTGTAAATGATGTATATAACAGCGGCAGCGCCATCTATCAGCCCCTTGGTCAAACTGCTGTTGCCAGCAGTCGCTGTCACATAACAGGAAAGATCCCAGCCAGGATCCATAATACTAATGATGCAGATCAATTTTGATTAGCGTCAAACATTCACAGCCAATTACAAGTCACTCTGATCTCAGAGATATGGAAAAAACAATACTCAAATCAAAATCTTGTCTCATTTCAGTACCAGCCAGGCGTCCCCTGCCTCCGCAGGTTACTGCACCTTGTAAAGATGCAGGACCACCTGCAGCAACATCACCTGCAGCAGGGCCGTCATACCAAAGTCCACCTGGGCCATCCACGAGATGCCACCAATTGCCTCCAGCAATGGCCCCTCCTGCCAGGATAATGGCACCGCCTGGCTCAAAGCGAATGTGGGCTGGACAAATGTGGGGCCACCCAATGTGGTCCCATCCCAGTTGGGCCCACAGTATGGATCCCCAAGCAATGGTGCCCTGGAGCATGGGCCCCCGGCAGGGCATGTGGCCCCCGCAGGACCAGCAGGCCACTCTGGCCACTCCGGCCCAACAGGCCCCGCAGGCCCAGCAGGCCCAGCCAGCCACTCTGGCCACTCTGGCCCCACAGGCCTAGCAGGCCCAGCCAGCCACTCTGGCCCCACAGGCCCCACAGGCCCCACAGGCCCCACAGGCCCAGCAGGCCCAGCCAGCCACTCTGGCCCCACAGGCCCCGCAGGCCCAGCCAGCCACTCCGGCCCCGCATGCCCAGCAGGCGACTCCGGTCAGGCAGGACACACCACTCAGCCGTGCCTCCACCCAGAGGACACAGTGGTCTGGGTCGCCGCCAGTTAGTCCGGCGCTGTCAGCGGCCCAGTGCCAGGATTTCCTGGCTCATCTCCAGCATGAGCGTGAGCAAAATCAACAGTTCATGCTGGAGATGAGACGCCACGATGCCAGGAAGTTCGAGGAGAGGAGACGCCACAACGAAAGGAACTTCGAGGAGAGGAGACGCCACAACGAAAGGAACTTCGAGGAGATGAGACGCCATAATGAAAGGGTGTTTGAGGAGATGACACGCCACAATGAAAGGATGTTCCAAGAGGTGAGGCGGCATAACCTTGGGATGGAGGAGTATGCCCGAAGGGCCGAAATGGCCCGAGAAGGCCAGCCCCAAGACCGGGCTACCCCTTCAACCTCACCCCATTCAACCTCACAGACCTTGTCACCAGCATCCAGGCCGGAAGAGCCGCCAACCATTCGCAGAGGTCGGGGCCGGCCTAGGGGAACATTTGCCAAAGGCCAGGAGAGCCAGGACACACAAGCGAAAGGGGAAATAGGTGAGAACATGTTCATGTTGCATATAGAAGCAATTGATGTCCAAGATCTATTGACGTTGAGGTGTTGCAGTCAATGCGTATATTGTTCTAATTGATGTCTTGTTCTTATCTCTTTAGGTTCCAATTTATTGATGTTCCTGAATTTCTGCCTCCAGTTTTTTTGTTTTTTTTATAATTTGAAAGCATAAGATTAAACATTATGTATTGCTCACATTATCATTGTTTGTTTTCGTTTGTACTGTACCATGTTTGGTAAACACCACATGAATGCTACACACCAACGTTATTGGATTAGTACATACATCTTCCTTCAATATACCAGCCCTGTGTTAATGTAGGGTTGGGGTAACAGCCACTAGTGCAGCTGGGGGTGGAGGTAATATTCATGAGTTTGATTACAGTAACGGTGATGCATGATATTCATGTTTCTGACACATGGATAGATTAATTCAGGGTAAATATCAAAAGTGAGTCCACCCCTAAGTGAAATTGTTCTATATTTTTTGGGCTACCATTATTTTCCTGCACTGACTTAACTCTCATGGGGATGGAGTTCCCCAGAGTTTCACAGGTTGCCACTGGAGTCCTCTTCCACTCCTTCATGATGATATCATGGAGCTGGTGGATGTTAGAGACCTTGCACTCCCTGTAACAGAGTTGGAACACGCAGTCCAATATCTCCTCTGGTATACGGTACAATATCCAAGAAGCACCACAGTCTCACCATTCCCAACCTTCAATATTTGCCGACACTCAATTGGGAGTCAAATGAATACTGACTTTATTTTGTTGGGCAGAAATATATATATATACACATCTCTTCCCACAGGCAATACACACATCCCCCATAGTTGGCCACACAATACACATAGAGGGACAACAGGTGGGTCACACCTCCCGGAGACTACCTGGCTACTTTGATACAATCAGACATTGCTTAGATCATCCTTCTTTGTTATGTCTGATAATGCAAACACTTTATACAATAGACTTCCTTATCCTATGAGGAGTCTCTGTACTAGGATTATCTAATATGCCAAGGTCTGCAATAGTCTGGGCTAAGATTTTGCAGAGCATAAACCAACATACATACAGTATAATAGTATGATCATATTTTAACCATAACCATAAAACAGGGTAAAACAGTGATGGGTTCCGTTACACTCCCACCTTCCATTTGAGGATGCCCCCAAAGATGCTCAATAGGGTTTAGGTCTGGTGACCTACTTGGCCAGTTCATCAACTTTTGACCTTCAGCTTCTTTAGCCAGGCAGTGGTCGGCTTGGAGGTGTGTTTGTGGTCGTTATCATGTTGGAATACTGCCCTGCGGCCCGTTCTCCGAAGGGAGGGATCATGCTCTTTCTCAGTTTGTCACAGTACATGTTGGCATTCATGGGTTCCCTCAAAGAACTGTAGCTCCTCAGTGCTGGCAGCATGCATGCAAGCCCAGACCAAACATATATGCATGTGTATATATGTTTTCGATAATATGTTGTGTGGATTCCCCCTATATGCATTTACCTAATGATGTCAGATGCTGCCTCCCCTCTCTCTGCATCACTGTTTAGGTTCAAAATGATGGGTTCATCTCATATCAATGTTTTTGTGTTCGTTGTGACTTATCCATTTATCTCTGGCACTGGGGAGCTACAGTTCATTGAGGGAACCATGAATGCAAACATGTACTGTGACATACTGAAGCAGAACATGATCCCCTCCCTTGGGAGACTGGGCCGCAGGGCAACATAACATAACGACCCTAAACACACCGCCAAGACGACACTGCCTTGCTAAAGAAGGTAAAGGTGATGGACTGGCCAAGCTTGTCGCCAGACCGAAACCATATTGAGCATCTGTGGGGCATCCTTAAACTGACGGTGGGGGAGTGCAAGGTCTCTAGCATCAACCAGCTCTGATGTTTCATTAAGGAGTGGAAGAGGACTCCAGTGGCAACCTGGGAAGCTCGGGTGAACTCTCTGGCCATGAGGGTTAAGGCAGTTCTGGCAAATAATGGTGGCCACACATAATTGACATTTCGTGTCAATTTGGACATTTCACATTAGGGGTGTACTCACTTTTGTTGGCAATGGTTTAGACATTAATGGCTGTGTATTGAGTTATTTATGGGTCAGCAAACTTACTTTACATTGTAGCAGAGTGTCATTTCTTCAGTGTTGTCACATGAAAGGATATACTAAAATATTAACAACAATGTGACGGGTGTACTCACTTATGTTAGATACTGTGGCCCTCATTTAGTTGCGATTTGGCCAATTGAATAGGGCTCGAAATAAGCACATAACATATATTCTATGAAAAATGTTTTAGTAAGTAAACATCTATCCAAAATCAAGGTTTTCACTAACTAAAATCTTTTTGAAACAATATATGTTCTGTGCTTATTTTGAGCCCCATTCAATTGGCAAAATCGCAATTGAATGAGGCCCTGTATGTTCACTATTAGGATGTGAGCCACTTACGGACACCTGTCTCATTTGTCTGTTTCTGTGTCATATAGATTGTTAATACCAACCTTCCCTCATGGTTGAAATCAGTAATGCAAACCCACTGTGAGAATTCTATTGACACCCCTAACTGATGGTGCAGAGCACAGATGTGGAGTCTGAAGGTCCTTTCATTGATGTTCCGGAAATGCTATGGTATCAACATTGACGAGGCAGACACAAACAACATCTCGGATAAATCATATTTACTATTAACAGAAATTAACAAGACAAGCTTGCCACAAAGCCACAGGTTGACTAATCAACACAGGTATGCAAAGGATCATGGTGGAGGGGGGTAGGATACAAAATCCAAGTAACACAGGGAAATAGGTATATGAGAGCAGAATGCAGGCAGGGAAAATTACATTGATATAGATGATCAGGGGATGTACAGTGTATCAACCAACATTAGGCAATATAATAGATCTCATTATTGTTACAACATATATATAACAGTCAATAAGGAAAGACCATAATAATCCAGAATAAGGTGATATACATATGGGGAGAGCAAAATGTATGCTTGTGTGTTAAATGGACACTCTGATGCCACATCAGAAGAATAAGTGCTCAATCAGTGAATGCTATGAGCCCATAACGTCAGTTCTCACGCAACAATAAGCAGCACATAGATAACCTTGGTCAAAAAGATGGTGACCTGACCAGGACCATATCAGTCAGATGTTACTTATTGCAGAGAACTCACAACAAACCAGGCAATATCAAGGATAGTTTGTTCTCTGATTGAGCATCTATACTCACTGTTGTTGCATATGCATAACTGAAGATTAACGTAACCTCCTTAACTGTTAAGTCCCAAGCCTGGATTTACTATTCCCCATATGCACAGGGAGGGTCACATCAGCACTGAAGAAAAGATCTTGAAGGGTTGGTGCTGCGGGCTTCACAACAGCCCAAGTAGAGGAGAGGATAGAATGTCTAAACCAATAGGTACCTATGAATCGAGATAGACTATATGAGCATACACATGCTGTGGATATACCAGGAACATCAGCTGACAGATGTCACATCACATCTGCATTGTATATTGAAATTGTCTCGTGACACATATCGGCTATTCAGTCAAGGTCATCAGATATCAAACTGGATCCAACAAAGCAATGAAACGGACACATGCACATACATGAGGACATTGACATGGCCATGGAATGTCAGGATGTTTATCGTCATGCCTTGTTCTGACCGGGATCTGGAATACAAACACACAAATAATATATTAGTGGAAACCTTACATATGCCATATGAGCAGCCACCAACAGATGTAGGTATGTCGGCACACATGTTAGGCATTGGGATCTCGTACAAGCTAACCATCTGTCCGATGATAATGATGGCCCAGACTAATTTGTCCTGATGTGGGAATATTAGGATTAGTCTAATTCTCATGTATTTGTATTGTGCAAACATATTCTGTAACGCTGTACAGGGGAGAAGAATCAGAAAATATACAGTATGTAATATTGCCAACGCAAGAAAATGGAGGGCCCTGTTTGGAGCGTAAAGTCTATTGATAAATGATTTGTTCCCAAAGGCCCACACAAGATTCGAAAATCACCACTTCCAAGTTAAAGGTAATGGACATGGGGAAGAGTAGATAAGGAATAGCAAGGTTAATAAGTAAGACAGAGATACATAGGAAAGAGGTTGTGTCAAGTAGAAAGTTATGCATTAGTCGGAGAGGAAAGGGATCAGATGTAAAGTGCGATGCACTATTATGTAATAAGGTATCTGCCCCATGTGGACAGATAATGTAATCTGCAGATGGGACAGTCAGGAGACACATAGTTTAACCACAGCTTGAGTAAGATTAGCTGATGGGCGAATAAAAGGAGAGAGGTGGGCATGAGAGTTGAAATGAAAATGATGCAGACAAAAGGGGAGAAGTAAAGAAGAGTCTGAGGAAAAGGCAGGGGATGTGAGGAAGAAGACAAGAGAAAACATAGTGGAAAGGGTTAATTGGGATAGTTAGCAGAAGACTTGTGTGACTCAATAAATTAAGGGTAAACAGGGGTGGGTGGGATGAGGAGAGAGACAGACAGACAGACAGACACAGACAGAGAGAGAGAGAGAGAGAGAGAGAGAGACAGAGAGACCAGTGCAGCCTGTAATTGAAAGGGAAGATCCCAACTATCACACATTGATACATGTTCGGACATCCACAATTGGTTCTCTACCTTGGATAGATCAAGTGGAGTATTCAATGAAGAGATCTGTTCGCCCAGGACACGTCTGCATGGTCCGATAAACATTTTGGACCGCTTCAGCAATACATAGGGGATGTCTTGGGAAAACGAAAGTTAGGCCAACATTAATGGAGTTATTAGTCATTTCCTCTCATGCATACATGCACATGTTTCCCGCAAATACTCACTTACAATGTAGACGACATTGATGTAGCTGATGTTCTGTTGCTGGCCAGGTCGTTTCCTATGTCTGTGTGGGTAAACAATGTGTTGACACACGGCAACAGTTCTGTAATGGCAATAAGATGAGATGAGTCACACAATCCATATGATATATTGCACAATGATTCCTAGTTAACACATCCTTGAGACTATTCCTGTTATCTGACTGAGAATGCTTTTACCAGCATTCGCTGACAAAGAACAGGAGACATCCCCTCTTTGCATCACATGAGGTACAATTATTATGGTTTACAATATGCTGGTATGTTCATATATCCAGATTGCTAGGAATTGCATTGACGTCCATGGGATGTGGAATAGCATGATCAGACAATGGGAACATTACTGTTCTGGGAAGATGTTTTCAAATACGATTGTGAGGCCTATATCCATTGACATTGTGGAATACATCAGACCATCCATTTAGCTTAGCTTCTTGAGGTTGGCAGATATCAATATATATGATGTGTATGGGAATGTGCGCATACTTACCATTAATGGATATCAGAGCAGGCTGTATTTGATCCAGTATGAAGAATGCGTCACGAGACATATGTTACATCACAAAGCTATCCTCTACTGTGGACTGTTGGATATTCTGTAAGACAATGGGGAAGAAGAAAAGAGATGTATTAGTAACCATAATCAAGGTACATTATAGTTGGTTGTTATTAGTTTCAGACTTACATGGGAAGTACTCACGAATGACGTGGGCACGTAGTTGTGACCCCTGAACGTTATCCTCACCAGGGGGAGGTACTGGACGCTCCGCCGGTTCAAGCGGAGCATCATCAATGTTCCCCAGACAGTTTGCCTGTACTGCTATATTGTGCAGAATACAGCAGGCCATGATGATGTGACAAACCTTCCCTGGTGTATACTGTAGCGCCCCGCCAGTGGAATGTAAACATCTGAAGCGCCTCTTCAGGAGGCCAAAGGTGCGCTCTATTACCTTCCGGGTTCTGGCATGGGCCACATTGTACCTCTCCTCCCCCTCTGTGCGTGGATTGTTCACAGGGGTCAACAACCACGGCAAACACCTATATCCTGCATCACCTGAAGAAAACAAAAATGGGGGAAACAAAAATGGGAGATGTAGATATGAATGTGAGTTTGTGCTGCTCGTTAAAGCATCTGTATATATACGCAATGATTAATGTGACGTTAGTTTAGGGATCTCTGGGTTGGAACTTCATACTCCTATGACCACGTCACATCGGGTTAGGCACAGCAACAAGCTACGATGCAATGGCTCAGTCGGCACACCTTCTTTATAGCACACGGCAAATGAGCGGGGATAATACGGCGATGACAGAAGCCGGCGACAGTAGCGCACTGTTGGAAATTGTGTGCCAAAATGTGCGTCCATCAAAGAGCGCAAGTTGTAGAATCTATTGACTAATGGGCCAAAACCCTCTAACCCAAACCACTGAGACCCCATGCCTAACACTAACACTCATAATCCAAAGCCTTAGCCCAAAGACCCCTAAGCCTAAAACCCCTAAGTCCACCCTTAAATCCTTATCTCAACTCCTGCGCGCAGATGTTGTGCGCGCTATTGAGGGACTCTATTTTGACTGTTGGCACATGCGTCGTTGCGCATTTTTCACGCAACAATGGAATAGCATTACAGTGGAACATGATGTATATTTTAGGGAATCCTTTATGGGTACTCACCCAGTAGCCACCCAGGTGGAGCTTCTCCAGACCCAAGATGGGTGGATGACTGACGCAGGATATGGGCATCATGAGTACTTCCCAGGAAGCCTGCAACCACATTTTGTATGCGCATGTCTGCATCACAAACAACCTGGACATTGATGGAATGATAGTGTTTGCGTTTTCGGAACAGCGCTTCTTGCTCTCTAGGAGGTATCAATGCTACATGTGTACAATCTATAGCACCGAGCACATTGGGGATACCTCCCATTTGAAAGAAATCTGCTTTCACCTTCAAGATCTCTTCCCCAGTGTGGGGAAAACTGATGTATCTGGCAGTTTTCAGGACGATAGCATGGAGGAATGTGCTCAGGCACCTTGAAAGGCTTGCCTGAGACATTCCTCCTACTATGCTAGCAGTGTTCTGAAAACTACCAGATGATAGGATGTGTATGGCGGCTAACATCCGTGTCATGCCTGGGATGGCTCTATTGGTCCGTGAGGAAGGCTCCATGTCCTCCCTCAGGACCGCATAGAGCTCCTACACTTCCACATCAGTTAACCCCTCTAATGTGACTCTCTCCCTGTACACCCTGGGTGCACGAATCCTCCTGGCAGGCTCCTGGGCCTGCTCACCCCCCTGTGGGTCTGGCTCTGCAGGAGCCCCCACTTCATGTGCCACACCCTCTAGGGGTCTCTCATCTGGCCCCCCCATCAGCTGATCACCCACATCAAAGTCCTCCTCCCTGTCTGCAGGTGCCCTCATATCCCCCTGTCCCTGTGCCACTAGAGCTCTCTCCCCTAACTGACCCCCTACCATGACCCTAGGCATATCCTGTGATGAGCCACTTGCCTGGCTTGGTTCCGGACCACCATGGATTGCATCAGCACGCTCACCCACATTCACTCCCAGCCGCCCCTCTCTGTCACGCCTCAGCCACTCCTCAGTCGCCCGCCTGACAGCCCGGTTTCCACTCTGCAACATTCGAAACAAATATCCATTCCTACGACGCTGCGCTCTCCTCACATACCTATACGCCGCACTCAGGTTGCTGCTATCCATGATGGTTTAGACTTGCTAATTCATGGATGATGATGTGGTTATATAGCTTGCTAATTACCCCAGATGTGATTATCCGAGTGGATTTCACAAATGGAAAAGCTCACTGGTGTATCTAAGCTTCATCATGTTATGAAGTTCCCTGATTATGGATTTGTTTAGCCATTTTAATTAGTAAACCCTAATATTCTGGCCCACATTTGAATTTGGGCCCATGCTACATGATCTATGTAATTTGGCGTGGAAATATATACAATATTTGTGTTAAAAAATGTAGATGTGATAAAAGAGATGTAAATCAGATAATGTTGATATGTTTAGGGGACACATTCTAGCGTTTCTGAGTGCTAAAGGGTTAATTTGGCCGCCATTTTTAGGATGTACATGACAATAAAAAGATATCTTTTATTAACATATTTGATCATTGGGGATTGTTTTTACAGTAATTCGAATGCCTTTTATTGCTTCCTTTATACTTTTAGAGCCCTTTCAGCCCGGTTTCATTACAATGCTGTAAGTGCATCGTGTGGACTTCAACGGATGCGGCCGTAAATTAAATCTAGCCAGGCGCGAATCGCGGCCTTCAGAATGTAGGAAGGCCGTGGCGTTTAGGCGCGCACGCAAGCTGAAAGGGGGACGGACTAGCCGCCCCGGCACGAACCATCCAATAGCGGAATCACGCATCGCACCACAGGTCGCCCAGCCAATCACTTACGGGATAGACCATTTGATTGACAGTGGGAGTGAATAAATAGGAATGACACGCGCCCACGCCTCAACTGTGTTCCGATTTCTGACGAGGTAGCACGCGGTTCCAGGAGCTTGGTGGTTGAGAGGAGGCTTTATTATCAAGTCGTGGTTTAAGTTCTTTTTACAGGAATCCGTTACTACATTTACGGATGCCGATGTAAAGAAATACAATTGTGTTTTTTGCTTGTTTATAGGTGTTTGGAGGATTTTTGCGAGTGTGTGAGTTTAGATCCAGCCCGTAGGAGTTTGGAGGGAGGTAAGTTGCATTGTACATGCTTTTCATCCTATCAAGCTGTCTTTTATTTGTATGTTATGCCAATTTCTATATTTACTGAATACACTGGCGAGAGGTACAATTGTGTTTTGTGCTTGTTTATAGGTGTTTGGAGGATTTTTGCGAGTGTGGAAGTTTTGATCCGGCCCATAGGAGTTTGGAGGGAGGTAAGTTGCATTGTACATGCTTTTCATCCTATCAAGCTGTCTGTTATTTGTATGTTTTGCCAATTTCTATATTTACTGAATACACTGGCGAGAAGTACAATTGTGTTCTTTGCTTGTTTATAGGTGTTTGGAGTATTTTGGATCTTTGATCCGGCCCTTAGGGGTTTGAAAGGGAGGTAAGTTGCATTGTACATGCTTTTCATCCTATCAAGCTGTCTTTTATTTGTATGTTTTGCAAATTTCTATATTTACTGAGTACACTGGCGAGAAGTACAATTGTGTTTTTTTTGCTGTTGGCCTATAGGTTTGGAGAGTGGGGAGAGGAGTTTTGTGGAGGGAGGTAAGTTATTTATATTTTTCTGTTTCGTATTATATCTGGATCTCTCTCTCTCTCTCTCTCTCTCTCTCTATATATATATATATATATATATATATATATATATATATATAGAGAGAGAGAGAGAGAGAGAGATTGAGTTTGATTTTGAGTTTGAGTTTGATTGAGTTTGATTTTGAGTTTAAGTTTGAGTTTGAGTTTGATTTTGAGTTTGATTGAGTTTGATTTTGAGTTTGAGTTTGTTTGAGTTTGATTGAGTTTGATTTTGAGTTTGAGTTTGATTTTGAGTTTGATTGAGTTTGAGTTTGAGTTTGATTTTGAGTTTGAGTTTGATTTTGAGTTTGAGTTTGATTTTGAGTTTGATTGAGTTTGAGTTTGAGTTTGAGTTTGAGTTTGAGTTTGATTGAGTTTGAGTTTGAGTTTGATTGAGTTTGATTGAGTTTGATTTTGATTTTGAGTTTGAGTTTGATTGAGTTTGAGTTTGATTGAGTTTGAATTTGATTTTGATTTTGAGTTTGAGTTTGATTTTGAGTTTGAGTTTGATTTTGAGTTTGATTGAGTTTGATTTTGAGTTTGATTTTGAGTTTGATTGAGTTTGAGTTTGAGTTTGATTTTGAGTTTGAGTTTGATTGAGTTTGAGTTTGAGTGTGATTGAGTTTGATTTTGAGTTTGAGTTTGATTGAGTTTGAGTTTGAGTTTGATTGAGTTTGATTTTGATTTTGATTTTGATTTTGATTTTGAGTTTGATTGAGTTTGAGTTTGATTGAGTTTGAGTTTGAGTTTTATTTTGATTTTGAGTTTGAGTTTGATTTTGAGTTTGAGTTTGAATTTGATTTTGATTTTGAGTTTGAGTTTGATTGAGTTTGAGTTTGAGTTTGATTTTGAGTTTGAGTTTGATTTTGAGTTTGAGTTTGATTGAGTTTGATTTTGATTTTGATTTTGAGTTTGAGTTTGAGTGAGATTTCTACACATATTTGCAATACACATAGGTGTTCCAAACTGCTTCTTCAATGGGGCTTGACAAGAACTTATTTTCAGCCTAGAACAGCAGGACCATGTAGTTCCTACTACCTCTGGTACAGAAGATGGCTTCAGGATAGGTACCACGCACAGAGTATAATGCAGATAGGATATTAGTGGCCTCAGACATGGGCCACTCCCCACACATGATAGAAGCACACAGTAAATAGCCGCATACCTTGTATATATGCAAACTGTAACTGACCCTTCCACATTGTTTAGGAAAGTATTGATCTAGCGTGTTTCATCAGTGCCTCTCAGGTCCAGAGTGAGAGGTGCTGTACACCCCTCCCACTGCTGTCACAGGCTCTGTCCACTTAAGGTTGATTACTGCAGTTAGTTACAACATTGATATCCAAGCAGAAATAGTGTTAGAGGCGATCAGAATGGGGGACGAGCGTGGAGCAGGCAAACCCACTAAAACATTTATTTATTTCTCTTTCTTTTCTTTTCAGGTGGTGATGGAGGGAGAGGAGCAGAGGGCAGAGGAGTGGCAGGGAGTCCCGAGGTGTGAAGGTGGGGAAGAGGAGGGGAGGAGTGAGGAGGAGGAGGTACTAGTTGAGGAGGGGGAGATAGTAGAGGAGGAGGTAGTGGAGGAGGAGGAGGGAGGAGAGGAGGAGGAGGGAGGAGAGAAGGAGGAAGGGAGAGGAGGAGGAAGGAGGGAGGAGAGGAGGAGGGAGGAGAAGGAGGAGAAGGAGGGAGGAGAGGAGGAAGGAGGGAAGAGAGGAGAGGAAGGAGGGAGGAGAGGAGAGGAGGAGGGAGAAGGGAGGAGAGTAGAGGAAGGAGGGAGGAGAGTAGAGGAAGGAGGGAGGGGAGTAGAGGAAGGAGGGAGGAGAGGAGAGGAAGGAGGGAGGAGAGGAGAGGAAGGAGGGAGGAGAGGAGAGGAAGGAGGGAGGAGAGGAGAGTGGAGAGGATCCTCATCCCCAGTCTGGAGAGCAAGAGGCTGGCGGCAGGTCCAGGGCCCACAATTATAGCCGGGAGGAGAACAGGGTCCTCCTGGAGGCCATCCGTGCCCGCCCCTTCATCACCTCGGGGGGTAGGGAAGTCAAGGCTGGGCCCAGGGCTAATGCTTGGCAGCAGGTGGTGAATCTGGTGAATGGTGTGGCGGGCCGTGGACGGAGTCTGCGGTCCATCAAGCATCGTTTCGACGACATCAGGGCCGTGGTGAGAAAGAAGATGGCGCAGGAGGCCGAGGGGCGGAGGGTCAAGTACCTTGCACATGAAGGGATTGCAAGGGCCATGCTTGCACCCTCCGACGCAGCTGGAGCATCAGGCCCGGTGGAGCAGCAGGACCCAGCCTCCATGGCAGGTGAATAAGACATACAGCAACATGCCACCACATGTACATGACACTGACATGTCAGCTCCATGAAATAACAAGTTATAGATGGATGCATCATTAAATTCATGAAGCTGACAAATCACTGTCATTCCTGGTCAACACAACAGTAATCAAGCAATAGAGCAGGTGTGTCCAAACTCGGTCCTGGTGGGCGACACACATGCCTGGATTTGATAACCCTGCTGCGCACAGGTGAGTCAATCGCTTCTTCAGTCATCCTGATTGACTCACCTGTGCACAGAAAGGATATCTTCCAATCCAGGAAAGAGTTTGGACACCCCTGTAATAGAGAGTCCATGTATTGGTGTGCCCGTTCAGCCTATGCAGTTACAGACAGCAGCCGTAATACAGATAGAGTTGTGAGCCGAGAACCATCAAGAACAGAAACCTAAGAATAGATAACAGCTAATATAAGATAGCTAATCAGAGAATCATCCATATTCAAGGCTAGATGTTAGATAATTAGAAATGAACACATATCAATGCGCTAATCAACATACTAATGACATGTACCTTTCTTCTCTATCTCTCAGCATCCAGGAGGAGCTCTGGGTCCTGTGACCAGGGAGAGGAGGCGGGGCCATCAGCCCCGTACCAGGATCTTCCAGCACAGGGGGAGGAGGAAGGAGGGCTCTGGGTCAGAGGATGGGCTGGTCATTGACCTTGCAGGGTCACCTGCCACAAGCCCTGGGTCTATGCCCATCCTCGAAAGACTTGCTCTGGGGCCCTCCCCCGTCCAAGGGACAGCACCTCCTTCCCCACACAGTGTGCTGGCCTGGTCACCACCGGGCACATTGTCACCACAGGCTCCAGCTGGGGACCTCCCCGCTACACCTCACCACGCCCACCCAGCGTTGTCGTCACCGCAGAGCCAGGCTGTGCAGGTGGAGGTGCTGGCCGTCATGAAGGAGCTGCTGGCAAGCACCCAGAGGATCGAGGCCAACCAGCTCCGGATGGATGCCAGCATTCTGGAGTCGACGGCCAGCCAGCTCCGGATGGAGGCCAGCATCTCTGCCCTCCGGTCACATATGACCCACAGCCTGGCCAGGCTGTCCAGGGAGGTGAGGAGGCACCACATGACAAAGGAGCACCTTCAGGTCAGGCTGCTCAGACACGCGATGGTCCCCTCACCAACATCAACGGGGATCTCCCAATCCCCCAGCCAAGAGCAGCCTGGCCCCTCCTCTCCTCCCATGTGTCCCCCACCGCCCAGACCACCGTGATTGTTGGTAGCTTAAATGTAGACTAATACCGCTATGGCGGTGGACTTGCAAAGACTCACAATAGCATGTTAATAACAGCCAGCATTAATATATGCACTAGTGACGCATGTGATCCTGACCTCAATAGCAGTCTGAGAACAGATCTTTGGGTCTGATGTAAGAAACAGTGAATCTGGCTGCTGACCTTTGTGTCCTCTCCATAATAATGGCTATTTGCCCATATTTCTGATTATCCACAGACCTAGCTAATAGTTAGTAATGCTTGCAGATGGGAATCAGGTGAGTTGGTATATTGGTACAGTATTTAGAACTGTACTATACATACATCGTGATTCTAAATTGTTTTTGATCCTCTGCATTTTTTGATTTGAACACTTATTTCAGATTTTTGTTTGGTCAACACACTGTATGTGTGAAACTGGATTGGATTACACAGTCCAAAGGTTGAATCATTTGTTTAATTGAGCAGATCTAGTTACAAGTTGTAAGTGCTATGCACATAAATGGTTTCTTCAGTTAAATGGAGAGATTTCTGGTTCCGGTTGCAGCATGTGACCCTGGTAGGTGCTATGCATCATGCTTATTCTAGACTATTAGATTGACCCCTGTAGGTTTCCCCTTTTTTCCAGCCTCTTGCTCTTCAAGGTATCGCCCACACCACACCCATGATATTAATGCAGTTTTGACCACTGCTGATTGTGGTCTGTCTATCAAATAAAGCTTTGTTATACTGTTATGTGAATGCACAATCTTGACCACTGCTGATTGTGGTCTGTCTATCAAATAAAGCTTTGTTATACTGTTATGTGAATGCACAATCTTGACCACTGCTGATTGTGGTCTGTCTATCAAATAAAGCTTTGTTATACTGTTATGTGAATGCACAATCTTGACCACTGCTGATTGTGGTCTGTGTAAAAAATAAAGCTTTGTTAGACCTTTCTGACTGCATCCATGTGTTATGAATATGTTTGGTTCTGTGAAATCCACATGCATTACATTAGTGTCACATTCCTATAAAATGTAAACTGATGAGCCATAGTTAACATGCAATAGATCAATACATGTAAAACTGTTGAGGAGTCAGAATAGCTTTAGATATCATCTGATCCCAAATATCATATCTACTACTACTATAGGGTTAATACCCATGACAAGTCTGATTAGCGATACTGTGGAGTAGGAACATTCCCCTGAGGGCATACAATGAATAGGACAGGTGACACTGGAGTGGTTTTCCAGTTCCTTCTCTAGTTGATTGGGATGGGATTAGTCTGACCTCTCTGATAAGACATACCCCCCTACACTGGCCCTATGTAGGATAGCTCACAGCTTCATTGAAGTACACAAATTCCTTCACCCACATCACTTAGCATATATGTGAATACAGTTAGTTGCCCAATAATGAACATGCATTGGCTAAATATACTTTGGTTATCATATGTTGTAATGGCCATGCACATGCCAATCTGACAAACCATGCTGCAACATGCATAATATGATTGAAGCCACACTACCCAATTCAATAGCAAGAGTAAAACATGAGTCAGGTCATATGAACCCTTTGCCACGCACATGAGCTCTATTGGGATCCCTTAAATCTCTATCTAATTGCATACACATCTAGCTCATCACATCTACATTAGAGAATATAAATAGTGGCCAAATCAGACCGCCACTTGGCATATATCAAGTACCAGGGGAATATTTCATTATATGTGGTTAAGTTCTTCAGTTGTGTCTGACTCTCCATGACCCTATGGACTGCAGCACATTCACCTAGGTCTCTGCCTGTGCTGTTATCCACAGTTTCCAAGCTAAATATAATGGTGTGGTTTGTCAGTTCCTTCTCAAGTGGATTGGACCTTGTCTGATCTCTCTGCTATTATGTGCCCACCTACAGTGGCCCTACATGTTATAGCTCCCAGCTTCATTCAGGTACACAAGCCCCTTCACACCACTTAGCAATGCTGAAGGGGACCAGGGGAACATGCACCACACATATCTACTCTGACCCATCAGGAAAGGCCGCAATCTCCGGGACCGACAGCAAACTCACCGCCATCAGGCATAATCTCTGCTACGCCCATCCTGGTGGGAGCCATGTGCCAGGTGTCTAGTTATTCCCATTTGGTGAACTTCCAAACTGTTCTGCTATTTATCAATTTACATGGGTGAGGCTTGCTAAGTGGTGGTGGTGGTGGTGAAGCAGCTTGTGTGCCTGAATGAAGCTGTGAGCTACTGTAGGTGGGCAGGTCATAGCAGAGAGATCAGACAAATCCCAATCCACTAGAGGAGGAACTGACAACCCACTCCAATCTCTTTGGCCTTCAAACTTTGGATAACAGCACAGGCAGAGATGTGCTGCAGTCCATAGGGTCACGGAGAGTCGGACACAACTGAAGAACTTAACCACATATAATGAAATATTCCCCTGGTACTTGATATATGCCAAGTTGCGGTCTGATTTGGCCACTATTTGTATTCTCTAATGTAGATGTGATGAGCGAGATGTGTATTCTATCGTTGATCAACCATATAGCGTGCATCGAATGTGCGCTGTCATCTGCGCACCGACACATGCACGCATCAACAACAGCAGGCCCGACAGGAGGCTAGTGGATCTAATGATTAGGATTAGGCTGTGGGGTGTAAGGGTTAGGATTAGGCTGTGGGTGTAAGGGTTAGGATTAGGCTGCGGCTACAAGGGTTAGAAGGGTTTTTGGCATTAGGTCATATCACTTGCGCCCTTTCATCGTCGCGCACTAGTCAAAAATATTACAACTGCGCAATGATGTGGGACCGCTCATGTCAGCTATATGTTGTCAAAACACATTTGCTGTGCGCGCCAATGTTGGGGTGACATATTCTATTATAGGGCTGTTTTAGAGGCTACAATGGAACCTGTATGTGTGCTGACCAATCAAACATATGAGGAATATTAAACTAATTTGAAGTATTGTTAATTTGAAAGCTGTAATGCTTGGGCCTCCATTTTAGGGTTACAGGCTTAAACCATACAGACTGCAAAAACCGTAACAAAATGGATACCTTTAACCTCCAAGCACATACGGCCTTGAAAAACGAGCTGTGGGCTTGGAGGACAGCCCGCACGGGCTTGAATACGGAGCTACGGGCTTGGTCAGTGAAGTCCATGGGACTTGTCCGGATTTTGAAATCATGTTTGCATGATATGCGGCCGGCCGGAAGGGGATATCCTTGCGGCACCGTATAATTGAATTGCAAGGTAAAGGTAGCTCTACACGGGGGCCGTAAGACGTCCGCAAGGAATCGCAGCTTTGCGGCCGTTTTACGGCCGATAATAGAATGAGGCCCTAAGAGAGAATGCTATGGCCCTCATTTTATTGCAATTTGGCCAATTGAATAGGGGTCTAAATAGGCACATAACATATATTTTTTAAAGAAGTTTTTGGTTATTGAAAAACTTTCTTTTGGATAGATGTTTACTAACTAAAAACTTCTTTAAAAAATATATGTGATGTGCTTATTTAGACCCCTATTCAATTGGCCAAATGGCAATTGAATGAGGCCCTGTGTAAGGAAAGATTGTGGAAGCATGACTCACCTTCTAATTTCCCTAGTCATCAGCCTTATTAAATTGCAATTCAGCAAAGGGCTGTATATAAGCACAGAGCATATTTTTTTTACAGAAGTTCTTAGCGACGACCTTGCTTTTGGATAGAAGTTCCCTAACTAAAAACGTATGTAAAAAAAATATGCTCTGTTCTTATATAGAGGCCTATTCAATTGGCTGAATTGCAATTTAATAAGGCTGAATGTTTGTACCTTTCCATATGAACTGCAAAATCACAGGGGTGATATAGATTAAATTGTGTTGGATGGACTCCTTAAATTAACTAAATATTGTGTAAAATCATTTGGAGAACATAATATGTGAAACTAAAGCCATGAGACTCCATGCCAGAGTTTAATTTATAGGGTTTCCGTTAAATATAATTGATATTCAACCCAATCATATACCGAGTAAATGCTATACGTGGTAATGAAGTGTTCACTATTTATCACATATATAGTTGTCAGCAATACGGATTGTAGCTAACGCTTGCTAGCTCGCAAAGCGAGGGGCAGCATTTGCGGAGGTGGAGGCATTACAGCGCCTCACAATTGGTTACAAACGACCACACAAGTGGCACTTTGAAAAAAAACAACAAACACGCAATGACTAACTACGGACTTACACAAAAAAATACGAGCCGCGGGACTTAGAAAATAAAAAATTGTGAACTTACACAAAAAAGATTACAACCCGCGCACAGTGACAAACATTAAAAACACAAAAATACACACAAAAATAAAATAAAAACCTTGCCCACAGCAAGGGGGGACACCCAGGACCTCTGCAACACAAGTTAAACCTCGATTTCAGTCAAATTTACAAAGTTTAGACACTTGAAAATCCCCTAAGCGAGAGAAAAAATGGTCGACGAAAAAAACTGAAATACGGCTACACA
Organism: Discoglossus pictus; assembly: GCA_027410445.1. NCBI lineage: Eukaryota > Metazoa > Chordata > Amphibia > Anura > Alytidae > Discoglossus > Discoglossus pictus. The sequence continues at coordinate 122,970,942 of CM050163.1, forward strand.
GCCCCTAAAGCCGCAAAATACCGCAAAGCTAATACGGCTTGTACAAAAACCCGTACGACCTACAACAGATACCATTAGCAAGGACGCTAAATCATACAAACCCGCCTACCACATACACATTTGCCACCATTTTACAACACTAACTTACAGAATGCGGAAGTACACAGCTACACTAACGGCTTCCCCTCGCACACGCAGCCTATTTACACTACACACTGCACACATTGCTGACACTTACACCTCAGCTCAACAACACTGCAAATCTACATTGTATGCTGCAGGAACATCAAAACAAATTGTTAGCTCTTCAGCACATTCCTTGCTGCATATATTAATTACAAAGAGGTAAAGTATATTAACTTATGATTTCATGATATAATTAATTAGCATAAAAAAACAAAATAGACATAAAACAAAAAAAAATGAACACCACACTAGCGCAAACAACCACAAACACCTTCACCGCGCCACCCACAAGGAGCGCCAACGCTGCTCATAGGACACAAACTAGACCAGGGGCAAGCCTTGCAAAAAGCGCCAAAACGAGATCACTGCAGACCTTACAATAAGCGCAAAAGTGCCTATGATAAACAAATACACCAACCCAGAGGCTCACAATGAGCACTGAAGGCTCTCATTGCGAGCCATGCAATGAGCGCCAAAGGCGCTCAGCACCAGCCTCGCAATGAGCGCAAAAGGATCTCAGACCACCAAAACACTTAGGGCCTCATTCTATTATCGGCCGTAAATCGGCCGTAAGGCTGCGATTCCTTGCGGGGGTTCAGTTAACTTGCGATTCTATTATACGGCCCCACAAGGATCTCCTTTTACGGCCGGCCGCATATCTTGGAACCGGCCGTAAGCTGTGAAATATAAAAACTCAAAAATAAATTCAAGCCTGCACTGTACAGCTCTGTAAATGCTAGGGATCATATTGGGGGACATGAGGATTAAAAGTAACCCACTCTCAAGCTTGCACATCTGCCCAAACCCGAGTTCAAATTAACTGTTTATTTTCCGGCTGCGGCGTGGGCGGGTCTGAGGTGCTCCAAGCACTCTGGACTTTTTACATGGATATTTTACGGATATTAAAAATAAAATATTTTACGGATTTGAGTACAGGATAATTATGTGCTATTTTTTCTAACACCTAAAATCCCTTTATAGTCTTCTCAAAGTGCAGGATGGCTTTATTTGAGCTATTTTATGTGCTTAATTGGTGCTAGCGAGACCTCTTTCCTGCAAGTAAGCTGCGGCTCGCTTTTAGCCTTGCAGAGAGGTTTCCCGGAGCAATTGAATTGCAAATCTCTTGCGGCCGTTTTAGATCAAAGGCTTTCCTCCGGCGCGAGCGGCCGCAAGAGATAGCAAGGCACCGGCCGCAAGCCTGCCGGAATCCCCGGCCGTAAGGGAATAGAATAGCCGAATAGCTTGCGGCCGGTCCTTGCGGCCCCGCAACGTCTGCGGCCGCTAATAGAATGAGGCCCTAACTCTCTGTGGCAAACAGCATTACCTGCCTTACAATTGTATTGCCATAATTTTTTGACGGGCAAGTCGCTAGTTATAGATAACAAGCAGGAGTAACATGCTAAAATTAAAACATATCTACTTCTTCAACACATATGTTGACTCTACTCTTAGTTTATAAATATTGCAATACTGAGTGCAGCAAATAATTAAACATATCTTACTTATTAATATATGTAGAGATAGCATTTCACAGTTCAAATAGTTGTTGAACCCTGGCTTTGAAACCTTTTTGTATTTTTTTCAAAATGGAGAGCTTTCATAATTTCTTATCCAAACAAGAATAGCAAAACAATATATAGTGACTCATCTCCATAGAATATTTAAATTGTAATTATTAATTCTGCTATTGCACTTTAAGACCTCTATCAATATATGAAGGATCAGATAGGTGGATTTAGTCGACTTGGTTATTATTATCTTTATTATTATCTTTATTTATATTGCGCCAACATATTCCGTTGCACTGTACAGGGGTTTAGTATATGGCAAAAAACAAACTTAACACCTTATAAAGAATGGAGGGCCCTCTTTTTGAGCTTATAATCAAATTGTACATAGTGCTTGTTTCCAAGGCACGGACACAAGATTGAAAACTCACAAACTTACAATCTAAGGCCCTCATTCAATTGCAATTTGGCCAATTGAATAGGGCTCTAAATAAGCACATAACTTATTTTTTTAAAGAAGTTTTTAGTTAGTAAACATCTATCCAAAAGCAAGGTTTTCACTAACTAAAAACTTTTTTTTAAAAAATATGCTATGTGCTTATTTAGAGGCCTATTCAATTGGCCAAACTGCAATTGAATGAGGGCCTAAGGGTTTAGGTGTGATACAAGAGGGTGACAAATGCAAAATGGCAACGTCAATGCAATTTGTTTAGTCAATTTAGGTGTCTGTGTGTTGTAATGTATATTGTGGTAGTAAGTGCTATTAAGCTGTGGAGAGTGCAATTGTAATTTTAAAGGCTGAAGGTGATAAGATTTTTTAAACAGGTGAGTTTTTAGTAATTTTTTTAAGGTTTTGAGGCAGGAAGATAATCTAATGGAGCAAGGCAAGGAGTTCCAAATAGTAGGGGCAGCACGAGAAAAGTCTTGAAGATGGGAGTGAGATGAGGTGATGAGAGAGGAGGAAAGAAGCAGAACGAAGGGGGCGGTTGGGAGAGTATTTTGAAACAAGAGCAGAGATATAAGGGGGTGCATTGTTGTTGAGGGCTTTATATGTTAGGGTCATGATTTTAAATGTCATTCAGGAAGCTATGGCAAGCCAGTGGAGTGATTGACAGAGAGGAGCTGCAGACACTGATCGTTTGGAGATGAGTCTAGCGGATTGGAGGGGATACAGACGAGAGATGGGTAGGCCAGCAAGGAGTGAATTACAGTAGTCAAGTCGAGATATGATGAGTATTAGAATTTTAGCTGTGTCTTGTGTAAGATAATGATGAATTTTGGAGATGTTTTTTAAGTGAAACAAACAATATTTTGTTATCGATTGGATGTGAGGAATACAAGAGAGGGTGGGATCCAGTAGAACCCCTGTTCAGGTATAATGCCAGAAACCCACCATGGTTTGACTGGAATGACTCAGATTTTCTACATATGTTTTGTTCTAGTTACCTTATTAATGAAAAGGGTGGGAAGGGTTTGAAAAACAGATGGCTTTGAGGAAACATCTTCAGTAACCGTCAAATATGTCTGTGGAAGAAGCTTCAGAGGTTTTAAAAACAACTCATACCCTGGTCACTTATGTCATTAGTATGAAACTTGTGTTACCTTCAATATGTTTAGGAATCCTGGAGGCCAATGGGTCAATCACAACTATCATTAACAAATGTTTTATTAATTACCCTATTTTTAATAGTTTTACCATGTACATATATTCATTTAGTATCTAAAGGTTTATTATTAATACTGTTTCTGCAGCTCATCCATATTTTCAGACTACAAATTTTGCTAAAGTATTTAGTGTCTGTGTAATGTTAACAACTGGAAGTTCATAATTCTTCAAATCCAACCTGCTTTTGCACACATTTACTTAGTTTTCGAGTATATTCATATATTCTATTCCTTTAGAAAATTCTCTTGCACAGCAGGAATAAACATGTCATAGTATCACTGCTTTAAATTTGCAACATGCAGCTTTCATGATGAATAGTAAACTTGCATAATTGCTGTCATTGCAAAAGTGTTCATGTCACAGTATGACTGCTCTCAAGTGCACCTCATTGGTTGTAATTGCATATAAAATTTTATTTTTTTTCTAACTCATAGTAGGCCTGCAGAATCTGATGTGTTTTGATTCTTAGTGTCTTTAGTCTGGATATCCATACAAATGTGAAATGTTTCTCTCTTCAATATTTTTGCATGTTAATATGGAAAGTTTTAAAAAGAATATGTACTTTTTGGGTTGCATGATAAAGCCAAATTACTATTCTTGCATTTTTTTGCCCTTGACATTAGTTAAAATATGTACTGATACATTGCAAGAGTGCTTCAATTCCAGAGTCAAATACCTACAGAGATATATCACATTTAGGAACATGTATGTCATTTTGAGTCCAGCATCTAGATGTGCATGCCGGCAACAATTCCAACTGAAGAAAATAGAACAATTTTATAGGCAATTCAAAACTGATTATATGTACTTGAGCCTTTTTCAGCTTTTTAATGCTATTTTTGTGGTAAGGTTTACCTTAAAATGGAATCATAGGCTGGATGGCTTTCTTGCCCACTGTGACTTTAAAGAATGAACATTAGCAAGACTCTCAGAAACCTTGTGGAGCCTTTGACAACTTCATTCTAATGTATCTTTTTCATTTCTATGTTAAAATGACATACCTTATGTGAACTGAAAATGGCAGAAATTAAACTATAGAACATATCAAATAAGTGATGTAAAAAAAGAGTACTATGACCATTCAGAATGTTGACAACCATCAGCTGCAATTCCTACTTTAATTTAAATTATTTGTTGTTGTGAATTGGAGAAACACATATTATAAAACCTTTGATATTTTACAGCCTCAAACTAAAAAGCTGCACAGAATTAAAAGAGTGGATGTTTGACCTGGCTTGGAATTAGGAGGACCTATTTTAATTATTTGTTCCTAACTTTGGTAGTTATGTAACAGGGGCTAGCTTATATATACTACCTCACCTCCCTCCACCTAGTTAGTTGGGACCAGATATTAGATTGCATATCCCCCATCATTCAGGCAAATCAGATAGGGATTGCATCATCATTTATCTGGCCATTACCTGATTTGTCTACTTACTTAACTGAATATTACTTGATTTGGACACTTGCTTACCTGAGTTGGCCATTTGCTTACCTGTTGTTATAATGGCATCCCCTTTTGTGGATGGGCTGATAGCATTGCATAGGCAACATACTGTGGCTAGGGGTTCTGAATGGTTGGCTGCATTTGTGGAGCAAGCTGGAGTGGGGAATGAGGGGAATGAGGGTTGTCAGCAGGCATGATGGCAGAGAGGATGACAGACACACACTTCAGATTAGATTTCATTGCAACTACCTGAGTAATGAGGTTGATGGCTTGGGTTCTGTTCTGCTAGATCTGGAATAAATCACATCCCTATCTAATCTTGGGGACAGGCCAAGAGAGCAGAGTGGGGAGTTAAGTGTCAATCCTAATCCCTATGCATTTGCAGATGATACGGCATGCCTGGAGTAGTATTCCAGACAGAGGTCTAAACCTGGCAGATTGTAGACATTGTGCCAGTTAGAGCCTGTTGGGATGCATGTTCCATCTGATATTAAAAAGATAATATGGAAGAGGAAATTTATAGAAATTATAGATGCATCCCAAAGACCTTTACTTTCCATCTATGAGGAGAAGTATCCTGAGTGCTGTTCAGCTCTCTTTTGTTATCTGGATGAGATACAAAACATTCATAGGACATATGGGGGAATGGCATGCTGGTCCTATGATGAACAATTCCGGCAACTCTTCGCGGTCAACCCCTCCATGAGATGGGATGAGCACGACATGGGAATGTGGTTGAAGATCATCAGCCCAGCAAAAAGTACGGGAGGGGAGGTTTACAGTAATTCCTTTTGTTACTGAGGAGGTAGGAACCATAACCAGGCACACATTTCGACTGCAAAAAGAGGTATGTGCTTTCAATTTAACAAAGGAAATTGTAGGTGTGGTGCTTCCTGCAGGTTCAAGCATGAATGCTCGGATTGTGGGTACAATCACCCCTCAATTAGATGCTTCAGGAGAACAAAGGGCGTTGAGGCTACGGACGCAGCTCCTAAAAGCGATTACGCCAATAATGGTTGAAAGAATGCTACCATGGCTAAAGTTGTACGCCAGTAAGCGTGGTTTTGCACTTAAGGCGGATCAGTTATTATGTGGTTTCAGTTCAGGTTTTGTTATCCCATGTCATAATGCTTTTCCATCTCTATTTTCTGGTAATCTGGTGTCAGCTAGCGTGGGTCAAGAAAAGCTCCACCACTACCAGGCTTAAGGATATCCCCATTAGGAGGTGTCCCTTAAAAGGAGCCAGGTAAGTACAGGCTCATCCACATTTATCATTTCTAAAAGGAAAATCTGTGAATGATGGCATAGATAAGCAATTATCATCAATGTGGTACGCTTCCTTTGATCATGCAATTTGCCTAGTACGTAAGGCTGGATGTGGATGTGTGCTACCCAAATATGATATTAAGTTAGCTTTTCGGCTCCTGCCAGTTCATCCAACATCTCATAAGTTATTAGGTTGTTGCTTCTTGGATAAGTACTACATTGATCTTTGCTTGCCTAAGGGATGTTTAATTTCGTGTGAGTATTTTGAAACATTCAGCTCTTTTTTGTTTAGTGTCTGGTTCTATTTCCATGACCCATTATCTTGATGACTCCCTGTTGGTGCATCATTGGAACAAATTCAGGGTTTAATGGAGGTTTTTGTTGAAGTAGCACAGGATTTCGGCATACCTGGCGAAGGATAAGATGGAGGGTCCTGCTTCTACACTCTCCTTTTTAGGCATTCAAATTGACTCTGTAAAGTTCCAGTGCTTGCTACCCATAAAAAAGGTGGTGAATCTAAGGGTGGCCGTACGGAAGGTTTCGGGAGCCAATAAGGCCACGCTAAAGGAGATGCAATCCTTGCTGGGGAAGCTTAATTTTGCATGTAGAATCATACCAATGGGCAGAATTTTCAGTAGAAGATTGTCTTTGGCTACGATTGGAATTAAGCAACCCCATCATTTCATAAGGATTACTGCAGCTCTTAGGACTTAGGACTTATGTATTTGGTCTGACTTCCTACAACACTTCAATGGTAAGTCCTTTTTAATTTCAAGGCAAGTTATGAATCCGGATATTGATCTTTACACAGATTCTGCGGGTAGTGTTGGATTTGGAACATCATGGCACAGTTCTAGGTTGATCAATAACTGGGTTTTTCTTGAATTATTCCCCATCTTTGTGGCAATTTACATTTCGGGTGACAGCTTGAAGGACCAGCATGTCATACTCCATGGGCATGATCCTGACCATCAACAAACTCATTGGCAGTGGTACACTAGCTTTGCGGTGCATGGAGAAGAATATTCTATGTATCGCTGACTCACTCAAGGGGTCAGTGTGAATGCTTCAGGGAGCTTGCACTAGCGGCGAATAACACTTCAACTCCTTGTCTGGAACAACTCCTTGAGATGTGCACATTTGCTTAATACATTTTATTATCACCCCCAAAAAATTGGGGGGTGGGGTGTTTATTGCTTAATCATTGGAACTTGTTTTCGATATTAAAAAAATTAAATACAAATAAATGTAGAATGTTTACGTTACGTATGTAGATGTTATTACAGATGAGTTGGTAATAAATATCACTTCATCCTTGCTGGCTAGCAACTTTTGTTATTTAAAAAAACAAGAAAATGAATTATTAAAAATATTAATTGTAATTCTATCCTCACGCAGAGACACTTCCTAGGACTGCATGGATTCTAGGTCACTCATACGTGTATTGGGCATGTAGAACGGCTGCAGAGAAAGATGGCGATATGCAGCTTGGTTTCAACAAAACTGAGTTGTGGGTAAAATGGTTTGGAATATGGAGGATGAATACGGAAGTGGGAGTGTGTAGTTAGGGAAGTAGTACAGTATGCCAGGTTAGCGGGTCCCCCTAACATCTTAATTATTCATGCTTGGGTGATTTGGGTAGCATGCCGTTAAAGGCTTTAATCACACGTATGAAATGGGATGTGGATTGGTTGCCCCAATTATTCCCTGATATGTCTATTATATGGTCTGAGATGGTGCACCGCCTTAAATAGAGATCCCACATTCAACCTGCTATATTGTACAAATGCAGGAAGAAAGTTAACAAAACAATGTCTAGCCATATCAGAGGATTGGGTGGTACGTCTTTACGTCATACTGACTTTGAAGGGGAGAATGTGTTAGCATTTTATGGTAAGGATGGGGTTCACCTTAATGAATTTGGTTATAATCTTTTTATTTTGGCCTTTAAAGAAACCATTCGCTTGGTTCTGAATGGACTGGATTGTAATTAGCCATAGCTCTATGTTATGGTAACAGCATTGTTAATTGAATTGAAAACACATTGTAAAATAGTTGCCCTCATTTATAGATGTTAAGGAATGTGCTTAGTTGTAAGTGTGCGTTTCCTACAGTTTATAGATGTTAAGGAACAAGCTTAGTTGTAATTGCGTGTTTCCTATCGACGCTCTTTTCTGTGGTGGTCAAGGAGCATACTTAGTCTTAAAATATGTGTCTCCAAATAGCAAGGCATAGGCACAGTAATGTGCGTTACCTATTAGGGATGGCAAGGCAAGGGAAGTGCATGAATGTAATTTCGCGTTTACTAATGATAGATGGCATGGAGCACACTTAGCATTAAATATGTGTCTCCAAAGGACTGTAACTCTCAGTTCCGTAGATGGTAAGGGATGTGCTTAGCTGTCACTACATATTTCCTAATTTTGATGGCTAATTTAGATGGCTAGGAATGCATTTAACCGTCAAGGGTGCGTTTCCTGAAGGGGCGGGCGCACTGTGGTGGTGCGCTTGTGGCGGGGGTGCTTAGTGAGCTGCGAGGTGTGCTCATTTTGTTGTACTTCTGGGGCACGGGGTCTCCTCAAACCTTTAAGTGTTGGTGGGCAGGCACCTCTTGTTAATTTTATGTGTGTTATTGTTTATAATAAACAGAACCGTGGTCTTTTTAACCCTATACCTTGTGTCAAGTATTTATTGGTTTAGTTGAAAATATCAGGGTATCCGTATAGACACAGGTCAAGAAATACCAGGGATGCACAGAGTTAAAAAAATGGGTGTTTGACCTGGCTTGGAATCAAGAGGCCCTATTTAAATTATTCATTCCTAGCTTTGGTAGCTAGGGTAGCGGTTAATTATATAACGGTTACGTAACAGGGCCTAGCTAATATATACTACTTCACCTCCACCTAGTTAGTTGGGGCCAGATATCAGATTGCATATCCCGTCCCTACCTACCATGAATGTATGGTAATTCCTGTTATATATATATATATATATATATATATATATATATATATATATATATATATATATATATATATATATAAAAAGAGACAAAGTGTGTTGCTGGTTATGCTCATTTGTTTTATTGACATATGTAAATTAAAAATGGATATATAAAAATATATATTATGTAAATAAAGTAAAGAACCATTTCAATTCATTTTATTCTGTATTTGCACATTGGTTGTATTTATATGTGTTCATTGTTTTTTGTCACAGCATAGGTATGCAGGGTGCTTGCCAACAGGTGATTAGTCAGCTGCGAGGTGCACTCATTTGGTTGTACTCCTGGGGCACGGGGTCCCCTTAAACCTTTAAGTATGGGTGGGCAGGCACCTCTTGTTCATTTTATGTGTGTTATCACATATATAATTGTGAGCATGCGAGTTGTTGCTAATGCTGGCGGGCTCGCGCAGCGAGTCTGCAAGAACTGCATCTTTCGCGAAGCGAGGGACGCAGTTCCCCGCAAATGCGGGTCCTCGCGTAGCGAGGGGCCGCATTTGCGGTGGTGGAGCATCCCAATGTCCCCGCAAATGCGGATCCTCACGAAGCGAGGGTCCGCTTTTGCGGAGGTGGAGGCTCCAACGTCGGCTGTGTTAAAAGAAAGACACCACACACACGACTTTTTAACAAAAAAAAACCCAACCTCCCAGCCAAAAAGACCCCCACTGCAATCGAAAATTCAAAATTCCCGCGTTACAGGTCCTTAAAGGACCGGTTGTAAAAGAAAAAAATAAATATACTGTCACCCTGTCAATCATGGGGGTCAATACAGACCCCCATAAAACATCATTAACCCTGTCACTCATGGGGGTCAATAGAGACCCCAATAAGCCCTTCATTAAGCCTGTCACTCATGGGGGTCAATACAGACCCCTATAAGCCCTTCATTAACCCTGTCACTCATGGGGGGCAATACAGACCCCCATAAGCCTCTATTTAACCCCATCAGTCCCATAAGGGTATATTAACACCATTATGGGCCTGTTACAACACTACATTAACCACATAAGTGCCATGATGGTCGTCAAGGACCATCATGACACTAAGTATAAAAACTATACTGCACTATACCACCCCCAATAAAACATTACAGATCAACTAAACAACCTCTAGACTAACCTATTAACATCTACACTACCTACCTCCTATTAACCCCACCACTCTAATGGGGGTCAATACAGACCCTTATAAGCCTCTATTTAACCCCATCAGTCCCATAAGGGTATATTAACACCATTATGGGCCTGTTACAACACTACATTAAACACATAAGTGCCATGATGGTTCTCAAGGACCATCATGACACTAAGTATTAACACTATACTGCACTATACCACCCCCATAAAACATTAAAGATCAACTAAACACCCTCTACACTAACCTATTAACATCTATACTACCTACCCCCTATTAACCCCCACCACTCTAAATACAGAAAATAAAAAAGCCTAAAGTCACACACAAACAAAAATACATTACATGAAATAAAAAACTAACTCAAAAAAAATATTAACTACATTACACAAATTAAAAAAACCTAAGTCACAAAAAATAAAAAAAGGAACATTACAGAAAAAAAAAACATTACAACACCCCCCCCTCACTACAGAAAAAAAAAATACACACCTGAAAAGGAAATACATATAATAGAAATACATACAATATAAATACATACAATACAAATACATACAATTACAATACAATTACATACAATTACAATACAATACACCACTATCTAATATACATTACACAATCTATCTAAATAAATAGCATAATCTAATATACATCCTATCTATATAATAATACATTCCCAATCTATCTAAATAAATACCATAATCTAATAGACATCCTATCTATATAATAATACATACCCAATCTATCTAAATAAATAGCATAATCTAATATACATCCTATCTATATAATAATACATTCCCAATCTATCTAAATAAAAACACAATTACCCAATTTCATATACAATGCTATCTATATAAAACCCCTAGCTAACATACAATAAATACTATCTATATATTAACTAATCTAAGTCTAAGCTAAAATAAAAAAATTAAGACCACTTACCTTTGCAGATGTCCATTGTGATCAGCCACCTATGAAAAAAAAAAAAAAAAAACATTTGTGCAACACGTTTACACTTATAAAATAAACATTCTAGACATTCTATACATTCTATACATTCTATACATTCTATACATTCTAAATATACTACTCACCTTTCCGCCATGTCCCGTCCGGCATTCTTTAAATCCTTCTCCGGCGCGGCACCTGTTAAAAAAAACACAACATTAATACACATACATCAAAATAAAATAAACATAATCTACGTTATACTTACCTCCCCGTGATGTCTCCGGCCTCCTCCGGATCCTCTTCTGCCACGCCCTGTAAAAAAAAAATATATACTTACATCCGTACTCCCGGACATCCTCGACGCTAATGAGGCTCCAGGTGAATTTTCCGGAAGAAAATAAGCAATGGCGCCTTCTGATTGGGTGTATTTGATAGACAGCGTTTTCAACCAATCAGGAGGCGCCAATGTGTGAGTCAATCAGAAAGGGATACACCCTAAAATCCCACTCTGATTGTATAATGCACCTATCAATCTTTATTTAAACCAATCACAAGGCGTAGATGCCTTCAGCCAATCACAATGGAATACACCCCCACAGGGTGATTGGTTGGAGCCTCTGCGCATTCTGATTGGTTGCACTGACAATAGCGAATCACAATGGAATACACCCTCACATACTGATTGGTGAAGGATTTGCGCATTCTCATTGGCTACTGTTAAAATCAATCAATATTACAGCCAATGGGAAGGCGCAGATGTCTTCACCAATCAGTACGTGGGGGTATATTCCATTGTGATTGGCTGATGGCAATAAAGCCATAGGATTGGTTAAAATAAAGATTGAAAGGTGTGTTATCCAATCAGCGTTGTATTTTGGGGTGTATACTTTTTTCATTGGTTCACAAATGGGGTCTTCTCATTGGCTGAATTTGATAGACAGCCTTTTCAGCCAATCAGAAGCTGCCATTGCCAATTTTACTCTGGAACACTCCATAGGAAGGTCATTAGCGTCGGAGACATCCGCCAGGGCGGATGTGTGTCCTTTTTTTTTTTTTTAAAGGCGCGGATGCTTCCGGAGAAGACAAGGAGGCCGGAGACATCGCGGAAAGGTAAGTATAATGTAGATTGTGTTTATTTAACTTTGCTTTATGTTTACTAATGTAATGTTTTGTTTTTACAGGAGTACCGCAGGACTCAAAGATGGCAGACGGAATTTTTGGAATCTTTTTTACCGTAGGTTGCTGATCTGAAGAAACATCTCAAAGGTAAGTGTTCTTAATTATTTTATTGTAGCTTACAATTAGGGTATATATATATATATATATATATATATATATATATATATATATATATATGGCATGTATTGTATATTACATAGATAGGGGGATGTATTATTAGATAGTATTGTATATTACATAGTGGGATGTATATTACATTATATTGTGGCATATATATTACATAGTGGCATTTATATTAGATAGTGGCATTTATATTAGATAGTGGTATGTATAGTAGATAGTGGCATGTATATTACATAGGGTTGTATTTTATTTTATTTTATTTAATTGTGTTGTATTTTATTATATGTATGTATTATATGTATTTCATTTTCAGGTGTGTAATTTTTTTTAAAAAATTGTAGTGACGGGAGGTTGTAATGTATTTTTTTATTTTCTGTAATGTTCCTTTTTTCATTTTTGGTCACTTAGGTTTCTTTTTTTGGTTCTGTAATGTACATTTTTTATTTTTGGTGATTTTAGTTTTTCTTATTTTATGTTATGTAGATTTCTGCTTTTCGAGGAATTTAGTTACTTGAGGCACACAGTACACTCACATTGTGTGACAAACAGCATTTCAACACTTTCTTTTATTGACCGTCATTTTTTAGAAACGGTTCCTGAAATGTCAAATACGGATATTAATAATTAAACAATTTTCCAAACATACACATCTCATTGCCGTCATTTTTTGACGGGCAAGTCGCTAGTTGTTTATAATAAACAGAGCTGTGGCCTTTTAAACAATATACCTTGTGTCAAGTATTTATTGGTCTAGTTTGAAATAGAAGGGTATCCATATTGACAATGCACAGGACATGTTCTTTTGATGAAATATAGTTTGTAATGGTACAATGTTCTTAGAAACAAACAAATCACTCTACCCTTTAATTTACTACCTATTAAATGCAGTGCTGTTCAGCACTATTAATGTTTGCTACGGCAATTCCTATCTTTTTAGTTATCTGTCCTGTCAAATGGGACAGAGCATTGGAAACTTAGACTTAGTCAATTAATTGTACTGTATAAATACAGAAAAAAGCTCCAGACTAGATCAGTTCATCAAATCATAGTTGGAATTCTCCTCATACTGATTGTTTGAATATATACTGATAACTGTATACACTACTAATTCTAAGAAGAACTGCAGGTTTTGGGGCTGATCCCACTTTTTAGACATCAAGGAAAAGACAAGTTTTAGGTGGTGGGAATCTTATGGAGACCATAAAGTTGTGTTTATTAATGGTTTATTTTGGCCATCCTTATGTGGCTCATTACACAGAATGACAAAAGTAGGAAATGTAATTTTAATTCTATCCTGTAGTGCCCAGCACACAATGAAAGGGTTGTCCCAAGAGACAGGCCTTAGCAACGTCGCTGCATGCGTCATTACGCAAGACGTGCGCTTGCGCACTGAAAACCCGGAAGTCAAGTAGCTCCATGCCTGCGATTCCTCTGAGTTTCCTGGCCTAGCATAATGTCCCTTGAATCCCTGCTTAAGCTCACAACAAAGGAACTTTCCCCTATGGCTGACTAATTGAACTTTCTAGATCTCCCCAATACATATATGAAGTGGTAAAATCGTAGTAACTTTTCAGCTGGATGTGTCCTTAGATTTTCACTGCATTAGCTTAGCAAGCCACTGAGCTTCTCTATAGAGGGACCCTGACACCTTACCTTACAAATGATGAATAGAGCTAGTCTCTACCTACAACTTTTATTACTTTAGATATGTGCCTTTATAAGCAGGAAAACGTTATTCTAGCATATATGTGGATGCCTTTTATGCTTAATGAGAATTTAGTTTATACTCAAATAGCACATATTTGAAAGCTTCCTATGTTAAATGAGCCAGGCAATTTGCCCTCTAATGCATATTTGTTAATAGCACAGTTATATGTATGTATATATAACAGGGGGTGAAACTTACTTTATGTCTTCACTCTATAATAATGTTGTATCCCTATAGTTATTAGGGCCAAGATCTAACCAGTGGGTTGATATACTAGAAATATATGGTTCCATTTTAGTAAGCTACATTTTGACCAAAGGTTGAAATTATTGTATCCCTCCAATTGGAGTATATATCATTAATCATTTGTGATAATAGGATCAATATATTCCACACAATTGCCTTTTTTACTTTCCCTTTTGTCATTTTAAATCACTTTATTCGCCGTTGTTTTTGTATAATAAAATTTACATTGATCTTGTTCTAATTTTGTTTGTACCCAAGAGACCACCCACATAAGAAACAGGGTCTTCTGAATACGGTTTATTTCACTTATGTATATTCAAGAGCTCTCCTTCCCCTATATGTACAAGTTAATCAGCTTTTAGCATGATTAAAATGGTAGGTGTTAAATCCATATTTAAAAATAACACCCATTAAAGGAGTTCTGTGGTCATACTCTTAATATAGTTACATAGGGCCTCATTCTATTAGCGGCCGCAGCCGTTGCGGGGCCGCAAGGACCGGCCGCAAGCTATTCGGCTATTCTATTCCCTTACGGCCGGAGGCTCCGGCAGGCTTGCGGCCGGAGCCTTGCTATCTCTTGCGGCCGCTCGCGCCAGAGGAAAGCCTTTGATCTAAAACGGCCGCAAGAGTTTTGCAATTCAATTCCTCCGGGAAACCTCTCTGCAAGGCTAAAAGCGAGCTTACTTGCAGGAAAGAGGTCTCGCTAGCACCAATTAAGCACATAAAATAGCTCAAATAAAGCCATCCTGCACTTTGCGAAGACTATAAAGGGATTTTAGGTGTTAGAAAAAATAGCACATAATTATCCTGTACTCAAATCCGTAAAATATTTTATTTTTAATATCCGTAAAATATCCATGTAAAAAGTCCAGAGTGCTTGGAGCACCTCAGACACACCCACGCCGCAGCCGGAAAATAAACAGTTAATTTGAACTCGGGTTTGGGCTGATGTGCAAGCTTGAGAGTGGGTTACTTTTAATCCTCATGTCCCCCAATATGATCCCTAGCATTTACAGAGCTGTACAGTGCAGGCTTGAATTTATTTTTCAGTTTTTATATTTCTGAGATTACGGCCGGTTCCAAGATATGCGGCCGGCCGTAAAAGGAGATCCTTGCGGGGCCGTATAATAGAATCGCGAGTTAACTGAACCCCCGCAAGGAATCGCAGCCTTACGGCCGATTTACGGCCGCTAATAGAATGAGGCCCATAGTAATTAAGGTTGAAAAAAGACTTTCAGTCCATCAAGTTCAGCCTTTAAGATCTCCTCTGATCTGCAATATGCGGATTAAATATTAATTAATTCGTTGTTAATTAATTATTAATCAATTATTTAATTATTTATTTGTTATTTTATTTTTAATTATTAATGAATCCAGAGGAAGGCAAACAGAAAAAACAAACTCAAGTGAGACTTAGCCAATCGTCTCAAAGGAAAAAAAAATAATTCCTTCCTGACCCCAGATACTGGCGATCAGATTTCTCCCTGGATCAATACTGTCTCTCTAATTATGCATGATAACCCTTAATTCCCTTTTTAATTAGAAATAAATCCAGTCCCCTTAAAAAATCGAATCTACTGTCACCACCTCCTCTGGTAGAGAATTCCACAGATTAACCACCCTTACTGTGAAGAACCCTTTTCTTTCTTTAAGGTGGAATCTTTTTACTTCTAACCTCAAGGGATGTCCTCTTGTCAGTTGAAAACCTCTTGGCACAAAAAGCTCCCTTGGCAAATCTTTATACTGACCCTGGATGTATTTATATAAGGTAATCATATCTCCTCTTAGACACCTTTTTTCCAGTGAAAATAAGTCTAATTTGGTTAGTCTTTCTTCATAACTTAGCCCCTCCATTCCCCTTATTTGTTTTGTTGCCCTCCTCTGTACCTTTTCCAGCTCTAAAATGTCCCTTTTATGAAGTGGTGCCCAAAATTGTACTCCATATTCCAAATGAGGGCATACTAGAGATTTGTATAGTGGCAGAATTATATTTGCTTCTATACCCTTCTTAACACATGCTAATATTGGCTTTGCAGCTGCTGTTTGGCTTTGAGCAATGTACTCTTTTAAAGAACCACACTTGAACATAGACAGCTTACACAATTTATTTTCCTTTTTATGTGCATATCTAAAGAGCAGACTAAGGGGCTTCTGACTTCTGGCTTGTATTTTATAATACTCAGGGCCACAGTATTTTTACTTTATCACCTCCTTCCCTAGATTTGTTGGGGCTCCTATTTCCCTGCCTCCATGTAAAAAAAAATATTTTCCCTGTACTCTTAGGGCCTCATTCTATTAGCGGCCGTAGGAGATGTGGGGCCGCAAGGACCGGCCGCAAGCTATTCGGCTATTCTATTGCCCTCCGGCCGGGGATTCCGGCAGGCTTGCGGCCGGCGCCTTGCGGCCGCTCGCACCGGAGAAAAGCCTTTGATCTAAAACGGCCGCAAGAGAATCGGCCGCAAGAAAATCCTATTTGCAATTCAATTGCTCTGGGAACCCTCTCTGCAAGGCTAAAACCGAGCCGCAGCTTACTTGCAGGAAAAAGGTCCCGCTAGCACCAATTAAGCACAAAATATAGCCCAAATAAAGCCATCATGCACTCTGAGGAGACTATAAAGTGATTTTAGGTGTTAGCAAAAATAGCACAACATTCCCCTATACTTAAATCCGTAAATAAATTACTTTTTAATATATATCAAATATCCATGTAAAAAGTCCAGAGTGCTTGCACCTCAGACCCGCCCACGCTGCGGCCAGAAAATAAACAGTTAATGTCAACTTGGGTTTGGGCTGATGTGCAAGCTTGAGAGTGGGTTACTTTTAATCCTCATGTCCCCCAATATGATCCCTAGCATTTACAGAGCTTTACAGAGCTGTCTTCAATTTATTTTTTACTTTTAAGATTTCTGAGCTTACGGCCGGTAGCAAGATTTACGGCCGGCCGTAAGAGGAGATCCTTGCAGGGCCGTATAATTGAATTGCGAGGTAACGGGACCCCCGCAAGGAATCGCAGCCTTGCGGCCGTTTTACGTCCGATAATAGAATGAGGCCCTTATTATGTTGCCCCACCACCTATGAAGGGTTACTGAGTGTTGAACAAGTCCTGCATTTACAGCTAGAAGCACAGTCAGTCATAGAGGGTGCATAACCTCTGCATGGAGCACCATGAACCTTCTATGGGTGGGGGGTTCCCCTTTTGTAAGAAGGCTGCAGGTTCCTTCTCCGCAATACTTAAATACTTACTGTCAAGAACTTTTTCAAAATCTAAATTTCCTTTGTGTATATTAGAGAGCTGTAGCAAAATCTTTATGGCTCTGTAGGCTATTTTAGTGAATTCTGTGATCGTCAAATCTGTGAATAGCAGTAAACTTTAATAGTTGTTTCACAGAAAAGGTTAGTGAATTTTAAAAAAATAAGTATATAAAGCAATTATTTGTATAATTGTTTTAGTGATTGAAAATGCAATGAAAATACAGTATGTAGGTCAGGCATATTGTAATAAAAATTATTTGTTTTAGAAAAAGCATGAGGTTTAATAGATTCGCTGAGATGGTACTACCTTTCAAGTCAATATCTTTGACCCATAGATTAAATCAGTTATCCTCATTTTGCCCTTTTCACCACAACAATAGAAAGTTCTCTGTACAAATTTATATTCATTTTTTTACCTAGCAACTTTAAAATACTTAAACAAGCCACATTAATATCAGTGACATTTCTGCTGATGGAAGTTAAACTTGTTTAACCGTGTTTCTGTTGCAATGCACTCATTGCAATTCAATAGAAAGCTTTTTCAGTGCATTTCAGGCAAAGCTAAAAATTATGTTTAAAATGTAAATAGAAATATTTTTTTATTAAACATTTTTATGTTACTGTAGTTTGTCTGCACCACAATGGCTTTTACTCTTGTACTCAGAGATAAAGCATATAAGATGTGTGGATAATGAATATTGTGAAGTTAGCTGAATGATACTCAAAGATGACAACTTGGTCCCATGACCCCCACAGGAAGTCAAGCAGTGGGAATTGCTTATTTCCGCCACAGCATAGAGCCCAAGGGCACCAATGAATTGATAGTTTTCAAAAAAATAACCAGGAAGCCTTCATGACCTGTCCTCTCTGTATTTCTGTTTTTCATCAATTGGCTATGACGGCTGTTACATAGTTACATAGTTACATAGGGCCTCATTCTATTATCGGCCGTAAATCGGCCGTAAGGCTGCGATTCCTTGCGGGGGTTCAGTTAACTCGCGATTCTATTATACGGCCCCGCAAGGATCTCCTTTTACGGCCGGCCGCATATCTTGGAACCGGCCGTAAGCTGTGAAATATAAAAACTCAAAAATAAATTCAAGCCTGCACTGTACAGCTCTGTAAATGCTAGGGATCATATTGGGGGACATGAGGATTAAAAGGAACCCACTCTCAAGCTTGCACATCTGCCCAAACCCGAGTTTAAATTAACTGTTTATTTTCCGGCTGCGGCGTGGGTGTGTCTGAAGTGCTCCAAGCACTCTGGACTTTTTACATGGATATTTTACGGATATTAAAAATAAAATATTTTACGGATTTGAGTACAGGATAATTATGTGCTATTTTTTCTAACACCTAAAATCCCTTTATAGTCTTCTAAAAGTGCAGGATGGCTTTATTTGAGCTATTTTATGTGCTTAATTGGTGCTAGCGAGACCTCTTTCCTGCAAGTAAGCTGCGGCTCGCTTTTAGCCTTGCAGAGAGGTTTCCCGGAGGAATTGAATTGCAAAACTCTTGCGGCCGTTTTAGATCAAAGGATTTCCTCCGGCGCGAGCGGCCGCAAGAGATAGCAAGGCACCGGCCGCAAGCCTGCCGGAGCCTCCGGCCGTAAGGGAATAGAATAGCAGAATAGCTTGCGGCCGGTCCTTGCGGCCCCGCAAGGCTGCGGCCGCTAATAGAATGAGGCCCATAGTATTTAAGGTTGAAAAAAGACTTTCAGTCCTGTTGTCAAATATTTGTTGGGATTTGTGCATGCAACTTTGAATGCATAAAGCCAAAGATGGCCACTACTTCCAGAGGCGGAATTAGAATCTGGGCACATACTTAAGTCCTCGTTCTACATGAAAAGTTAGAGTGTTTACATAAAAGCCACCATAAATACATTACTGTAGTACAGAATATCATAATAGAAGGGATGACTTTTACAGTATTGATAGAGCTGTGATTTACCTAACAGATTACTGCAAATGTTTGAACAGATCTAGTACATTTTGTTTAACTAAAAAATTACTAACATATGTAACTGTATGGATATAGATTAATATTGCTAGAGTTTGCATCTGTTACTTAGCACATGGCATGCTAATGCATATCATTATGTGTTTGCAGCTATATGCAGCGGATGTGACTTAGTTTAGCAACCTTTTTGATGTAAATTCTAAGGCCCTCATTCAATTGCAATTTGGCCAATCGAATAAGGCTCTAAATAAGCACATAACATATTTTTTTTCCATACGTTTTTAGTTAGTAAGGGCCTCATTCAATTGCAATTCGGCCAATTGAATAGGGCCCTAAATAAGCACATAGCATATTTTTTTTAAAGAAGTTTTTAGTTAGTAAAAACCTAGCTTCTGGATAGATGCTTACTAACTAAAAACTTCTTTAAAAAAAATATGTTATGTGCTTATTTAGAGCCCTATTCAATTGGTCAAATCGCAATTGAATGAGGCCCTAAGCATCTATCCAAAAGCTTGGTTTCCACTAACTAAAAACGTATTTAAAAAATATATGCTATGTGCTTCTTTAGAGCCCTATTCAATTGGCCAAATCGCAATTGAATGAGGGCCTATGTGAATAATCTGTTAGGCCTATTTGCGTTGCATGAGCTACAATGACACAGACTGTATTATCAAAAGTTATTAGGATTCATCCACTTAGCTACCTCAAACAAACAAGTACAATAGACATAATTGTGTTTTAATTTACCAAAAATGCAATGCCTGAAATTTTCACTAAGCAAATATTTTTTTTTTTTTTTATAGATAGGCAATTAGCTGTTCCCTTGCAACAGTCCAAGCCATATAGTATATCATTTAGTTGTAAACATCAATATTAGGTATACTAAAGGTTGAAAGCATGTACTATTGACATTAATTAGGACATTTCTGAATATAATATTAATATCTAAAACTAGTTGCAGTGATTTGATGCAATGAGAAACAGACTGTAGGCATTTTTTATTACATTTATATGTTAATTACATTTAATATTAATATTAACAGTCATATTTAGAAAGTTAATGCCATTTTGCTTAATGTCAGCCTTAATATTTAAATGAATAATTTAATATCTCAGAAATTTATGATATTGAATCAAAAGTTCAGACAGATCATGTGATCCTTTTAAAAATCAAAGTGCAATTTATCACTTCAAGGACCCTTGCAATTCAAGAAAAAATTAAATGCATGTGCTAAAAATCATTATGATGGTCAGTGTTAAGAAATTTAGCAAGAGATTTAAAAAATATGTTAGATGTCTTAATCCATCTTTCAAATCTATACATGTATTTGTTTTCCAGCTTATACAAATTAATGCATTAAGCCAAATATAACTTAAATGACTACAGGTATAGTTAAAAAGCTCACATATTCCTCTACACATATAATATCAGATTTAATAACAATGTAGTTGTCGAAATTTTAGTTTCCAATAAATACTGTGAAATTACATTTCAAATATGCTGTATTATTGGGATATAGTAAACATAATGCATGTTTGACCCATCTAAGTTTCAATGTTGCTATTATCCAAAATATTATCTACTAGCGACTTGCCCGTCAAAAAATGACGGCAATGAGATGTGTATGTTAGGAAAGTTGTTTAGTTATTAATATATATATGTGACAGTTGTATTGTGATATTAAAAGATGTTTAGTTTTGTAAAATGTTCTCTTGGTGAACAATAATTTGTAAAGCATTTTGTATTAACATTTGAATGTAATAATAGTGGAACTTGAAATTAATCATTATTGCAAACTTTAGGCAATGTTTTTTTAACATGCAATTTGTATGTGAAGAATTGTTATCTTCAATATACATGAAAATTCAGAGGAAAGCAAACAGTAAAAACCCTTGTTGAAACGTACATAATTTTAACTTGAACTTTGTAATATATGTAAGTAAGAAACTTGAAAGTATATTTTTTTAAACTTTAACTTTATTATTTGTGTAACTTTGGAACTTGACAAAACATTTGTATAACTTTGAACATTATAAACAGTAACATAGTGAATACATTTTTTAACATAATTTTGTATTAAAAGTATTAACGTTTGAATGTAAAAACATTTTAACTTTAAAGTAATCAATATTTTAAACTTGAGGCAATGGTTTTTTAACATGCAATTTATATCCGAATAATTGTTAACTTCAATATACATTGAATGCAGAGTAAGGCAAACAGTGAAAACTCTCTTTAAAATGTACCCAATGAAATAAATTCCTTCCTGACCACATGAACTGTCGATAAACATTAATACAGGGAGTAATCATAACTTAACAGACAATATTAACATTGTGTCTTTAAACGTGGTTGAGCTGTTAACATGAACTTTGTAATATGTTGAAGTAAAGACCGTTAAAATATTGTTTTCCCAACTTGTAACATTAGAAACAGTAACATAGTTAATTAACATTTTTACATAATTATCACATATGTAGTTGCAAGGCAAGTGTTTTGTGAGGTGAATCATCCATAAAGAGTCTTTCCATAAATTATGACTGAAATTGTTTCTTGTTTATTATTTTTGAATGTTATTTAATTTGTTTTCCTTGTGTTTTCTTTCTTTACTGAAAAGTTATAGTACTTCATAGTAGACAATGTTTTTAGTAAAAATACGTCCATCTTCTAATAAATCACCTTGACTTTCATTCTTTTCAATGTAAACTTTAATAGCCTGTGGATTTTTGCACCGTGACAACGCAACGTACAATTGACCATGTGCAAATACTGTTTCTTCTAGGAAAATACCCACAGATTTAAAAGTTTGACCTTGTGATTTATTGATGGTCATGGCAAATGCCATAATAATGGGAAATTGTCTTCTTTGAAGTATAAAAGGGAGACTACTTTCACTTGGTGCTAAATCTATTCTTGGTATGAAAACTCTCTCTCCTTTATGGGTCCCAGTTAAAATTTCAGCATCTATAAAATGGTCCTTTAATTGTTGAACAATTAATCTTGTCCCATTACATAGGCCTTTTTTGGGGTTCATATTTCGCAGTAACATAATAATTGCACCTTTCTTTAGCTGCAAAATATGTGGTTGCATTCCAGAAGGAGTTAGTGAGTTTATGAATTCAGTCGAAAAGTTGGCCTGACTTTCATTGTCATCAGCAAGTACAGAATCAGCACTGTGATAATTTCTTTGTGGTGCATTAATTTTTTTTAAGATTTCATTATTGAGGATTAATGCATCCTTATTTTTCCCGTTATTATGACTTGGTTGGCAAGCTCAGAATATTCCTGGTTATTTATGCTCCCTTCAAATATAGCGGATATAATATCTTGTTGACAAATCATATGAGGTGGGATCTCTACAGTGTCGTCGGGTAAATGTGGTATTTTTTCTGTTCTGCCTTCTCCAATTTTAATAAGCCAATCATTGAAATCAGTTTGGCCTTCTGATCTCATATTTTGTTTCAGTTGAAGATGGGTAAAATGTTTCCATAGTGTACTTGACTTTATACATGTTTCAATAATGTCAGTTCGATTTCCATGTACAACGACAGGTAATGTTTGTCTAAAATCGCCACCTAACAACATTACCTTTCCACCAAATGGAAAAGTATTATCCATGACTTCACGAAGCAAACGGTCAATACATTGGAGGGCATAGCATGACATCATTGTGGCCTCATCTATTATAATTAATTTACATTTGTTCAATTTCTTTGCTTGTAATGATGTCATGCGAATATCTGACACAGAAGTTTCTAAAATAGGCACTGGCAGTTTAAATCCACTATGAACAGTTCTTCCACCTTCTAACAAAAGTGCAGCAATTCCAGTAGTGGCAAATGCCATTGCTATTTGACCTTGTGCTCGTACTGAACTCATTAATAAATTATACAGATAGGTTTTTCCTGATCTGCCAGGTCCATCAAGATAGAAATAACGCTCTGTTACCATGTCATCATCTATTGCATTTTTAATGGCATTAAATGCTTGCAATTGTAATGTATTTAAAGTTACAAGTCTTTCTTGTGTTCTTTCTGCTTGTAGTTGAATGTAATTGTCTTCAAAGTTTATGTCATCTATAAGACCTGGATCAGGCAAATTAAAACTTGCACAACTTAATCCATGAGTTAAAAATACTTCTTGGATTTCCATTAACGCTTTTAAGTGTGCAATGGGTTCATTGTATCGTCGCATAAAGTCTTCAGCCACATTACTTTTAAAAGTCTCCCACAAAGCTAATGCATTTGGAGCATTTGAGAAGATACAAATAAAAGCAAATTGTTCTCTCATCTGTCGTAGCATTTGACATTGTGCTGCTTCTTCTAAACATCTTTCCCATTCTGTATCATCCGCTAGTAAGTTTCTATGTCTTGCAGCTAAATGGAAGGATTCATATACAATGTCATTAACAGTTCTTAAGTGTTCAAAACTTTGTGCTCCAGGAAAATTTAAAAGTAATATCCGTAAGCAAAAACGTTCAACATCTCTTGGACTGACTGTGTAAATTCTTGGAATTATTTTATTGCCTCTGCTTTTTCTTGTTCTCCATAATCCATTCACAAAAACATAGTGATATGGAATTTCAATATATAAGTATTGTGTTGCTTCAGAATCAGTGGAATTTAATTCAAACCATGCAGTTAGTGTAGTGTGACGATCTTCACTTTGGGCCAATGCATTCATTTCATTTCCAGCATGGAAATAGACTAAATGTCGTTGTGGCAACTGCTAACCTTTCACCTGATGAATATGAAAGTCAAAATCCAATATGCTTTGCAAATTGTCCTTTACTCAAGTCTTTAGCAGTAGAGGTTCATAGTTGTGGGGACATGCCTAATCAATGTCAGTTTTGTGAGGCTTATTATTTTAAACAAGAGAGACCCAGAGATGGCCAATTTATTAGTTGCTGTCAAAAAGGCAAGTTCAAACTTCCAGAAAGGAAAGAATTTCCTATCTATTTACAAAACATTATGACTGAACCTACTTTTCTAAACTACAAAAATTTTAAAACAAACATAAGATCCTACAATAGTGCCATATCCTTTGCATCTATGGGGTCAACATTAGCTGCTAATGTACCAGGACATGGTCCTTACTGTTTTAAAGTCCAAGGACAAATTTATCATCGCACTTCCCATTTACATCCAGAGGAAGGAGATCAAAGAAAATGTGCTCAACTATATGTCCTAGATACAATGGAAGCTGTTGACCAACGTATGCAGATGGAAGAAAATAAAAAATGCTTACACAGTGTTTTTATAGAGCTACAGTAAAGCTTATAAAAAATTGGCAGAAGTAGAAAATGAACAACTACTTCATGCACAAAGACATCAATTACCAATGCCCAAGGTTAATATGGTGCTTAAAAGAGACAGACATACTGATAAACGTCGTTCTAACTTGCCAACATCAAATGAGGTTGCAATGGTGTTTCAGAATGATGAAGGAGAACCACCATTTAAAAGAAACATTAGAATATATCCCAGAAATGAGGAGCAACCGTTCATTAATATGAGTATCTTAAGTCCAAACTTAGATCCAATGACATATCCCATCTTTTTCCCACACGGAGAAGCAGGTTGGCAACCAAAATTAACACTTCCCAGTTACCCAAATGCTAAAGCCAGAATCCGAAATAATGTTTCTATGCTTGAATTTAAAGTAGCTCAAATTGCCATTCGACATGGATTTAATCCAATTTTATGTGGTGGAAAACTAACCCAACAATGGATTATTGATTCTTATTTGCAAGTTGAGGCAAATAATTTAAACTTTATTAAATATCATCAAGATAAACTCCGTGTAGAACAATATTCTGGACTCATGGACTATGTTGCTGAAGTGGCTACAAGCAGAGACATGACAGCTGGCAAAACCATAATTTTACCATATTCCTTTCAAGGATCTCCTCGAAATATGAGAGAAAGATACAATGATGCTATGGCTATTGTCACCAAATTTGGCAAACCCGATTTATTTCTGACATTTACATGTAATCCACAATGGTCAGAAATTACACAAAATCTACTTCTTGGACAAAGTGCTTCAGATCGACCAGATTTAGTAGCCAGAATTTTTAAGATTAAATTAAATGAATTAATACGTGACTACACTATAAATCAGTTATTTGGCAACTGTCTTCCTTATGTATATACCATTGAATTTCAAAAAAGAGGCCTTCCACATGCACATCTTCTAATAATACTTCAAGAAAAAGATAAATTAGATACTTCGGACAAAGTGTATGCAGTCATTGTTGCTGAACTACCAGATCCAGAACTATATGGTAGACTATATGAGATTGTTACTCATCGCATGATTCATGGACCCTGTGGTGACCTTAATCCACAATCACCATCTATGGAAAATAATAAATGTTCCAAAGAATTTCCAAAAGATTATAGAGACAAAACCTATGCCAATTGTGATGGATATCCACTTTATAAAAGAAGAGCAGGAGATAGTGCCATTATTCGTGGAAAAAAAGACAATAGATATGTAGTACCCTACAATCCACATTTACTCATGAAGTACAATGCCCACATCAACGTAGAAGCCTGCACTTCCATCAAATCCATTAAATATGTCTACAAATATATTTACAAAGGCTACAATGCAGCTACTGTAGTCGTCAAAAGTGCAGACAACCCTAAATGTAGTGAGTTAGTACATGATGAACTTGCATCTCATGTAGATGCTCGCTATGTCAGTGCGCCAGAAGCTATGTGGTGGCTTTTAAAATTTGAAATGCATGATAAATCACATGCAGTATTCCTTGTATTTTTTCAGCTAAAATGTCATCTGATGTTTCAGCAACAGGTTGTAAATGCTTTATTTGCTTGTTGTTTTTTTTTGTCATATCTTTAATTTCTGCAGGTGACAGTCTTTTGCTTGCAATTCTTTTACGTTCTTTTTCTCGTCGAATTTCCTTCTTCTCCGGTGTTTGCTGGATGTCTGCTCTCTGTCGTCGTTCTCTAGCTTGGCGTCTTTCGTTTTCTTGTTTACTCTCGTTATCAGCCATGTTAATCTGTAAAAATAAAATAATGTATCTTTACTTTATTTTGAGATGTTAAGTTTGTTTTCATCAAAATTATCAACAGTGTGTTTACATTTTATACCTAATCAATTTCAATTTGGTCAATTGAATAGAGATCTAAATAAGGTCATCATATAATTTTTTAAATAATTTTTTATTTAGTAAACATGTATCCAAAAGCAAAATTTTCACTAACAAAAAAGTTTTAAAAAAATTTTTTTTATGGTTTTATTTACAGCACTATTCAATTTGTCAAATGGCAATTCAATGAGGGTGTAGGACTGGAAATGTCCAATGCGAAATTGTATAGAGTCTGTGTTTAGAGCCTTTTTTGGAGTATGCATTATTTTTTTCTGGCTACATTGAAGTTTGTATTTACTGTTAAAGATTATTGGCCCTAAAATACAAAGAAGAGATAGCAGAAAAATGTGTTAGTTATATTTTTTTCAAAGTTATAGTTACTGTTGTTTTTTTTTAAATTTGATTTTCTGTTGACATCGATACAAAGCGAAGATATTTATTTATTTTTCTCTTTTTTTACTTGTTATACTGTACCTTGGTTGAAGTTTGATTTCAAGCAGAATCTTTGTTAATCCTGTGTTGAAAGCCTTCGTCCGATGGTCTGGTCCTGTGTTGAAAGTCCTCGTCCAATCGTCTGGTCCTCTGTTGAAAGTCCTCGTCCGATGGTGTAGTCCTCTGTTGAAAGTCCTCGTCCGATGGTCTGGTCCTGTGTTGAAAGTCCTCGTCCGATGGTGTAGTCCTGTGTTGAAAGTCCTGGTCCGATGGTGTAGTCCTCTGTTGAAAGTCCTCGCCCGCTGGTCTTGTCCTCAGTTGAAACTCCTGGTCCGATGTTCTTCACGCAGTATCTGTTGTAAAATAAAAATGAAAATGTTATTTGATTTGAATGTATTTGTATTAACTAAAAAATGACATTATTTCTGTGTACTGTATCTGTTATGGTGAATTTTTCTACTATTTATTTGTTTGTGCAACCTTTTCAAAATACTTTAAATGTATTTTTATATTGCATAGATAATTTTTTTATACTGTAATTATTTTTTTGTGAATTATTTTGTATATGATTGCACTGGTTTTAGCATTATCCTATTTTCTGTTCCGCACTTTTGGTATACTTATTTAGGCTTCTTTGTAAGGCTTATAGGTTGTTAAAGATTCTTAAATATTAAAGAAGAATATTAATTTAGTTTGTTATGTGTTTGTGTGAGTTTTTTTTAAATCCTGTTTGGTGCTCACCAAAAGTGGTATGCTTATTTATGCTTCTTTCTAAGGCTTATACGTTGTTAAACATTAAATAAGAATCTTAATTTAGTTTCCTATGTGTTTGTGTGAGTTTTTCGACCATCCTGTTTAGTACACACCACTTTTGCTATGCTTATTTATGCTTCTTTCTGAGGCTTATAGGTAGTTAAACATGAAATAAGAATATTAATTTACTTTGCTATGTGTTTGTGTGAGTTTTTGTACAATCCTGTTTGGTGCACACCACTTGTGGTATGCTTATTTAGGCTTTTTTCTAAGGCTTATAGGTAGTTAAACATGAAATAAGAATATCAATTTAGTTTGCTATGTGTTTGTGAGAGTTTTTCTACAATCCTGTTTCGTGCGCACCACTTTTGGTATGCTTATTTAGGCTTCTTTGTAAGGCTTATAGGTTGTTAAACATAAAATAAGAATAATAATTTACTTTGCTATGTGTTTGTATGAGTTTTTGTACAATCCTGTTTGGTGCGCACTGCTTGTGGTATGCTTATTTAGGCTATTTTCTAAGGCTTATAGATTGTTAAACATTAAATAGGAATATTAATTTACTTTGCTATGTGTTTGTGTGAGTTTTTGTACAATCCTGTTTGGTGTCCACCACTTGTGGTATGCTTATTTAGGCTTTTTTCTAATGCTTATAGGTTGTTAAACATTGAATAAGAAAGTTAATTTAGTTTGCTATGTGTTTGCCTGAGTTTGTTACAATCCTGTTATGTTGCATACTTTGGGCCTCATTAAATTGCAGTTTGGCCAATTCAATAGGGTCCTCATTCAATTTGAAGTTTGTCAATTGAATAGGGCCCTCATTCAATTGCAATTCGGTCAATTGAATAGGGGTATAAATAAGCACATAACATATTTTTTTTAAATAAGTTTTTAGTTTGTAAGCATCTATCAAAAAGCAAGGTTTTCACTAACTAAAAACTTCTTATAAAAAAATATGCTATGTCCTTATTTAGACCCCTATTCAATTGCCAAATCGCAATTGAATGAGGCCCTAGGTCTCTATATAAGCACATAACATTTTTTTTTGACAGAAGTTTTTAGTTAGTGAAAACCTTGGTTTTGGATAGATGTTCAGTAACTAAAAAGTTTGTTTACATTTTTTTGTATAGGTCTCTATATAAGCACATAACATTTTTTTTTGACAGAAGTTTTTAGTTAGTGAACTTGTATCCAAAAGCAAGGTCTTCACTAACTAAAAAGTTCAGTAAAAAAATATGCTCTGTACTTATATAGAGCCCTATTGAAATGGGCCAATCACATTAAAACGAGGCCCTCGGGCATTAAAGATATATAGGTCCTCATTCAATTTCAAGAGGGCTCTATATAAGCACATAACATATTTTTTGACGGAAGTTTTTAGTTAGTGAAGACCTTGATTTTGGATAGAAGTTCAGTAACTAAAAAGTTCTGTATAAAAAATATGTTATGTGCTTATATAGAGCCCTATTCAATTGGCCAACTCGCAATTGAATGAGGCTTTTTTTATACTTAATACTTTACCTTGATTGAAGTGTCGAATGACACAGGGTCCCCTCCTGCCAATCTTAATCCGCCGGTCTTCTTGTAGTGTCTGTTTGAAAAATAAAGTGAAATGGTTTATTGTATATTTCTTATTTTTGATTTAGCAAAGCATGGTCTTTTCAGCATGTGATGTCTTGTTCTATCTTACCTGTTCTTCTTTGTTGGTGTTCTTTGAAAGGGATTGTGCTTCACAATGCACGGTGCAAATTGTTGAGTGACGCTGTTGATGCAGAGTCTGTTTGAATATTAAAAGAAGTAGAAAGATTGAGTTTTAGGTAATATATTGAATTGCACTAAATTAATGTCATTTAAATATACTTCTGTAATTATTTTCAATTAACATTATTTTTTGGGGGGGCTACACACATATTTCACATACATGAAGCACATTTTCAGAGTTCAATTTAATTTTTTTCTGTGCGTGTGACATATCACTATAGATGAATGATATTTTAATTGTTAAATGAACCTTATTTTTTGTTTTTTCCAACACACATAAATGTGTGTGTGACATGTGACTATAGATGATACACATATATGTGGTTGTCACATATCAGTATACATGACTCATATTTTAATATTACAATTTTTTTTTTTTGTAATGTCATTTAAATGTAGTTGTTTAGTTTGTTTTAAGATCATTTTGTTGCAGGGGCAATACACATAAATGTGCGTGTCACATGTCACTACATAAATCACATTATTTTTTTGTTAAATGAACCTTATTTTTTTTGTGGGCCTACACACATAAATGTGCTTGTGACATGTGACTATACATGATAGACATAAATGTGCGTGTGACATGTCACTACATAAATCACATTTTCATAGTTCTTTTTCTTTTTTTTTGTGATGTCTTTATAATAAAATGTAATATATTATAGCTTACCTCTCAGTTGTAATTTGCACAATGTAAAGTAGTAAATTAGGAAACAATTCTCTTCTGAAGTAAGAGCAGCAGTTAGCTCTGAAGTCACTCTGTTCATCACCTGAGTAGAAATGTAGAAATTTCTTTAAAGTAGGCAGTATTTATAACCTTTTAGAAATTTCTGGAAAGTAGGCAGTATTTTTTTAAACTTTCAAGTGCCTCAGAACGTTATAACGCAATACGCATGCGCTATTTGCGTTCCAGCTTACAATTTGTGTTCCATCCGCCATTTTGTGCGCAGTAGTGTTCAAAATGGTGTTTAACTGTGACTGTGGTACGTTCCGCATAGTATGTGTTTCATTTTTCCGAGTTACTGCAGTGTAGTTACGTCTGAAGCCTCGTTTTCGTTTTGTTTGGCGGCCATTTTTTCTCTCGCTTAGCCGATTTTCGGCCGTTTAAACTCATTTTTTTAACTTAAATGGACGTGTAAATGAACTTTTGGAGGTGCCGGATGTCCCCCTTGCTGTAAGTTAGCTTTTTATGTGTTCGTTGTGTTTATTTCTTGTGTTTGTGATGTTTTGATGCGCAGCGTTTGTAATGGGTCTTTCGCGGCCGTATTTTTTTTAGATGCGGCCGTATTTTGTTGCGATGTTGCCGTCTTTTTTTGCGATATACGCAGTTAGCTTTTACGTGTACGACGCAGTGTATTTGTTTGTATGTCGTGCGTATGTGTGTTAAGAGCATGTGAAGGGCCTTTTTTGCTGTTTTTTTGTTAAGTCTTGCTTGTGTGTGTCTGGGTGTAAGCGGGTGTGAGGCGCCTTTGAGGTTTTTTTGTTATAAAGTCGTGTATGTGTGTGAACACAGCCGACGTTGGGATGCTCCCACCACCGCAAATGCGGACCCTCGCTTCGCGAGGATCCGCATTTGCGGGGACGTTGTTGGGTTTTTGTTGGCTGGGAGGTTGGGTTTATTTTGTTAAAAAGTCGTGTGTGTGTATGTGTGTGTTAACACAGCCGACTTTGAGCCTCCACCTCCGCAAATGCGGACCCTCGCTTCGCTTCGCGAGGGACGCAGTTCTTGCGGGCTCGCTACGCGAGCCCGCGAGCGTGAGCAACGGCCCGTACGCTCACAACTATATATGTGATATTATCTATATCATTGTGTATGAGGATGCCCCCTAATATTGCAATTCTGGAAAGACATTTACAAATTTTGCAAAGCAATTTAACATTTTTGTTTACAGTAAATCCAGAATGGGCCATATTTCAAATACATACAATGGAAGATCAAAAGTCTCTTTCAAGAGAGGCCAGAAGCACTTAATTTTAGATGCATCTCTGCTGCTTGTCGTAAATCTATTATTTCCCAATGATTGTTAACACCAGGATACAAATAGAACATGAATGTTTCTAGATTATGAAATAATTTCCATATGGATTGGACACATATTATAATTTAAGAAATTAGATTGAAAATGAAAATCAATTTGATCATACCTCATGCTATACTACTGAACAATGTTATGGCAATATACAATTTTTTTAATTAAAAGCCTGATCTGTTCATGAATATCTGCCTGTAATATATGCTCCATTTTTATTTGATCTACTTTATATGCTGTTTGAAAGCAAAAAGTAGATTTTTTATTCATTTTTTTTAAATTGTGATTCTTTAATAATGATTTTAATTACATTATCAAGGTTTTGTAACTTATTTTATAACAACAATTCAGATACACTTCATAATTTCAATATTATTTTTACATCTTTTTCTTGTTAGTCTGGTTTATGACAGTAACAACAATGACCTTGCACTTTGTAATTATATTTATATAATAAAAAATACTGAAAAACTATATAAAAGGCTTTTGTTTATCAAGTATGTTCCATGGACATAAAAAACAGTTTTGAGAAAATCTATAAATATAAATGCCTGTCTCACACACACCTAACATCCACCAATGTATCATGGATTCCTTCTGGGTCCTTCAGGGGCATCAACCTTTTTTTTTTCTAATTTAAACGTTGATAATTTGACTACGTATTATATTTAGCAAGACTCAACATTTTCAAACATATATTTTGTTTTGTCATTGTGTAGTGGTCCTTTAATGACAAATGTTATTTCCTTCTTATTAATAATTGGTATTATTGTTTTAGTAGTATTATTCTCCTATATTTGTACATTAGGGAAACAAGAAGATCAACAACAACAACTGATATAGCTCTTTTTTGCTAGTTGGACTTAAAGCATTTTACAATACTTCCCTATATATTGTGTTGTCCAAAACCTTTGGTATACTGAAGCTGCTTTGCTGAAAGCTCTAGTTCCACATCATGCTAAACAAACAATAGATTTACATAATGCTTTTTGATTGCCCCATTTAAACAGTATGATACTAGACTATGACCCAGATTTGCTAATTGAAAAGAATCAGAGAGATGGGCTTTTTGGCCATGAAGGCTCCTGGGCAATGGCAAAATAAACATGTCCCTGTTCACTATCCCATTTTGTTAAACTAATTTTCAAGACCTTTTGCTTTTTTTGTGAGCCTGTGATCATGAAAATGATCAAATGTGCTACAAGTCTCCTTGCATACTCACTAAACTTGCTGGGTATGTCAGTTAATAAGATCCTTATAACTGAAATATTATTAACCCTGCATCCATATATAGCTTACACTGTATTGAAAATCACTTAAAGGCATATCTAAATTTCCTGGATTATAAATGCATCGGATAGAGGAGAATCAGTAATGTATGCATACTGTACATATTTTTGCATGAAGAAATACCAAAACAAACATTTACAAACTCACCCTGATGTTTGCTAAATCTTTTCAGTTTGCAAGCTAAAGCTTTTGTTTGTAGACACCACTGAAAGTACCTGCTAAGATTAGAGTAAAATCCCTAATTTGTTTTAGCCAATCAGGAGAAATCAGAGGTTAGCTGACACATTTATATCATACCCTGGGTTCCTGTGTTGCAAAGCAGCTTGATATATGTAGTCTCTTTCTCTCTATATCCTTGTGCTATCATCCAGTTGTGAGCTCAGACCCCACCCAACCATGTGATTCCATTTAGCAGCAAATGCTTCATTTGAAAGGTCAAACTCAGTACTTGGCTGACTTACTATGCATACTTGGTTGTGTAACCCTCCTATGGGTGTGCAAAGCTGGATTTTACTCTCCTGTAAGTTTGGTTGTACTTTGTAAGTACAAACTTTGTAAGTACTCTGAATGTATCTATCTAACACATATTTTTCGGATAATCACTCCATGTTTCTTATCAAACATTTGTAACCCAGTAAATTATATACTGGGTCTGATTATGTCAATTTTTTTTACATAATCAGGTCCCCCATTCTGATCTCCTCCTCCCCCAGTTCCTCCATTGTGATCTCTCTCCCCCCCCCCCAGCTGCCTCATTCTGATCTCCCACCTCTCCTCCCAGGACCCCCAAGGACCCCTACCCCTCTTCCACTCTATTTTAATTAAGTAATAAATATCTGTGCACTGATTGCTGAAAGGGCAAATTCAGCACAATTTGGACCACATCACACTAAAGATCTCCTAAAAACATTTTGAACAACTGTATGAAATTTGTAAATAAATGCATTTTTTTCATTGAGAATTCAATAACGTTTACATGTATCACTGACTTATAATCAAACTTTAAGAGTTCTGTGTAGTGAGCAAAAGAATCCTAGCATGTCAGCTCTCCTCTCCACCCTGGGGATCCCTTGTCACAAACAATAAAGTACAATAGGGCATTTTATTTTCAAATAATTAATAACTTTGACGTCTAATAGTATATTACTGGTCATTGAGTGATAACACAGCTCTCCATTCCATGCTTCAGAGTTTCTGATTTCCTTGTCAAATAAAATAAAATCACTACCAACCTTTTCTAAAAAACACAGAAGAACTAGTTCTATAAGAAGTGCCTGCAGAATGATGTAAAATGTCCAAGAATGTCCCATGAAAATGCCTCTGAGAATAAAATAAACGTTACATCTGATGCTATTATCAACCTAACACCTTGATTGTGTCGAATATGGGGCTTGATTACTCATGTTCAACACAATTAAGGGTATAATAACTCCACCCCATAAGCCCTCCAATTGTTGTTGTTTAGTCATTCAGTCGCGTCCGACTCTACATGACTCTATGGACCATAGCACGCCAGGTGCATCTCTCAATCACTGCCCCTCTGAGCTCCATCAAGTTCATGTTCATTGCTTCAGTGACCTCATCTATTCATCTATTCATCTCTGCCTCTGTCGTCCCCTTCTTCTTGTGCCTTCAATCTTGCCGAGCATCAGAGTCTTTTCTAGGGAATCCTGCCGTCTCATGATATGGCCAAAATATTTGAGCTTCAGTCTCATAACCATACCTTCTAGTGAACAGTTTGTCTTGATTTGGATTTCCTGAAGTATTTATTTATTGGATCTTCTTGCAGTCCAAGGGACTCTAAGCAGTCTTCTCCAACACCACAATTCAAAGGCGTCAATTCTTCTTTATGGTCCAGCTCTCACATTCGTATATTACTACTGGGAATACCATAGTTCGAACTATGGAGACCTTTAATATCTTTACTTTTTACTAGCTTGTCCAAGCGTGCCATAGCTTTCCTCCGCAGAAGCAAACATCTTTTAATTTCATGACTAGAGTCACCATCTGCAGAGATCTTGGATCCAAGGAAAATAAAGTCTGCCACTTCTTCCCCGACTATTTGCCAGGAAGCGAGATTGCCTAAAATTAGCCCAGGTTGCACAGGATCCACTCTAATACCCACTATAAGCCTGGAGCCTGGGATTCCCCTATCCCTGAGTGTCCCCCATCTAACTATAATCATATGGGTCTCTATTAACCCAAATGGCACCTAAAATTGATCCCCCAGCCATGATGGTCCTTACAGGAGCATCTAAACATTAGCCCCCATCGTAGAGGGCCTTTAAAGATCTCCATGGCACCTAATATTAACTCCTGTGCAACGGAGGTGCTGTAAGAATCTCCATGGCACCTAAAATTAACCCCCACCATTAGGGACCACAGTTGTCTCTAAAGTTATTCACAATGCCTCGGAGTTCCTGTAAGGATCTGTGTTGCATATAAGATTAACACCTATGCCACGGAGGTCCTTTAAGAACAAAATAACACCTATTACCTCTGTGGAAGGCTTTAGCCAAAACACATACAATTCAATTCTGCCCTATTAGGTGAGGAATTCAGAACACTCTGGTCACCAAACTAGCCGTAGAGAGATAAACAGCTCAGAACTAGGAACTTTAGTACCTAATGGGAGATATTAGTGCAGATGAAACCCAAACAATGGGGTAAGACTGGACTGCGCTTGATATAATAAAAAGCAATACTCATTTATTTTTTTATATATGTGCCTAGTAAAGTTTGTTGTTATACTCTGTGTGCCCTTTGTATTATCTTTATCAATAAAGCCACAGAGAAGAAGCAAGAAAAAATTATAACTAGAAGTGGAAAGTGAAAACAGGTCCTAAACCTGTGAGCCTAAAGAACACAAGCTAATCTTTAGGAATGAGTGCTCATTTAATATGTGAGTGTAACCGCTTAAAGAAACTTAAACAAAAGTATTTTGATTCACTGCACCATAATATGTTTTCCCCTTTTCTTTGTTCCACTAATTAAGAGAAAGAAGATGAATATTTTTGAAAATATGTGGGGCTAAATTAAACTATTTGTTTTTACATAAAAGGCAACCAAGTGTGCTTTAGATTTATTGTAAAATTTGTAAGAGTAGCTTTTTGGTTTTTCAGCTAAAGAAATTTATGTCCTAACGCTGGTGTATGAAATTCTGTTTACAAAATGTTATGGTGATTAAGAAGTTGGCAGTGAGAGTTTTCAGGTGAGAGCATTGCACAGAAATAACAATAATAATAAAATAATATCAAAGACGTTTATGCCAATATTTAGGTTGTTTAAATATTAGTAGATATTAATAAGTATTTTTAAAATTTACATGCCACAGAAATTGGATTTATAAATTTGGAAACTTCAAATATTGTGGAGGAAAAAACACACTGTAGCTCATATTAGTCAATCTGTTTGTCAGCTAGGGCACCTTTGTCATAAAAAATGCCTAATGCTTCCTCTTTAATGCATACCTAAAAGAATCCAGGCACATATTAACTATGTGACAGATTTCCTTTGGTATTAATAATTGTCAGCAGATGTGTTGAGAAGTGATTTCACATTAAAATATGGTGTTAAGCTTGCAGAGAGATAAAACTAGATTAGGACACTAATTATGCTTTATAGCAAGGGGAATGAGAACACATTTCATTAGAGATGCTTTTGATAGAGATGAGAACACTGTCAACATGTCTGAATAATATGATGAACAGAGAAAAAAAGATTACTATCAGAAGATATGAATATATAATGAAATATCTGCATTTTTGCTTTCATATATCTTAGTGTACATCAATATGATTTTTAATATATATTTCCTTATAAAATATTATTTAGTAAATACATGACATACAGATGGTCTTTAATAAAAGTTATGTTATTATTTATTACTAATATTATCATTATTATTATTATTATTATTATACTTATTCAATTTAGCAGCAATTTTAACCAGGACTAGAATGTAACAAAGAGAACACCTATTATTTTTTGCTTTATGTTCATATTATTAACAGTATGTTACATCATACTTACTGTATAGAGACAAGAAAATTGCTTATCCATACATTTTGCAATACTAAGGATTTATCCTCACTATCTTGAAACAATAATGGAACATAGAGAATGGACAAGAGAGCATATAATGAATAAACCATGGAGAGCAAGCAAAAAAATAATTCAGGTGTGCATAAATTTACAACGTCTAATGGACACTCTCACACACAAATTCACATATGTTTCTGTTCTGTACCTTTAGCATAGTGTGATTTTAGCAAAAACATATTTTGAATGTTTGTTCTATCTGTAGAGTATTTCATTTATGCTAGAGATTTCACAATACATAAAATTATTTTGAAAAAGCCTAATTTTCTACTTTGGGAAATACTTGCCAACAAGTACTAACATGATTATAATTTTCATTTAGCTATATATTTTAACAGTATTTCACATAATATAAACACAATGAAAACAGATGCCCTGTACTAAAATATATCACATATTATAATTGTCCAACTACGATTCGTCGTCACGCTGTTTTTGCGTGGTGCGTACGACTTAGCGATGAGCGCCGCAGACGCTCATCGCCCGGCGAGCCTTGCGCACTGAGGCGAGACGTTAAACCATAGCACTTGGGCAATGAGTGCCATATGCGCTCATTGCCGGCGAGCCTCGCGTAGCGAGGTGAGCCGTTAACTCATAGCACTTAGGCAATGAGGCAATGAGCGCCGCAGTCGCTCATTGCTGACGAGCCTCGCGTAGCGAGGCGAGCCGTTAAACACGTCACACGCACTAGCCGTTAAACACCTCGGAACCAACCTTAACGTAACAAACACCAACACGCACTAAGATTCCGACTATAATGGACGACCCGCGCGCAAATAAAAACAGTGAAAACACACCAAATACTCACACAAACTACATAAAATGCTTACCCATAGCAAGGGGGGGCACCCAGGACCTCTGAAAGTGAAGATACACCTCCATTTAAGTCCAAATTCCCGAGTTCAGACACACGAAAATCCCCTAAGCTAGAGAAAAAATGGCCGCCGAAAAAAACGAAAACGAGGCTCACAGCCCAGCCACGTACAAATTAGCCAAGAAGGGATCCGAGATAAGCTTGGAAACCTGCATTAACCCCAGGGTATCCGAGATAAGCTCGGTGTCCTGCATTAACCCCACATTAACCATTGCAGTGGGGGTCCCGATTACACGCGATCGGGGACCCCCACTGCAATCAAAATTCAAAATTCCTGCGTTACAGGTCCTTAAAGGACCCGTTGTAAGAGAAAAAAAATATACACTATCACCTTGTCAATCATGGGGTCAATACAGACCCCCATAAAACCCTCATTAACCCTGTCACTCATGGGGGTCAATATAGACCCTCATAAGCCCTTCATTAACCCTGTCACTCATGGGGGTCAATACAGACCCCCATAAAACCATCATTAACACTGTCACTCATGGGGGTCAATAGAGACCCCCATAAGCCCTTCATTAAGCATGTCACTCATGGGGGTCAATACAGACCCCCATAAGCCTCTATTTAAACCCATCAGTCACATAAGGGTATATTAACACCATTATGGGCCTGTTACAAGACTACATTAACCACATAAGTGCCATGATGGTCCTCAAGGACCATCATGACACTAAGTATAATTACTACACTGCACTATACACCCCTAATAAAACATTAGGTTTCAACTAAACACCATCTACACTAACCTATTAACATCTACACTACCTACCCCCTATTAACCCCCACCACTCTAATTACAGAAAATAAAAAAGACTAAAGTCACACAAAAAAATCTACATTACATGAAATAAAAAACTAACTCACAAAAAAAATAAACTACATTACACAAAATAATAAAACCTAAGTCACAAAAAATAAAAAAAGGAACATTACAGAAAAAAAAACATTACAACCCCCCCACCTCACTACAGAAAACAAAAATACACACCTGAAAAGGAAATACATATAATACAAATATATACAATACAAATACATTCAATTACAATACAATTACATAAAATTACAATACAATACACCACTATCTAATATACATTACACAATCTATCTAAATAAATAGCATAATCTAATATACATCCTATCTATATAATAATACATACCCAATCTATCGAAATAAATAGCATAATCTA
Organism: Discoglossus pictus; assembly: GCA_027410445.1. NCBI lineage: Eukaryota > Metazoa > Chordata > Amphibia > Anura > Alytidae > Discoglossus > Discoglossus pictus. The sequence continues at coordinate 123,010,122 of CM050163.1, forward strand.
ATATACATCCTATCTATATAATAATACATTCCCAATCTATCTAAAAAAAAAACCATAATCTAATATACATCCTATCTATATAATAATACATTCCTAATCTATCTAAATAAATAGCATAATCTAATATACATCCTATCTATATAATAATACATTCCCAATCTATATAAATAAATAACACAATTTAATATATAATACATCCTATGCTATCTATATAAAACCCCTAGCTAACATACAATAAATGCTATCTATTTATTAACTAATCTAAGTCTAAGCTAAAATAAAAAAAAATAAGACCACTTACCTTTGCAGATGTTCATTGCGATCAGCCACCTATGGAAAAAAAATTACAAAAAATTAGTGCAACATGTTTACACTAATATAAACATTATAGACATTCTATACATTACAGACATTCTATACATTCTAAATATTCTACTTACCTTTCCGCCATGTCCCGTCCGGCATAAAAAATAAACATAATCTACATTATACTTACCTACCCACGATGTCTACGGCCTCATCAGGATCCTCTTCTGCCACGCCCTGTAAAAGAACAAAAAATATATATATATATATACGTACTCCCGGACTTCCCCGATGCTAATGAGGCTCCAGGAGAATTTTCCGGAAGAAAATAAGCAATGGCGCCTTCTGATTGGCTGAAAACGCTGTCTATCAAACTCACCCAATCAGGAGGCGCCAATGTGTGAGTCAATCAGAAAGGGATACACCCTAAAATCCCACTCTGATTGGATAATGCACCTATCAATCTTTATTTAAACCAATCACAAGGCGCAGATGCCTTCAGCCAATCACAATGGAATACACCCCCACAGGGTGATTGGTTGGAGCCTCTGCACATTCTGATTGGTTGCACTGACAATAGCCAATCACAATGGAATACACCCTCACGTACTGATTGGTGAAGGATTTGCGCATTCTCATTGGCTACTGTTAAAATCAATCAATATTACAGCCAATGGGAAGGTGCAGATGTCTTCACCAATCAGTGCCTTGGGGTATATTCCATTGTGATTGGCTGATGGCAATAAAGCCATAGGATTGGTTAAAATAAAGATTGAAAGGTGTGTTATCCAATCAGCGTTGTATTTTGGGGTGTATACTTTTTTCATTGGTTCACAAATGGGGTCTTCTCATTGGCTGAATTTGATAGACAGCCTTTTCAGCCGATCAGAAGCTGCCATTGCAAATTTTACTCTGGAACACTCCATAGGAAGGTCATTAGCGTCGGAGACATCCGCCAGGGCGGATGTGTGTCATTTTTTTTTTAAGGCGCGGATGCTTCCGTAGAAGACGAGGAGGCCAGAGACATCGCGGAAAGGTAAGTATAATGTAGATTGTGTTTATTTTAATTTGCTTTATGTTTACTAATGTAATGTTTTTTTTTTACAGCAGTAAAGATGGCCGACGGAACATGGAGGACGTGACATGCTGGAACGGGACATGCTGGAAAGTTGAGTATAATATTTAGAATATTTAGAATGTTTAGGTATTTTATGTAAACGTGTTGTATTAATTTTTTGAATCTTTTTTACCGTAGGTTGCTGATCTGAAGAAACATCTCAAAGGTAAGTGGCCTTAATTATTTTATTGTAGCTTACAATTAGGGTAGCTATATATATATATAGATAGCATGTATTGTATATTACATAGATAGGGGAATGTATTATTAGATAGTATTGTATATTACATAGTGGATGTATATTACATTATATAGTGGCATATATATTACATAGTGGCATTTATATTAGATAGTGGCATGTATAGTAGATAGTGGCATTTATATTACATAGGGTTGTATTGTATTTTATTTAATTGTATTGTATTTTATTTTATTTAATTTTATTGTATTTTATTTTATTTAATTGTGTTGTCTTTTAGTTTATTTAATTGTGTTGTATTTTAGTTTATTTCATTCTGTTGTATTTTATTATATGTATGTATTATATGTATTTCTTTTTCAGGTGTGTAATTTTAAAAAAATGTTTGTAGTGACGGGAGGTTGTAATGTATTTTTTTAGTTTCTGTAATGTTCCTTTTTTATTTTTGGTTACTTAGGTTTCTTTTTTGGGTTCTGTAATGTACATTTTTTATTTTTGGTGATTTTAGTTTTTATTATTTTATGTCTTGTAGATTTCTGCTCCTTGAGGAATTTAATTACTTGAGGCACACAGTATACTCACATTGTGTGACAAACAGCATTTCAACACTTTCTTTTATTGACCGTCATTTTTTGACGGGCAAGTCGCTAGTCAATATATAATTTCCCTAACTGTGATTGAAGAAAAGTCCAATTTCTGTAGGAGCAAAATAACATTTACAGTAGTTCAGTTTGTAACCTTGTTCACATTGAAGATGCCATGTTCAGAATTTTCTCTATTTTTTTTTCTCTTTTCATTCTATTTAAGAGTACTACAATGGAATCCCATCCACATAATGTAAAATATATATTGTTAAAAGATCATATTAACACTTTCGATCTTGAGCAACTCCTTGCTTCATAAGGATTTCCCCACTAAATTCAAACAAAAAATCATTTATAAATGCTCAATTAAATATTTAAATCCCTCTGTTGCTGTTTTTGTAAACTACACATAAAATGTTGTAATTATCAGGATTAACTCATGGCAATAGAGAATTGCTGAATATTGTGAATAAGCTCTTTTAATAACATTGGGCATATTGCCTTTATATATATGTTCTAAAATTTCAACAAAATGTCATCCTTAGGAAGAGGGGAAAAGCTCAGCTACATCATTATCACTCCAGTTGATGCCTGACATATGATGATTTCAATGAAGCATGTATCTTTTCATGCATCGCTGACAATAAAAAAAAATACATAAAAATTGAAGCACGACTTCAGCGCTCGTGCTGAAGTCACACCTACGTATTGGCATTGACAAGTGGGCAGCAGACAAATGTGCGCTTGACTAGAAGCTCTAAAGTGCAATTGCGCGCCCCTACCAGTTTCCCTTTTCTTTTACCCTGTATCTGTCACTGGCAGCTCTATTAGAGAGACCCCTTAAACCCCTACACTGCCTATACTAAACCCTCGGTCCCTTGCCTGTGCCCCTGCCTGTTCTCTCTATCTTCTTCTACCCGCTTGTTTTCTCCTCTCTGTCTCCATCCTTCTTTCCACATTTATTACTTACCCCATCCCACTGGCAATAGTGCGCCCCAACATCTGCGATTGGCATATTTGAGCTCTGTGGGTGTTACTGCTCCTCACCAGTCCTGACTGCAGCCCATTATTCGGGGCTCCCAATGCCCGTGGGATGGGGTAAGTAATAGATGTGGATGGGAGGAGGGAGAGATGTGTGACAGGGAAGAGAACAAGCGGGTAGAAGAAGAGAGAGAGAACAGGCAGGGGTACAGACAAGGGACTGAGGATTTAGTATAGGCAGTGTAGGGGTTTCAGAGGGGTCTCTCTAATAGAGCTGTGAAAGATACAGTGGGAGAGAGAAGGGAAGCTGCAAGGGGCACACTATGCACGTGAGCGCTTCTAGCACAGCGCACATTTGTGTGCTGCCCAATTGTCGACGCCCATACGTCAGCGCAACTTCAGCATGCACGCTGAAGACGCCGTGTCCATAAAAATGACATACCAACATCAGGCATGTCCAAAATGGATACAATCAGCACATAACACAGACACAAGGGGTGTTTACTGGAGTTGAGGGTCTCCAGACAATAGACAGTACATGGGAAACCATAGTTATCAGAGGAGTAGCACTGGACCGGAAACAACAAAGCCCAAGGATGTCATTTCTCATCTTACATAGTTACATATAATTTAGGGTTAAAAAAAAGACTTTCAGTCCATCAAGTTCAACCTTCTAAGGTCTCCTCTGATCTGCAATTTGAGGATTAATTATTAATTAATTTGTTGTTAATTGTTAATTAATTATTAATCAACAATTTTTTTTTATTTTTATTAATTAATCCAAAGAATTGCAAACAGAAAAAACCAAAGTGAAACTTAGCCAATCGTCTCAAAGGGAAAAAAGAAATCCTTCCTGAGCCCAGATACTGGCAATTGGATTTCTCTACTGTCTCTGTAATTATCCATTATAACCCTGAATTCCCTTCTTAATTAGAAATAAATCCAGTCCCCTTTTAAAGTTATCTATTGAATCCACTGTCACCACCTCCTCTGGTAAAGAATTCCACAGATTAACCACCCTTACTGTGAAGAACCCTTTTCTTTCTTTAAGGTGGAATCTTTTTACTTCTAACCTCAAGGGGTGTCCTCTTGTCAGTTGAAAACCACTTGGCACAAAAAGCTCTCTTGATAATTCTTTATACTGACACTGGATGTATTTATATAATGTAATCATATCTCATCTTAGACGCCTTTTTTCTAGAGAAAATAAGCTTAATCTGGTTAGTCTTTCTTCATAACTTAACCCCTCCATTCTCCAAATTAGTTTTGTTGCCCTCCTTTGTATATTTTCCAGCTCTAAAATGTCCTTTTTAGGAAATGGCGCCCAAAATTGTTTTCCATATTCCAATTGTTTTTCATATTAATACATTTATTTGCCTTTGCAGCTGCTGCTTGGCTTTGAGCACTGTTACCTAGGTGGTTGTCCACAAGCACTCCCAAATCCCTTTCTATATCTGATACACCTAGATTTGCTCCATTAAGATTATAAATTGCATGGCTATTTTTCCTTCCCAGATGCATAACTTTACATTTATTCATATTAAATCTCATCTGCCATTTAGATGCCCATTCCTCAATTTTATGTAAATCCCTTTGGAGGGAAAGCACATCATTATCTGATTTAATTACCTTGCACAACTTCATGTCATCAGCGAAAATGGAGACACCACACTCCAATCCTACCTCTAAGTCATTAATAAATATGTTAAAAAGGAAAGGACCTAATACTGAACACTGAGGAACCCCACTTACCACATTAGTCCAATCGCAGTATGTTCCATTTACAACAACCCTTTGCTTCCTGTCTTTTAGCCAGCTCTCAATTCATGAGCAGATATTTACTGCAATTCCTGTATCCCTTAGTTCGCACAATAGTCTCCTGTGTGGCACTCTATCAAAAGCCTTTGCAAAATCCAAATAGACTAAATCCACTGAGTTGCCTTGATCCAAGTTCCTACTAACTTCCTCATAGAAACTAATTCGATTTGTTTGACATGACCTATCCCTCATAAATCCATGTTGACTCCTACTTATAATCCTGTTCATATAGACATATTTTTGTATATTATCCCTTATTAACCCTTCTTAAAGATTTCCCACTACAGAAGTAAGGCTCACTGATCTTTAATTCCCCCGATTTGCTCTTGCTTTTCTTTTAAAATATAGGTATCACCTCTGCTTTTCCCCAGTCATCTGGTAGAGACCCTGTGTTGAGTGAATCGTGAAAAATGAGATATAATGGTTTAGCTATTACAGAACCCAGTTCCCTCAGTACCCTTGGATGTATTCCATCAGGACCCGGGGCTTTTTTTAACATTTATTTTTTCCAACCTCTTTTGTATTTCTTCCTGTGTTAACCATTTATTTGGTGAAGGTAGTGTAGCCCCATTATGTTGCTGTGTCCCAACCACTGGTACCTCCCTTATGTATACCGAAGAAAATAACCTATTTAGCTCATCTGCCTTTTCCTGGTCACTACTTTTCAGATGGCCTGTGTCACATTGTAATGATCCTATAGCTTCCTTCGTTGCCTTCTTCCCATTATTATACTTAAAAAATATTTTAGGATTAGTCTTACTGTCTTTTGCAATTATTTTTCATTTTCTATTTTAGCCAGCCTAATAGCCCTTTTGCAAGCCTTGTTGAATTCCTTGTACTCCCGTAAAGCAGTCTCTGTCCCCTCTTGTTTGTATAATTGAAATGCCTGTTTTTTTACTCCGTATGTTGATCTTTAAATCATTATTAAGCCACACTGGATGTGATTTACTCTTTTTACTTTTATTCCCCTTGGTATATGTTGATAAGTATGTATATTTAGTAAGGATTTAAATGTTGTCCATTTATGTTTAGTATTTTACCTGCCAGTTCTCTGTCCCAGTCTATACTTTGTATTGCTGCCCTTAGATTAAGTTTTTGCTGGCCCCTTAAAATTTTGTTTTTTTAATTCAATCTCAAATGAGACGTGATCACTGTTTTCCAAAGGTTGCCCTATTTCCACATTTGATACTATATCGATATTATTTGTGATAACTAAATCCAAGATAGCCTCATTTCTAGTAGTCTCTTGTATATCCTGGGCCAGATAATGATCCCTGAGTGTACTCAAGAACCTGCTCCCCTTAGCTGATCTGCTGGTCTCATTTACCCAGTTTATTTCAGGGTAATTCAAATCTCCCATTATTAGAACTTGCCCATGCTTAGCTGCATTTCCAATCTGTAACAATAATTGTATTTCCTCACTATCAGCTATAGTTGGTGGTTTATAGCATACTCCTACTAATATACTTTTGGAATTTGCTGCTCCACTCAGGCTTAACATACAGACAAATCCCTCCTCCCCCCATTGCCCCTATCTTTCCTAAATAGGTTATAACCATCCAGATTAACAGTCCAGTCATGAGATTTATCCCACCATGTTTTGGTAATGCCTATTAAATCCCATGTTTCATTAATTGCTAATAATTCTAACTCTCCCATTTTTCCTGGCAAGCTTCTGGCATTAACAAGCATACACCTTATGTTATAAATTTGTAGTTTGGTGGTGCCTGCTACTATACTTGAGTTACTTAGTAATACCTCCCTATTGACTATACTACCCCTCCCCCATCTCCTTCCCTATGAGTTATTCATTCATCCCTTATACCCTCTACACTTTCTACCCCACTACGTATATCTTGTCCCTCCCTTACCACCCACTAGTTTAAAAACTCCTCCAGCCTTTCTACCATTCCATCCCCTAGCAAAATGCTCCCTCGTCATTAAGGTGCAATCCATCATGCTGTAGAGATTGTACCAAAGTGAGAAGTCAGCCCAGTGCTCTAAAAACCCAAACCCCTCCTTAGTGCACCACATCTTTAGCCATGCATTAACCTCCCTAAGCACCTTCTGCCTCCCTGGGATAGCACGTGGCACTGGTAGTATCTCAGAAAATACTACCTTGGAGGTCCTTGCCTTCAGCTTATTACCTAGTTTTCTAAAATCATTTTTTAGGACACTCCATCTTCCACTAACTTTGTCATTGGTACCAAAGTGTACCAAGACAGTCGGTTCATTTCCAGCCTTTCCCAGTAATTTATCTACCCAATCCACAACATGCTGAACCCGAGCACCCGGGAGACAGCAACCTGTTCAATTGCTGGGATCTGGGTGACAAATCACCCTGTCTACCTTCATAATAATAGAGTCCCCTACCACTAAAACCTGTCTGTTGCTTTGCCTATTCTAGTAGAACTGTTCTCCTGGCTGTTAGAGGGAACAGCTCTATCTGGCATTGCCATTCCTGAATGGACAACCCCAACAGTTTCATGCAATCTGGCAAATCTGTTGGTGTTTGCCAACTCAGAACTGGCCTGCCTCCTCCTGTTCCCCCTGATTCCCCTTCTAACTTTAATCCAGCTACCTCCGTGGACAGCCTCACTAGCCCCAGCTCCACCCTCCATGCTAGGCCCAGCTAAACTGTGCTCAGTGAGCACCAACTCCCTTTCCAGTGGAGCAATATCACTAAGTGCTGCAATTCTCCTTACTAGTTCTCCAATTTGAGCTTCCAGAGAGGCAACATGCTCACACCTCACAGAGGTATGGACCCTGGATCATCTGTTCCAGTAGTGCAAACATATGACAGGATGTACACTGAGTGTAATGATATAGGAATCACAAAGTTGTGGAGACCAGTAGCCAAGGTCAGCAATAATCCGGTTCAGCAACTTGTAGGTTAAACAGGAACAAGCTTTTATTGAAGGGATCAGAAACCAACAATAATCTGGCAAGGTACATTTGACAGGAAGTGCCTTATATAGGCCAAGGACCAGACACCTGACCAGACACAGCTGAAGAGACTTAGGTACTGATAAAATTGCTAGCAGAGTCAAGCTTATAAGGTCTCAATGGAATTCACAAAAGGCAGGCTGGCGCAGTGGTAGGGAAGAGGTATAGCAGCCAGGGGACCAGAGTTCAAAACCCAGCAGTGTCAATTCCTCACATTACCCCCGCCTCTATAGGTGCAGAATCTGGATGCCCTATTACCTGGTTTAGCAGGGTACTGCACATGAAAAGACTGAAGTAGATCAGGAGCGTGAATATTGTCCACTGGTTCCCACGAACTCTCCTCCTCACTATAGCCTTTCCAGCTAACCAGATACTGAAGTTTGTTACGGAAGATCGGGGAGTCAAGAATTTTGTCCACTTCGTACTCATCCTCACCATCCACGAGGACTGGAGGTGGGGCAGGCAGGGCTCGGCCAGGGAAAGTATTTTCATGAACAGGTTTAAGCAGTGCAACGTGAAACACTGGATGTATTTTCATGAAATTCGGGAGTTGCAAACGGAAGGTGACAGCATTGATCTGAGCAATGATCTCAAAAGGTCCCATGAACCTTTGACCCAATTTATGAGAAGGAATCCGAAGCTTAAGATTCTTTGTTGACAGCCACACCTTGTCACCAACGCGATAGACTGGGGCCTCCTTTCTATGCCTATCAGCAGCTCTTTTGTAACATTCCTGAGCCTCCAAAAGAGTCTCTTTCAACAGTGCTTGGGAATCACGTAAGGTGGTTAGCCGGTCAGTGACAGCAGGAATGGAAGTAGTAATTGGGAGACTGACTAGAAAGGTCGGATGGTAACCATAGTTGGCAAAAAATGGGCTCAAAGAAGTGGAGCAGTGTTGGGCATTGTTATAGGCAAACTCCGCCGTGGGTAGAAAATCCAGCCAGTCATCCTGCAGATAACTAATATAGCACCGCAAATATTGCTCCAAAGTCTGGTTGGTTCGCTCAGTCTGTCCATTACTTTTCGGATGAAAAGCTGATGACAGATTTACATCAATACCTAGATTAGAACAAAAATGTTTCCAAAAATGAGACGTAAACTGCACTCCCCTGTCAGAAACTACTTCATCAGGCACTCCATGCAAGCGAAAAATTTCCTGAATAACCAGGTCAGCCGTCTGTTTAGCTGAAGGGAGACCACGAGCTGGTATGAAATTACCCATCTTAGTTAACCTGTCCACAACAACAAGAATGGTAGTGTGTTCCTTAGAGGGAGGTAGTTCCACAATAAAGTCCATGGATATAGATCCCCAGGGACAATGAGGAATCGGAAGAGGCTGAAGCAAGCCAACAGGGGATGAGCGAGGAGTCTTATGTCTGGCACACACATCACAAGAGGACACATACTTCTTAACATCCTCATGATACTTCGGCCACAAAAAGGATCGGGCAAGTAGGTCTTGCGTCTTTCGGATTCCTGGATGACCTGCTGGTTTTGAGTCATGGTAGAGACGTAAAAGGTCCAGTCGCACTGACTCCGAAGCAAACAGACATTGTTGAAAAATCCAAAACCCATTAAGCATCGTCATATGGAGATCACGAGGAGGATCACGAAGAACTGGGTCTTCAGCGTAGCCTTTTTTAATGTGAGACATCAGATCAGAAGGAAAAGCAACTCCTATAAATATATCCTCCGGCAAGATGGTGGTCTTGGTTACGGTAGCATGGAGGGGGTCAGCTATTCTAGACAAGGCATCCGCCTTACCATTCTTGGAGCCAGGACGGTATGTAACCAAAAAATTAAACCTAGAGAAGAATTGGGACCAGCGTGCTTGTCTGGCTGACAGTCTCTTAGCTGATCGAATACATTTCATATTTTTGTGATCTGTGAGGACAGTAATTGGATGGGTAGCTCCCTCCAAGAGATGTCTCCATTCGGTGAAGGCAGCTTTTATAGCCAATAGTTCTTTATTCCCTATGTCATAATTTCTTTCTGCTGGCACCATCTGGCGGGAATAGAATGCACACGGATGTAACAGCATCTTAGGTCCAGTCCTTTGAGACAGTATAGCACCAACAGCTGAATCAGAAGCATCAACTTCCACAATAAATGGTAATTCTGGCTGAGGATGTACCAGGACGGGGGCAGATGTAAACAGAGTCTTTAATCCGGAAAATGCGGTATCAGCCTTATCAGACCACTGAAAAGGAGTCCCCTTACGTGTGAGTTTAGTGATCGGTGTAATAACGGCAGAGACATTCTTAATGAAACGCCTGTAAAAATTGGCAAACCCCACAAATCTCTGGACATCTTTTTCATTCTTGGGGATGGGCCAGTCCAGCACAGCTTTAATTTTACTTGCATCCATAGTTAAACCTTTAGGAGTTATGACATACCCCAGGAATTGAATTTCTGTTTGTTCAAACTCACATTTTTCTAGTTTAATGTATAGTTGGTGGGAACGAAGGCGCTCCAGAACTATACGGACCTGTTTTCTGTGGTTTTCAAGATTATCAGAGAATATTAGGATATCATCCAAATATGCCACAACAAACTGATCCAGGAGATCTCGTAGTACATCATTGATAAGATGCTGGAAAGTTGCAGGGGCATTACAAAGCCCAAATGGCATTACTAGATATTCGTAATGCCCGTACCTGGTTCTGAAAGCTGTTTTCCATTCATCATTTGGTCTTATGCGAACCAGATTATATGCCCCCCGAAGATCAAGCTTTGTAAATATTTTAGCTGAGCGAAGTCTCTCCAAAAGTTCAGGAATGAGAGGCAAGGGGTAGCGGTTTTTAACAGTGATGTTATTAATGTCCCTGTAATCATCACATGGCCGTAGGCTGCCATCTTTCTTCTCTACAAAGAATAAAGGAGCTCCTGCTGGGGAAGTAGATGGTCAAATAAAACCTTTGGCAAGATTTTCTTGTATGTATTCACGAAGAGCTTTCAATTCAGGCTCAGAAAGGGAATATATACGGCCAAATGGGATAGCAGCCCCAGGCAACAGCTCTATTGGGCAATCATAAGGCCTGTGGGGTGGAAGCTGATCAGCATTCTTCTTATCACAGACATCTGCAAAATCCCGATATTGTAGAGGAAGCTTAGTCAAGTTTGTAGCCATAATTTCATTAATTGTTGTGGCAACAGGTGTTACCTTAGTGGGTTGACAATTCATTAAGCAGTGTTCTGAAGGAAAGGACAAAGTTCTGATCTTCCAATCAATCTGTGGGTTATGCAGAGCATGCCAAGGTACCCCCAAAATCACTGGAAACTGTGTTGAGGAAATTAGGTGGAAAGATATAGTCTCATGGTGATTCACTTCCAGAGTCAACTTTAAGGGCACAGTCTCATGTGTAACCGGGCCCGACGTAAGTGGAGAACCGTCTCCATTAACACAGGTGAAGAATTAGGGATAGACTGAATTCCATTTCCTGCTGCAAATTTAATGTCCATAAAGTTTCCGCCTGCTCCAGAATCTATCATAGCTGTAGTTGAAATTTTATGATCACCACATTGCAACGTGATAGGCACCACAAAATGAGGATGTTGAGTCAACATACCCTCTTCACCATGAGCCAGAGAAAACAAGGGTTGTGTGACAGAATCCAGTTGATCTGCAATCTGGGATTGGTGTCGAATCTGTGCGCCCTCAGCAGCCATAGCTATTGTTCTTTTGGATTTGCTAGGGCAATTGATGGCATAGTGCCCTGCACTACCACAATACAGGCATAAATTGTGAGAGCGTCGCCACTGTTTTTCTTCATTGGATAATGGCCCTCTTTTTAGATTTACCTGCATAGCCTCAGGCTCAGAGTCTGAAGGTGCTTGTGGGGTCGGAGTAGAAATTCTTGAATAGGAAATAGGAGTAGTACTTGGTCTAAAAGAGCCCTGTCTTTCCAGTCTTCTTTCAGAAAGTCTCTGATCGATACGGATAGCCAAATGCACGAATGCATCAAAGTCAGCAGGAAGATCAACACGAGCTAGCTCATCTTTTATAGCTTCTGAGAGACCTTTTCTGAAGTGGAACCTCTGAGCTGATTGGTTCCAGGTAGTATCAGCAACCCACTGTCTGAATTCAGCAGCATATTCAGCCACGGAGCGCCTCCCTTGATGCAAATGAAGTAGAGTGGCTTCTGCTGTAGCACATCGATTGGGGTCATCAAAAACTAGGCACATGGCCTCAAGAAAGTCATTTAGATTACCCAAGACTGGACTGTCCTGTTCCAGAAGAGGGGAGCCCCAAGCCAGGGCTTCATCTTTGAATAGTGAAAAAATAAATCCCACCTTCTCTCTTTCAGATGGAAATTGGTGAGGTAACATCATGAAGTGCAAACGGCATTGATTTAGGAAACCCCTAAATTTTTTACGATCTCCTCCAAACTTTTCTGGTAAGGGCAAGCGGGCATCTTGTGCAGGTGTAACAATAGCAGCTGAAACATCACGTGCCCTGTAGCTGGTGTACTCACTGTGCATTGACTGAAATTTATTTTGCAGTTCAGCTACCTGGTCCTGCAGCACTTGGATGGTCTGTGCCTGGGTCTGCACAGTTCTTGCAGTAAAAGCAACCTGCTGGGCCAATGCAGAATCTGTCCCGGCGGTCTCCATGAAAGGGCCAGATTATTCTGTAATGATATAGGAATCACAAAGTTGTGGAGACCAGTAGCCAAGGTCAGCAATAATCCGGTTCAGCAACTTGTAGGTTAAACAGGAACAAGCTTTTATTGAAGGGATCAGGAACCAACAATAATCTGGCAAGGTACATTTGACAGGAAGTGCCTTATATAGGCCAAGGACCAGACACCTGACCAGACACAGCTGAAGAGACTTAGGTACTGATAAAATTGCTAGCAGAGTCAAGCTTATAAGGTCTCAATGGAATTCACAAAAGGCAGGCTGGCGCAGTGGTAAGGAAGAGGTATAGCAGCATGGGGACCAGGGTTCAAAACCCAGCAGAGTCAATTCCTCACACTGAGTGAGGTTTCCAGTTGACTGACTCATAATTATTATTATTGTCTACAAAAATTCAGTGGGAAAAATAGAAAAGAATACAAAATAATATATTTGTATTAAGTTTTATGCTGGCCCAGGAAAGAGATTCCCTAGGGAAAGACTGGACTAGTCGGAAGAAAGATAAGCAGGTACTACAGTAATTTCATACATGCTTCTTCCCCTTCGGGGCTGTCATTTCAATTTCTTTTTTATTTACTTTTTGCAAGATGCCTAAATATCTCTAGACATATTTAAGATTGTATTTTTTTCCACTATTGCAGAATTTCACTCAGCGATCTCTGATTTGAAGAAAAGATGCTTTAGTATTTCCCATGCAGCTTAAAATATAAAACTTGCTTGATAAAAAGGTGTCTATATATTAAACTTCACTGATTTATGATCTCAGAAGCCAGGCTATTCTCTTACCTACAGTAATATTTGATAAAAAAATAAAAAAACCTCCATGTTTAAGTCATAAATGTAATATTACTTCTTAATGTAGCTCGTTCACTAATTTCTAGAGAGATATTCCATTATTTTACCAGTTCTATATGATCCAGTAACTATTAAAACAAATTCAGCTCTGGCAAAATCCCTTCTAATAATTATTTCAATTTTGATTGCTATATTAGTAATTTCCTTGTAAATCCACTCAACTCAGAGCAAAAAAAAAAACACTTTCATAGAGCAAGCAAAACTAATTACATCATTTTCTCACAGTACTACAATGTAATGTAAAGCTCCAAACACAAACATGACCTAAAATATGTTATTTTAAAGCATTAATTATAAGCTCTTAAAAGGACTTTTTTTTTTTTTTTTTACAAAACATAGTTTGTTTTTTAAATATAGTATTCTCCACTTCATAATAGTGACTGCTGGGAGTAACACTTGCCAAATCTCTTCTTTAAACTGTTAATATGTGACACATGTAGTGAGATCTAAAATCTATGCATATTAATAATTATGTTTAAAAGCACATTAAAGGAAAACGGAAATGTGAGTATGTGCTGCTACCACCTTACTTTAGAAGAAAAAATGTTTGCTGAAATAAATGTGTTACACTGACTAAATGTAACAAAATTATATAACCACTAAATACCAAAAAAAAAACATAACTGATTTCACAGGCCGCAAATAAAAAAACAATGTAAAAAAGAAAATCGCATTATGTTAGAAGCAACACACAAGAGTATGAAAGCCAGAATAATCATACTGTCCATGCACCAGTCTAAGATCATTTCCATGATAAAAAGTATGGTTATACTGAATTTGTATTTTAAAACACCAATAAATTAAAGGACTACAATGCAAACTCATTTGAATTTGTATTCCTAATATCACTTTTCTGTTTTACATGCTACAACAAATTCACGGAGGTATCCTTTCTTATATGAAATTTCACTAGCATCCAATGATATTGTCCAGTGTGAAACACTATTTCTATTCTAAATATAATATTTGATATTGTATAAACAGTGCACACCATGTTTTTGGTATATTGTTTTTCTTTTACTTTAAATATATCTTCATTATTATGGAAGAGTGATTAAGCTGCACAGATATCATCCATTGTCATATAATCATGTTCATTTTATATACTGATATAAAAGGTCATATACAATACTTCCATATATACTTTCCTTTTTTAAAGATAGTATAAAGGCAAAAAAAGGGGAGAGGAAAGGAAGGGATTAAAGGGTAGTTGAGAGGAGTGTTTCTGGCCCGGGTCAGACTTGCAAAGGAAGCATATTGCACAATTTCTCTATTTATTTTTTTTAGGTAATGGTCTGCGTAATTCTTTAGCATGTATGTCAGCTTTTCAAGCAAAGCTGTTTCTTCAATCTTTTTCAGTATGTGGTGCAATGACGGGCCTGGTGATTTCCATTTTGAAGCTTTATGGAGTTTGGCGATGCCAAATAGGGTAGATAGAAGCTTTTTTTCCATCAGGTTTGTTAGATTCTCTGGGTCACTTGGCAAGACCACAATGTGTGCCAACTGCTTAGCAGCCCTGAAAGCATTGGTCTGGGTTGTTACGGTATATACTGCATAGTCCATGCAAAACTAGATACATTCTATGCAGTACTTTGAGGTTAGGTTCTAGTGTATTATAGAGCTTTTTTTAATTACCCCTATATTGTAAATTATATTGGCCCTCATTCAATTGCAATTTGGCCAATTGAATAGGGGTCAAAATAAGCACATAATTTTTTTTTTTTTAAAGACGTTTTTAGTTAGTAAACATCTATCAAAAAGCAAGGTTTTCACTAACTAAAAACTGCTTTAAAAAAAAATGCTATGTGCTTATTTAGAGCCCTATTCAATTGGCCAAATCACAATTGAATGAGGCCCATTGTGTTTAAGAGCAAAGTAAATCTCCCTAGCTATTCTATTCACCCCTCGCAGAGTCATTACGAGAGAACTACCATGACTGACTATGGCACAACAAAAACGTAAATTCCGGCAAACTTCCCCAATGAATATTTAATTGCCGAAATATTACGACTGTTTCTTTTCATGGCTGCTTCTCTTGAGAAGGGACATTGTTGGTGGGAAGGAGGTACTGTCACTCAATGAGACTTTTCAGTTACTACAATATAAAGGCCAAGGAATTTCATTTAATTCACAAACTCACTGTCACAGAACTCGTTATGGCTTTTGGTATTTACGGTGACATCATTTGTTCTGTCTATCCCCACAGGAGACAAGAACTTGATGATTTTCTTCATCTTATCATGGATTTAGCATACCTTTAAGGAGGGTATGCATATTATGACTATTATCGGTCTTTTGTGGCCAAAGCAGCAGCAGCTCTAAACCAGTTTAACTTCCAGGTCAACTGGTCCATTCTCAGTCATGACTTATTTTGCCACCATTTAGCATGCGTCTGCCAGCATTGTCAATCCCCTTTACAGAATACCACATTTTCTCAAATTTCCCTAATCCGACTATCTCTCTCTTTGAGTAATCACCTCAAACTCGCCTTACTAGTGATCCATTAGAAAAACCCATCCACTATCTAGGCACTACACCAATATGCAATTATTTTAATACCCGGGGGTGTAACTTCTCCGCATCACGTTTGTTCAGTTTGCCACAAATCTAAATCTTTAGTATAATACCTGAGATAAATAAATAGTGAACAACGAGCCAGTATCCAGGTCTATTGATGATTAAACACCTGCTTGAAAATTAAATAGAAAGTTATGAGAAGAGCATACAGTCCCTAGTGGTGGGCTAGTTAATTGTTAACATAGTTAAAATCCTTTATTAAGGGTAAATAAAAAGAGAAAAAATGCAGTAAATAAATACCATTGGGTGTTTCCTCATAAGCACCATGGAATCATAGGAGCACCCTAAGGTGGAATGAAAAATATATAAAATAAAAGCAATAAGCTCTATATATGAAACAATAGGGCTAGCAGATGGTATAATCCCAATAGTGTGGAGGGCAGGATGAACATGAAAAATGTATATATTAATGCCGAAAAGATTTTGGCATACAATGAAACAATGGCATAGGCATAGATACAGGTTTGCTCTTGGTTAGCCAGCATTTAGTACGCTTACAACATACCTGGAGCTTGCTGTATGCCTGTTAAAGGTGTGCGCAGTCTATGCAGTACCAGCAATCAAAAATGTAATAATGGCATAAAGAAGTGTCTTGGATAGATATCAGCTTATGCCTTGCATTCCAGATGCTTACAGTGACACTGGAGCTTGCTGGATGCCTGCTAGGAGTGTGCACACATGCAGTCTATGCAATAGCAGCAATCAGCAGGCAAAAGTGCTGTGTATAGCCAATACCCAGCATGCATCTCAGTCTCTCCTTTACATTGTCTGTGAAATCTGCAGCTAAAAAAGATACCTAACCATTATGGTTTCGCCTACAATTAGGCTTTGTGTAAAGGAGTAAAGGTGTAAATTCAACAGCTAGTTGCAGTTGGTATGGCATTTGCGGGCTCCCTTTTAAACTAGCTTTAATTGCTTTCTACAAGTCATTCATGTCAGTGTTTAAAGCTCAATAAATGAAAGGACACCATTTGTTTTGCAGATTTGTGTCATTTCTTGCATCAAAGGTTCTCAAATTGCGATTAGTAGCATAAATGTTTTATTTCAGATCAGTATACATCTACTATCAATCAATTCATATCTTCTCCTTTCTTTGAGTTTAGATTGAGCTTATACCAGGGTGTTTTAGCAAGATGGAAAATATGAAAAATATATTTAATGCACTATTTACAAATATGCAGAATTTGGGAATACTTTAAGGATGATTTCTTCAGAAGGAAAGTTTTAAGATTTAAGAAGAAAAGTTTAAAATTTTGAAGGAGAAAGAATTTAAATGAATCTTGAGAAAGCAAAGCCTTCATTAAGCACATTAGGGCTCTGAGCTTTTAATTCAAATATCCAATAGCTTTCTTTTTGCAGAGGTTTTTTCCTCTCATTGACCTCCTTAAAATGTATTTCTAGATTATCAATAATATGGAACAATATGCCTTCAGCTAAATTGTTATGAACTGTTCTGACATGCCGTGCCACAGGTGTGTCCAACCTATTACGTATGGAACTTATGTGTTGAGGACCCTTCTTTTGAAGGGCCTCTCAGTTTTTCCTACATAGAGACCATGGCATATATCACAAAGATAGAGTTGTAGTTATAGAACCTATTAATCAGGTAGTTTGTGCTAGTTGTTGGATGCACAAATGTTTTCTTTGGTTTTAGATATTTACATGCTTTGCATTTATGGCACCTGAATAAAAATGTTGTTTGCTTCAACCATATTTCTTTGTTAGTGCCTTCCTCATAGTGACTTCTAGTGACTAGGCGTCAGATGGACGGCCCCCTTCTGAAGGTAATACTTGCTTTGGTAGTTATATTGTTCTACAGTGCTGGATCTTCACCAAGCAAAAACCAATATCTTTGGAGGATGTTTTTTATTTCTTCACTCTGAGTACTGTTGGTCATTATACAACGTGTGCAGTTTTTTTCATCCTCCTCTTCTCTTGTTTATATAATCGGTCCGACCTGCTGGATTTTATGGCCCTTTGGTATGCTGCCAGCACTGGGGAGTTCATTGAGGGAACCATGAATTCCAACATGTACTGTGACATACTGAAGTAGAGCATGATCCCCTCCCTTTGGAGACTGGGCCGCAGGGAAGTTTTCCAACACGATAACGACCCCAAACACACCTCCAAGACGACCACTGCCTTGCTAAAGAAGCTAAAAGTAAAGGTGATGGACTGGCCAAGCATGTCACCAGACCTAAACCCTATTGAGCATCTGTGGGGCATCCTTAAATGGAAGGTGGGCGAGTGCAAAGTCTCTAACATCCACCATGGATGTCATAATGGAGGAGTGAAAGAGGACTCCAGTGGCAACCTGTGAAGCTCTGGGGAACTCCATGCCCATGAGGATTAAGGTAGTGCTGGAATATAATGATGGCCACACAAAATATTGACACTTTGGGCACAATTTGGACATTTCCACTTAGGAATGTACTCACTTTTGGCTTTGTGTTGAGTTATTTTGAGGGGACAGCAAATTTACACTGTTAATACAGGCTGTACACTTACTACCTTTACATTGTAGCAGAGTGTCATTTCTTCAGTGTTGTCACATGAAAAGATATAATAACATATTTACAAAAATGTGAGGGGTGTACTCACTTTTGTGACATACTGTATGCAATCCAGCTAAATAGTTCTGTGGCTGCAACAAAATAGTTCCAGTATTTAATTTTTGTGGAGTATTGTTTTTAATCACCTATATAGTGCACATGTATCTGGGGAAGTAGATCCCCAATGTTATTGTGGGGACTGTGAAGTGATGAGAAGGATTGCAATAGCAGTTTGAACCATAGAAATTCAAAGCACACTGCAGGCTTTGCTGTTAGTACTGAATCTTCTCCTTTGGCTCCTTGCTAGAATTCAGTGATGGTACCTGCTGCAGTCTTCAGAAATTGATAAGCAGCATACACCTAAAGTTAGTTTGACCGCTTCAAAAATGAGCTCCTGGTTTATAAGAGTAGAGAGTTGTCACAATAACGCAGATGGTGGAGAAGCCTGTATAATAGTAATGTGGTATCTACTTCTCTTTTTTCTCCAGTAATAACCCTGTAATAACCATGGTTTCCCTTGTTTGGATTGTCTTTGCTCTGGAGACCCCTTATCGCAAGTGAATACCCGTTGTGTCTGTGTGTTTTGTACATTGTGTGGCTAACATCTTGTTGTGCTAATAGTATCCATCTTGAATATGCCTGATAATTGTTTTTTTGTGTGTAGTTTTTTAATTTATGTACTGTGATCCAATTATTTTTTGTGGGGACAAGTTTGTTAGGCCCATTGTGAAGCTGACACAATTTGGGCGTACAGCATGGAAGACCTCTTGAGGAGTGATTGGGTTACTTGGCCTGACTACCTTAATTATGTTACCCTTTGTTAGTCTGCACCCAGACTAATTGAATTACTGGGACCTTTTGTTCTCCCATGTATATATATATTTATGTATCCCTGTGTGCTTCAATAAAGTGTATTATCCCATTGAAAGTAAATAAGCATGTATTCCTGAAGCAATCCTTATATACAGAAACCCACAGAGGAGAGGATCTAACCCGTGGGATCCATTCATTGGCGTGACCAGCTGGAACCTCTTCATAACAAGAATGTTTATGAACAGAGAGTGTGATTGATGCATCTGACTCAAATACATTTTTTTATTTATTTTCTCTTGTAAAAGCATAAACCACTTTTCTAAGGTACATTGAGATTTCCTTTAGCTCATTTGTACTTTTGTTTTAAGAATTACATAAGAGAATGTTCTCACAATTCTCTGAGCATCTTAGCCTGTGATATGTCTTGCTAGGTCTGCCTGTCTGAAAAGTCCTTGGGTCTACACAATAGTGTTTGTAGGTATTTACTTATGAATACACAGTACAAATGTATGAAACTAACAATGGTTGCATGTTTGTTTTACTTACATAACAATAATATTATGTTTAGCTTTTTAGTGTATTTATTATTTTAGTTGTCTACCTAATTATTTCAGTTGAACATATGTGCTAATCAGTATTTAGCAGGGGAGCTTCTCAGGGGCTGAACTCCATTAGTTTATTCTATTTTTTATAGAGTAATGTCATCCTATTGGTGGAAGCCATTTTGATGGGTTGAAAAGAGGGCTGGTTTCTTGAAGCAACAAGGATGTGACCGCTTATCCAGGGCTGAAGATTGAGGACAAAGGCATATATAATTTATCCCTCACAGCTATCATTTTTTTTTATTTTTTGGTAAGCTCTTAATTGTAATTTTTGTTATTTTAATTTTAATGATTTTATTATTTTAATAGTATTTTAGTTTTTCTGTAATACTTGTTTATTTTAGGTATTATTTATGTATTTATTACTTTATGCATTTGGTTTAGTGTAATTAGTTTAGGGGAGTTAGTGTTATGGATTATGGGGTTCTTTCAGACCCCCGTGGGAATAGTAGTTAAGGTGCCATTAGGGTCCATAAGGACTACCATGGAAGTAAATTGATATGTTATTATTATTAATAACAAAAATTAAAAATAATAATAATAATAATATTATTAATAAAACCTTTTTCCTGTCACATTCACAGCAAGGAAGGGTTTGTTATGCATTTTAAGGTGATAAAATTAATCATTTATATTCAATTATTTAATATGTGTTTATGTTGCCTATTCTATCACTATTTCATGTGAAAACTTTGTTTCACATGATGTTAACTGTCTGTTATTTTAAAACAAAAACCTTTGAATGGGCTTTCTCAACATATTTATAGATAACCAGGTTTATTACCAAGATAACAGGGACAGAGAGACATGTAGTCGGGATTCCATGATACCTTTGTGGCATAGTTAACTCAATCTATCCAGCTTGACATCCTAAAAATAAACATACCTATTAAGTGAATTTGGTACACAATGCCATAATCTTATAGTGCCCACTACTGATTGAATGAAAAATAAAAAATAAAAATTGTAGGGTAACTAAAATATATACACCCATAGAAACACCTAATAGATGAGAATAGATAAGAAAATAGTTTTTTCTATAAAAAGGAAAAGAACATAGGCTTTAGGATAACTCTCTTTTTCTGACTTACTCTTTTACTGACCTTACTTTTCTAACTTCTTTCAGACTTACTTCAACATTTCATTTCAATCTTCACTAATATTTTCTTTTAGTTTGCTTAAATTCTTGTGGCGTAGTCTACATATACTTAGTAGAGAAACTTAAAATACAATTTCTTTCAAACTAAAACTACTATAAATATTTTATATACTTGATAGACACCTCTATTATTACATCAAAACCTACACAAAGGGAATTATTGAAGTAAAATAAATTGGAATTGGGTATTGTATCAGTTTTTATTTTCTCTATATTTCCAATCATTACAGTTAATAAAATAGTTTGTTAATTTACTTTAAAGTAGATTGCTATATCAATATTAATCTGATTAGAACAATACCATCATAATCTTGTAACTTGTAAGTAGACAGCTAAAAGATTCATGTTATAAATATTATAAATATCAGATGTTATAGCAATCCAACATATTTTGATTTAGAGCCCCAGTCAATTAGAAGCTTGCAACTCACTCGCAGACATGCGACCGTTGGCGAGCAAGTTGCGGGCTCTAGTCCCCTTCTGTTTGCAATACTATTCAATTGGCGCAGGCCGAGACTCGCTGCCTGAGATACTAAATCAGAAACCCAGGTTTCCAAAGTAAGCAGAGCAGGGCTTGTGAATGCAAGCCCGTAGGTACTGCTTACTATTAGCCAATAGAAAATGAGACCATAATCATGACTGCAATGAAACCTGCGAGTGCTCCAACAGGCTCCCTGTATAAAATCCTGCTGCAGGGGACCCCCGCAGGGTCTACACATTAACCCCCAATGATGCAGGGGTCCTGATCGGTACACATGCAGTGTCCCCACATTAACCCCAATTATGCAGGGATCCCAATCGGGTGCCCTGGATCATTGGAATCTCATTTAGAAGTGTGTGTGTGTAGGGGTGTTAGGTGCAGTGGGCACATTCATGGTAGCATACTTAAGGGCTTTTGAAGCCGTACGGGTCCTCCTGAGCACATGTAGGGCTTCGATTTGCGAGTTGGGATACGTTGGCGAACATGGGGGAATTGGGCAATTGAATACGGATTTGCGATTTTGGTGCTGCGCAAGTGACAGATTAAAGGCTTCAGAGTGGTATAGGCTACGATTTTGTTGATCAGCATTTTCGCACAGGCATCAATCGTAACCCGATCCGAGCTCGTAAAAAACGCCAATTGAATAGCAAATTTGCCTGCGATCTCCACTTGCGAGCTCGGATCTGAAAATCGCAGCAATTGAATGGGGCTCAATGTACCTAGCTGAAATTTTTATTTTTTATTTGAAAGGATATCATAATTAGACTACAACATTAATATAATTTTAAAATGGTATAGTATCTTTATAAATAGATATTTGTAAAACATACCAAAAATGATCAACCCATTTCTGATAATATAATTACCATGTCAATTATATTAAGCATATTTGCCATGTATTTTAAAGAATTATGTGGACAATGTGATAATAACTGATTCTTCATCCTTTACTATACCTTGATATTATATCTGTTACAATTAATTATACGATCTTGATTGTTTTATTGAAAGATACTGATTTGATGTTATTCATTATAATAAATATCTTATAATAAAAATACTGTTCTGTTTATTTCATGAGGTCAAAGCTTATATATATAGTGCAGTAAGAATTCAGATAATGTAATTTTTAATCAATATTAATACATCTCTTTGATATTAATATCACCCTATTATTTGGCAAAAGCATGACATATTTATTGGAAGCACTGCTGGGATGCTTACAATTTACAAATGCTAGTGTTAACTGTTTATGAATTATTAGAAATAGCAAAAAAAATAATAACAGAAAATAGCAGATAGTTAATTGATTGCATATATTTAAATGTTTTTGTTTGTGTATCAGATTGGGAAATATTTAAAAATGTAATTTGAAATGAAAAAAAATGAAATTGTAATTACATCAAGGTTTAAAAGATAAGTACATTTTTGTAGAGAATTGCTAAAAAGAAAACTGAATCACATGGGATGGATTATAAACTTATGTAAAGTTGTGAAAATGCTAAAATCAACTTTAGGTTAAAATGCAAGATGTACTAGAATTTTCTAAAATTAAATCAGTATATTTATGAATTAACCAAAAATACTAACTATATGTAACAAAAGAAACAATATAAAATAATCACAATATGATCTGATGAAATATGTATATGTGCATTAACCTGCTTTGTGTTTTTCATTCAAGATAGTTTTCTGAATCCATTAATCTCCATTCTACAAGTATCAGCATCAAGGAAATTCATTGTATCCTGATGTAATCATTTATAAGGTTGTAAGTAATAAAATATTTTCCATTTCTAAAAGTTTATCATTATATTAGCAAAGTACATATGTTTTTGCAATTAAAGAGTTTGTAACCATTTGAATAAATAACAACATTGACATTTTGAAATACATTCTATTTGGTAATATTACATTTCTATTACCGTATTTATCGGTGTATAACACGCACTTTTTCTCCCTGAAAATAGGGGGCAAATGATAGGTGCGTGTTATACGCAGATATTCCCTCCCCCCTCCTCATCCTCAACCTCCCTCCTCATTCTAAACCCACCTCCGCATTCTAACCCCCCTCCGCATTCTAACCTCCCTCCGCATTCTAACCCCCCTCCGCATTCTAACCTCCCTCCGCATTCTAACCCCCCTCCGCATTCTAACCCCCCTCCGCATTCTAACCCCCCCTCCTCAACCTAAACCCCCCTCCTCAACCTAAACCCCCCTCCTCAACCTAAACCCCCCTAAATACCTGTCCCTCACTTACCTGCTTCCGGCCTCCGCTCCTTGACCGGGCGCGCATGTGAAGTCAAATGCGCGCCACGTCATTAGCATATACCGGGTGCCGGGGTTAGAATGAGGAGGGGGGGTTAGAATGCGGAGGGGGGTTTAGAATGAGGAGGGAGGTTGAGGAGGGGGTTGAGGATAGGGGGGTTGAGGTTGAGGAGGGGGGTTGAGGAGGGGGTTGAGGATAGGCGGGTTGAGGATGGAGAGGTTGAGGATGTGGGGTTGAGGAGGGAGGTTGAGGAGGGAGGATGAGGAGGGAGGTTGAGGAGGGGGTTGAGGATGAGGAGGGGGTTGAGGATGAGGAGGGGGATTGAGGATGATGAGGGAGGTTGAGGAGGGGGATTGAGGATGGGGTTGAGGATAGGGGGGTTGAGGCAGGAGGATGGGGGTGAAGGAGGAGGTTTGAGAAGGGGTTTGAGAATGGGGGTTGAGGAGGGGGTTGAGGATGGGGGGGTTGAGGAGGCGGTTGAGGATGAGGAGGGAGGTTGAGGATTTTGCTTCAAAGTTCTTTATTTTAAATTTATTTATTTTCCCCTGAAATTACCTTCTTAAAATGAGGTGTGTGTTATACGTCGGTGCGTGTTATACGCCGATAAATACGGTAATTATCCTAATTAATAAAAAATATTTATTATCGAAATAATATCTTGTAGCCCTATTAAATTAGAGCTACATGTAAAACCGTAGCTGGTATTGTAGAAAGAAGGACATATTGCTATTTAATTAGCCCTGTAAAGCAGGTTGCTGCCAATATGCGGGTTTGCTGTGATAAAAGCCTATGGTATGAGCAACGTTAAACTTCGCTGCTGCAAATCCTTTGATCCGTCAAGCCCATAAATACTACAATTAGAATAATGCTATTAAATTTCCAACAAAGTCACAAGCGAGCAAGGACGTCACACGCAAATGTATCCCAAAGCCCAACGAGTACATAGCACTTAAACTGTGAATCAAATCACAATACTGTACTTATATTAAAAGTGAAAGTGATGTTAGGTCTTAGAAATAATAGTACAACATTCTCAAACCCGCAAATCGTCCAATAAAATTATTGATTTCATGTATGTTTTTTGTGTTATATTGTTCCTGGCAATCAATTTGTTAATACATATGATAGAACTCGCATGTAATAGAATATCGTATTTGCTGCTTTATTAATATTGCATTATGACTGGAATGTGTGTCCAATCGTAACTCCTAATTGAAGCCCGTAGGAGTTTGAAATCCAACCTCCATTTTTCACTGACCTAATAATGAAGATATCTGTTTCCATTGGCTCCATCTAAACCCGTAACTAAAGGTTTGCTTAATTGATCCTCAACAAATCTGCAAATCTGACGGCCGACAACTGGTTTACGGGTTTGCATCTCAAGCTTGTAACTCGCAGCCCGCTCTAATTTAATAATTTCAAGCACGCAGCCTTTGCGAGCTTCACATTGCAATTATGGGGCTCTAATTTAATGGGGCTGTTGGTTATTAAAAAATAAAGTAGATTAGTCCTGTTTTCTAACTTTCTACTTAATTAAGGGGACAAATTGACTAAAGACAAAAAAAATCTATATATAGATTTGATTGTCGATAAAATAAAACTATTTTATCTCATTTGGCCATTATACCTACCTAAATAATTTAGGTAAATCTAAACTTATAATAGCCTACACATATGCCAAAAAAAATAAAAATGTACCAAGTTATAATAAAAATACAAGATTCAAATCCCAGATAAATTAGAATAACGGGATCAAGCTTAGAAATTGTAGTTATAAAAAAATTATATAAAAGCAAAATTGTCCTGTCTCTTAAGAGATTATCTCTTGAATAGGGAGAGAAACTTTTATAAAATATAAACTATAAAATATATATAGAAATGTAAAACAATAATAATAAAATAAAGATTAGTGTAACAGCAAAGGTAATCTTAAAGTACTATATATTTTTTCTGTAAATATGTTATAAGTAATGTAATTGTTACTCCTAGCAATATGAAATAAATTGTGCATTCCTTAAATGGAAATGTCTTCACCAGTTTCTTAAACAATTAAAAGTAAAACTAAATAAATCAATTAAGTTAAACAAAAAAGATATACTAATAATATAGGAAAAGTTAATAAAGGTAAATGAAAAGAAAACACAGTAAACAATTAATGATGTCGCGAACGTAAAATTTTCGGTTCGCGAACCGCAAACGCAAACCACCGGAAATGTTTGCGAGCCGGCGAACCCGGCGAACCGCCATAGACTTCAATGGGCAAGCGGATTTTAAAACCCACAGGGACTCTTTCTGGCCACAATAGTGATGGAAAAGTTGTTTTAAGGGGACTAACACCTGGACTGTGGCATGCCAGAGAGCGATCCATGTCAAAACTCCCACGGAAAATTACATAGTTGACGCAGAGTCTGGTTTTAATCCATAAAGGGCATAAATAACCTAACATCCCCCTCCATCATCATCCTCCCCTGTATCTCTTTACTCCCTCCCTCATCATCCAACCCTGTGTCTCTTTCCCGCCTTCGTCATCATCCACCCCTGTGTCTCATCCCCCCTCCCTCATCATCCTCCAACCTCCCTCATCATCCTCCCCTGTATCTCTTTACCCCCTCCCTCATCATCCTCCCCTGTGTCTCTTCCCCCCTCCATCATCATCCTCCCCTGTGTCTCATCCCAACTCCCTCATCATCCTCCCACCTCCCTCATCATCCTCCCCTGTATCTCTTTACCCCCTCCCTCATCATCCTCCCCTGTGTCTCTTCCCCCCTCCCTCATCATCCTCCCCTGTGTCTCTTCCCCCCTCCATCATCATCCTCTCCTGAGTCTCTTTCCCCCCTCCCTCATCATCCTCCCCTGTGTCTCTTTTCCCCCTCCCTCATCATCTTCCCCTGTGTCTCTTTTCCCCCTCCCTCATCATCTTCCCCTGTGTCTCTTACCCCCTCCCTCATCATCCTCCCCTGTGTCTCTTACCCCCCTCCCTCATCATCCTCCCCGCTCCCTTGATGATTAGGGGGGGAAGAGACACAGGGATAAGGGTAAGGGGTGTTAGGAATAAGTGTGAGGGGTGTTAGGGATAAGTGTGAGGGCTGTTAGGGATAAGTGTGAGGGGTGTTAGGTCTTAGGGATAAGTGTGAGAATGTTAGGGTTAGGTGTTAGGTTGATAGGTGTTATGGATAAGTGTGAGGGGTGTTAGGGTTAGGGTGAGGGGTGTTAGGGATAAGTGTGAGGGGTGTTAGGGTTAGGGTAAGGGGTGTTAGGGATAAGTGTGAGGGGTGTTAGGGATAAGTGTGAGGGGTGTCAGGGATACGGTCAGGGGTGTTAGGGATACGGTGAGGGGTGTTAGGGATACGGTGAGGGGTGTTAGGGATACGGTGAGGGGTGTTAGGGATACGGTGAGGGGTGTTAGGGATACGGTGTGGGGTGTTAGGGATACGGTGTGGGGTGTTAGGGATACGGTGAGGGGTGTTAGGGATACGGTGAGGGGTGTTAGGGATACGGTGAGGGGTGTTAGGGATACGGTGAGGGGTGTTAGGGATACGGTGAGGGGTGTTAGGTCTTAGGGATAAGTGTGAGAATGTTAGGGTTAGGTGTTAGGTTGATAGGTGTTATGGATAAGTGTGAGGGGTGTTAGGGTTAGGGTGAGGGGTGTTAGGGATAAGTGTGAGGGGTGTTAGGGTTAGGGTAAGGGGTGTTAGGGATAAGTGTGAGGGGTGTTAGGGATAAGTGTGAGGGGTGTTAGGGATAAGTGTGAGGGGTGTTAGGGATAAGTGTGAGGGGTGTTAGGGTTACGGTGAGGGGTGTTAGGGTTACGGTGAGGGGTGTTGGGGGTTACGGTGAGGGGTGTTAGGGTTACGGTGAGGGGTGTTAGGGATAAGTGTGAGGGGTGTTAGGTCTTCGGGATAAGTGTGAGAATGTTAGGGTTAGGTGTTAGGTTGATGGGTGTTATGGATAAGTGTGAGGGGTGTTATGGATAAGTGTGAGGGGTGTTATGGATAAGTGTGAGGGGTGTTAGGGATAAGTGTGAGGGGTGTTAGGGATAAGTGTGAGGAGTGTTAGGGATAAGTGTGAGGGGTGTTAGGGTTAGGGTAAGGGGTGTTAGGGTTAGGGTAAGGGGTGTTAGGGTTAGGGTAAGGGGTGTTTGGGTTAGGGGTGTTATGGATAAGTGTGAGGGGTGTTAGGGATAAGTGTGAGATGTGTTAGGGATAAGTGTGAGGGGTTTTAGGGATAAGTGTGAGGGGGGTTAGGTCTTAGGGATACGTGTGAGAATGTTAGGGTTAGGTGTTAGGTTGATGGGTGTTATGGATAAGTGTGAGGGGTGTTAGGGTTAGGGTAAGGGGTGTTAGGGATAAGTGTGAGGGGTGTTAGGGTAAGTGGTGTTAGGGATAAGTGTGAGGGGTGTTAGGGTTAGGGTAAGGGGTGTTAAGCATAAGTGTGAGGGGTGTTATGGTTAGGGGGAGGGGTGTTAGCGATAAGTGTAAAGGGGTGTTTTGGTTAGGGTAAGGGGTGTTAGGGATAAGTGTGAGGGGTGTTAGGTCTTAGGGATAAGTGTGAGAATGTTAGGGTTAGGTGTTAGGTTGATGGGTGTTATGGATAAGTGTGAGGGGTGTTAGGGTTAGGGTAAGGGTAAGGGGTGTTAGGGATAAGTGTGAGGGGTGTTAGGGTAAGGGGTGTTAGGGATAAGTGTGAGGGGTGTTAGGGTTAGGGTGAGGGTTGTTAGGGATAAGGGTGAGGGGTGTTAGGGATAAGGGTGAGGGGTGTTAGGGATAAGGGTGAGGGGTGTTATGGATAAGTGTGAGGGGTGTTAGGGATAAGTGTGAGGGGTGTTAAGGTAAGGGGTGTTAGGGATAAGTGTGAGGGGTGTTAGGGATAAGTTTGAGGGGTGTTAGGGTTAGGGTAAGGGGTGTTAGGGATAAGTGTGAGGGGTTTTAGGGTTAGGGTGATGGGTGTTATGGATAAGCGTGAGGGGTGTTAGGGTTAGGGTAAGGGGTGTTAGGGTTAGGGTAAGGGGTGTTAGGGTTAAGTTTGAGCAGTGTTAGGGTTAGGGTGAGGGGTGTTAGGGTTAGGGTGAGGGGTGTTAGGGTTAGGTTGAGGGGTGTTAGGGTTAAGTGTGAGGGGTGTTAGGGTTAAGTGTGAGGGGTGTTAGGGTTAGGGTGAGGTGTGTTAGGGTTAGGGTGAGGGGTGTTAGGGTTAGGGTGAGGGGTGTTAGGGTGAGGGGTGTTAGGGATAAGTGTGAGGGGTGTTAGGGTTAGGTGTTAGGGTGAGGCATGTTAGGAATAAGTGTGAGGGGTGCTAGGTCTTAGGGATAAGTGTGAGGGGTGTTAGGGTTGGGTGCTAAGGTGAGGGGAGGATGATGATAAGTGGGGAAGAGACACAGGACTGTATTGCACACTGTGTACAGTAGCCTAGCTATGGTTTTCCCTATTGATGCAGTATCACCTACACTCAGCCTCCTCTCAGTAAGACTGCAAGTTAGTTATGATTCCAAAATGGCTGCTGTCCTTGAGGTAGAAGGCTCTGGAAGGGAGTGTATGCTGCTGATTGGCTGGAATGTGTCTGCTGACTGTGACATGCAGGGTCAAAGTTTGCTCAATGATAAAGTATAGGGGGCCGGTCGAATATCGCATATGTTCGCAGTTCGCCGCGAACGCGAACATGCTATGTTCGCCGGGAACAGTCTCTATAAACAATATTTGAAATGTTTAAATGTAAAGAAATCAAATAAATAAAGAAACATAAATTAATCAAAATTTCTTTGTAGAAATCAACTTTTGCTAATGGTTTCACATATTACTTTTTTGAGATATGCTTGCTTGCCATAGAGATAATGCATATAATACTGATTACCGTATATACTTGAGTATAAGCCGAGTTCTTCAGCCCTTTTTTTAAGGCAAAAAAGGGCCCCCTCGGCTTATATTCGAGTCACTCTGTCCCCCCGGCCCCCCGTGTCTCTCTAACCCCCCGGTGTGTCTCTAACCCCCCGGTGTGTCTCTAACCCCCCGTGTGTCTCTAACCCCCCCGTGTGTCTCTAACCACCCTGTGTGTCTCTAACCCCCCCGTGTGTCTCTAACCCCCCCGTGTGTCTCTACCCCCCCGTGTGTCTCTACCCCCCCGTGTGTCTCTACCCCCCCGTGTGACTCTCTACCCCCCCGTGTCTCTTTCCCTCCCGCTTCCTCAACCTTCCTCCTCAACCTTCCTCCTCATCCAGCCCAACCTTAACACCCTCCTCCACACCAACCCCCATCCTCAACCTCCCTCCTCATCCTCAACCCCCCTCCTCAACGTCAACCCCAACCCACCTCCTCAACCTCAACCCCCCTCAACATCCCTCAAACTCCCTCAACCTCCCTCAACCCCCCTCCTCAACCTAAACCCCCCTCAACCCCCTCCTCCACCTAAACCCCCCTAAATACCTCCGACCTCTCATCTGCTTATGCTCCGGCCTCCGCTCCTTGACCTGGCGCCGGCGCACATGTGTCGTCACATGCGCGCCGCGTCATTAGCATAAGTGAGGGAAGAGGGGGGAGGTATTTAGGGGGGTTTAGGTGGAGGAGGGGGGTTGAGGGGGGTTTAGGTTGAGGAGGGGGGTTGGGGTTAAGGGAGGTTGAGGGAGGTTGAGGGGGGTTGGGGTTGAGGAGGTGGGTTGGGGTTGACGTTGAGGAGGGGTGTTGAGGTTGAGGAGGGAGGTTGAGGATGGGGGGTTGAGGAGGAAGGTTGAGGAGAAAGGTTGAGGAGGGGGTTGAGGATGAGGAGGGAGGTTGAGGAAGGGATTGAGGATGAGGAGGGAGGTTGAGGAGAAGGGGTTGAGTAGGGGGTTGAGGAGAGAGGATTAGGATGGGGGGGTTGAGGAGGGAGGTTGAGGTTGAGGAGGGGGTTGAGGTTGAGGAGGGTTGAGGCTGAGGAGGGGGATGAGGATGGGGGGTTGAGGAAGGGGTTGAGGAGGGAGGTTGATGATGAGGAGGAGGGGTTGAGGAGGGGGGTTGAGGTTGAGGAGGGGGGTTGAGGTTGGGGGGTTGAGGAGAGAGGATGAGGATGGGGGGTTGAGGATGGGGGATTGAGGATGGGGGGTTGAGGAGAGGGTTGAGGATGAGGACGGTGGTTGAGGAGGGGTTGAGGAGAGAGGATGAGGATGGGGGGGATTGAGGATGGGGGGTTGAGGAGAGGGTTGAGGATGAGGACGGTGGTTGAGGAGGGGTTGAGGATGAGGAGGGAGGTTGAGGAGGGGGTTGAGGATGAGGAGGGAGGTTGAGGAGGGGGTTGAGGATGAGGAGGGAGGTTGATGAGGGAGGATGAGAAGGGAGGTTGAGGATGAGGAGGGGGGATTAGGAGTGGGGTTGAGGAGGGTGATAAGGGAGGGGGGAAGAGACACAGGGAAGGGAGAGGTTGGAAGAGACACAGGGAAGGGAGAGGTTGGAAGAGACACAGGGAAGGGAGAGGGGAGAAGAGACACAGAGAGAGAGGGGGTCACAGAGGGCAAAAGAGGGACACAGGGGGTAGCACATTTCCCACCCACAGCTTATACCCGAGTCACTCATTTTACCCAGTATTTTGTGGTAAAATGGGTGCCTCGGCTTATACTCGGGTCGGCTTATACTCGAGTATATACGGTATTTGTTTAATGTTGCATATGAATCGGAAACCAATTTTATTGGGAATAATTTCTTAGTAGACTGAATCTTATTATCAGCAAGTAAGTAAAAATTCTGGGCCCTATTAAATTGGAACCCCGCAGCGGCCGTGGTATATCCGCAAAGCCCACAACATATGTGGTAGACATTCATACCGTAAACCATGCTTCCGCACGTTACATTTGAACATGATCAATTAGTCAAACCAGTGGTTGCAGTTTTAGACGGAGCCAGTAGTAAAAAAGATAATCATCATTACGTCATAAAAAAATGGAGGTTAGATTTCAATCACTTACGGTGTAATGATATAGAAATCACAAGGTTGTAGAGACCAGTAGCCAAGGTTAGCAATAATCCAGTTCAGCAACTTGTAGGTGAAACAGGAACAAGCTTTATTGAAGGGATCAGGAACCAACAATAATCTGGCAAGGATACAGAGACAGGAAGTGCTTTATATAGGCCAAGAACAAGACAGCTGACCAGACACAGCTAAAGAGAGTTGTCACTGATTGCATTGCTTTTAGAGTCAATGTATCAGATCTCAGGCAAATCTGCAAGAGGCAGGCTGGCGTACCGGTAGGGAAGAGGTCCAGCAACATGCAAACCAGGGTTCGAATGCCAGCAGAGTCAATTCCTCACATTACCCCCACCTCTATAGGCGCAACCTCCGGATGCCCTATTACCCGGTTTAGCAGGGTACTGTGCATGGAAAGACGAAGAAGATCAGGAGCATGAATGTTGTCCACTGGTTCCCACGATCTATCCTCCTCACCATAGCCTTTCCACCAAACCAAATATTGAAGCTTGTTACGGAAGATCCTGGAGTCAAGAATTTTTTCCACTTCGTATTCATCTTCGCCATCCACGAGGACTGGAGGTGGGGCAGGTAGGGCTCGGCCAGGGAAAGTATTTTCATGAAAAGGTTTAAGCAGTGCAACGTGAAACACTGGATGTATTTTCATGGAATTTGGAAGTTGCAAACGAAAAGTGACAGCATTGATCTGAGCAATGATCTCAAAAGGTCCCATGAATCTTTGACCCAATTTATGAGAAGGAATCCGAAGCTTATGATTCTTTGTTGACAGCCACACCTTGTCACCAACATGATAGACTGTGGCCTCCTTTCTATGCCTATCAGAAGCTCTTTTGTAACATTCCTGAGCCTCCAAAAGAGTCTCTTTCAACAGTGCTTGGGAATCATGTAAGTCAGTGACTGCAGGAACGGGAGTAGTAATCGGGAGACTCACTAGAAAGGTTGGATGGTAACCATAATTGGCAAAAAATGGGCTCAAAAAAGTGGAGCAGTGTTGGGCATTGTTATAGGCAAACCCCGCAGTGGGTAAAAGATCCAGCCAGTCATCCTGCAGGTAACTAATATAGCACTGCAAATATTGCTCCAAAGTCTGGTTGGTTCGCTCAGTCTGTCCATTACTTTGCGGATGAAAAGCTGACGACAGATTTACATTAATACCTAGATTAGAACAAAAAATGCTTCCAAAAACGAGATGTAAACTGCATTCCCCTGTCAGAAACGACTTCATCAGGCACTCCATGCAAGCGAAATATTTCCCGAATAACCAGGTCAGCCGTCTGTTTAGCTGAAGGGAGACCACGAGCTGGTATGAAATGACCCATCTTAGTTAACCTGTCCACAACAACAAGAATGGTAGTGTGTTCCTTAGAGGGAGGTAGTTCCACAAGAAAGTCCATGGATATAGATCCCCAGGGACGATGAGGAATCGAAAGAGGCTGAAGCAAGCCAACAGGGGATGAGCGAGGAGTCTTATGTCTGGCACATACATCACAAGAGGACACATACTTCTTAACATTCTCATGATACTTCGGCCACCAAAAGGACCGGGTAAGTAGCTCTTGTGTCTTTCGGATTCCTGGATGACCTGCTGGTTTTGAGTCATGGTAGAGACGTAAAAGGTCCAGTCGCACTGACTCCGAAGCAAACAGACATTGTTGAAAAATCCAAAACCCATTAAGCATCGTCATATGGAGATCACAAGGAGGATCACGAAGAACTGGGTCTTCAGTGTAGCCCTTTTTGATGCGAGACATCAGATAAGAAGGAAAAGTAACTCCTATAAATATATCCTCCGGTAAGATGGTGGTCTTGGTTACGGTAGCATGGAGGGGGTCAGCTATTCTAGACAAGGCATCCGCCTTACCATTCTTGGAGCCAGGACGGTATGTAACCAAAAAATTAAACCTAGAGAAGAATTGGGACCAGCGTGCTTGTCTGGCTGACAGTCTCTTAGCTGATCGAATACATTCCAGATTTTTGTGATCTGTTAGGGCAGTAATTGGATGGGTAGCTCCCTCCAAGAGATGTCTCCATTCGGTGAAGGCAGCTTTTATAGCCAATAGTTCTTTATTCCCTATGTCATAGTTTCTTTCTGCTGGCACCATCTGGCGGGAATAGAAGGCACACGGATGTAACAGCATCTTAGGTCCAGTCCTTTGAGACAGTATAGCACCAACAGCTGAATCAGAAGCATCAACTTCCACAATAAATGGTAATTCCGGCTGAGGATGTACCAGGACGGGGGCAGATGTAAACAGAGTCTTTAATCGGGAAAATGCGGTATCAGCCTTATCGGACCACTGAAAAGGAATCCCCTTACGTGTGAGTTTAGTGATCGGTGTAATAACGGCAGAGACATTCTTAATGAAACGCCTGTAAAAATTGGCAAACCCCACAAATCTCTGGACATCTTTTTCATTCTTGGGGATGGGCCAGTCCAGCACAGCTTTAATTTTACTTGCGTCCATAGTTAAACCTTTAGGAGTTATGACATACCCCAGGAATTGAATTTCTGTTTGTTCAAACTCACATTTTTCCAGTTTAATGTATAGGTGGTGGGAACGAAGGCGCTCCAGAACTATACGGACCTGTTTTCTGTGGTTTTCAAGATTATCAGAGAATATTAGGATATCATCCAAATATGCCACAACAAACTGATCCAGGAGATCTCGTAGTACATCATTGATAAGATGCTGGAAAGTTGCAGGGGCATTACAAAGCCCAAATGGCATTACTAGATATTCGTAATGCCCGTAACTGGTTCTGAAAGCTGTTTTCCATTCATCATTTGGTCTTATGCGAACCAGATTATATGCCCCCCGAAGATCAAGCTTTGTAAATATTTTAGCTGAGTGAAGTCTCTCCAAAAGTTCAGGAATGAGATGCAAGGGGTAGCGGTTTTTAACAGTGATGTTATTAATGTCCCTGTAATCATCACATGGCCGTAGGCTGCCATCTCTCTTCTCTACAAAGAATATAGGAGCTCCTGCTGGGGAAGTAGATGGTCGAATAAAACCTATGGCAAGATTTTCTTGTATGTATTCACGAAGAGCTTTCAATTCAGGCTCAGAAAGGGAATATATACAGCCAAATGGGATAGCAGCCCCAGGCAACAGCTCTATTGGGCAATCATAAGGCCTGTGGGTTGGAAGCTGATCAGCATTCTTCTTATCACAGTCTTCTGCAAAATACCGATATTGTAGAGGAAGCTTAGTCAAGTTTGTAGCAACCATTTCATTAATTGTTGTGGCAACAGGTGTTACCTTAGTGGGTTGACAATTCATTAAGCAGTGTTCTGAAGGAAAAGACAAAGTTCTGATCTTCCAATCAATCTGTGGGTTATGCAGAGCAAGCCAAGGTACCCCCAAAATCACTGGAAACTGTGTTGAGGAAATTAGGTGGAAAGATATAGTCTCATGGTGATTCACTTCCAGAGTCAACTTTAAGGGCACAGTCTCATGTGTAACCGGGCCCGACGTAAGTGGAGAACCGTCCACTGTCTCCATTAACACAGGTGAAGAATTAGGAATAGACTGAATTCTATTTCCTGCTGCAAATTTAATGTCCATAAAGTTTCCGCCTGCTCCAGAATCTATCATAGCTGTAGTTGAAATTTTATGATCACCACATTGCAACGTGATAGGCACCACAAAATGAGGATGTTGAGTCAACATACCCTCTTCACCATGAGCCAGAAAAAACAAGGGTTGTGTGACAGAATCCAGTTGATCTGCAATCTGGGATTGGTGTCGAATCTGTGCGCCCTCAGCAGCCATAGCTATTGTTCTTTTGGATTTGGTAGGGCAATTGATGGCATAGTGCCCTGCACTACCACAATACAGGCATAAATTGTGAGTGCGTCGCCACTGTTTTTCTTCATTGGATAATGGCCCTCTTATTAGATTTACCTGCATAGCCTCAGGCTCAGAGTCTGAAGGTGTTTGTGGGTTTGGAGTAGAAATTCTTGAATAGGAAATAGGAGTAGTACTTGGTCTAAAAGAGCCCTGTCTTTCTAATCTTCTTTCAGAAAATCTCTGATCGGTACGGATAGCCAAACGAACAAATGCATCAAAGTCAGCAGGAAGATCAACATGAGCTAGCTCATCTTTTATTGCTTCGGAGAGACCTTTTCTGAAGTGGAACCTCTGGGCTGATTGGTTCCAGGTAGTATCAGCAACTCACTGTCTGAATTCAGCAGCATATTCAGCCACCGAGCGCCTCCCTTGATGCAAATGAAGGAGAGTGGCTTCTGCTGTAGCACATCGATTTGGGTCATCAAAAACTAGGCACATGGCCTCAAGAAAGTCATTTAGATTACCCAAGACTGGACTGTCCTGTTCCAGAAGAGGGGAGCCCCAAGCCAGGGCTTCATCTTTGAATAGTGAAAAAATAAATCCCACCTTCTCTCTTTCAGATGGAAATTGGTGAGGTAACATCATGAAGTGCAAACGGCATTGATTTAGGAAACCCCTAAATTTTTTGCGATCTCCTCCAAACTTTTCTGGCAGGGGCAAGCGGGCATCTTGTGCAGGTGTAACAGTAGCAGCCGCAACATCACGTGCCCTGTAGCTGGTATACTCACTGTGCATTGACTGAAATTTTTTTTGCAGGTCAGCTACCTGGTCCTGCAGCACTTGGATGGTCTGTGCCTGGGTCTGCACAGTTATTGCAGTAAAAGCAATCTGCTGAAACAATGCAGAATCTGACCCGGCAGACTCCATGAAAGGGCCAGATTATTCTGTAATGATATAGAAATCACAAGGTTGTGGAGACCAGTAGCCAAGGTCAGCAATAATCCAGTTCAGCAATTTGTAGGTGAAACAGGAACAAGCTTTATTGAAGGGATCAGGAACCAACAATAATCTGGCAAGGATACAGAGACAGGAAGTGCCTTATGTAGGCCAAGAACCAGACAGCTGACCAGACACTGCTAAAGAGAGTTGTCACTGATTGCATTGCTTTTAGAGTCAATGTATCAGATCTCAGGCAAATCTGCAAGAGGCAGGCTAGCGTACCGGTAGGGAAGAGGTCCAGAATCATGCAAACCATGGTTCGAATCGCACCAGAGTCAATTCCTCACATACGGGTTTGAAGTACGAGTTACGATCCGGCCCGCATTCCAGATATAATGCAATATGAAATAATCAATAAAAACAATATTCTAGTCAATGCAAGTTCTATTATATGTATTAACACATTGATTTCCAGGATCGATATAACACAGAAAATAAATCATTTTTTATTGCCGATTTGAGGGCTTGAAAATAATGTGCTATTTCTATTAATACCTTACATCATTTCCCCTTCAATTTAAAAGACAGTATTGTGTTTATATTTGCTTTTACAGTACTACAGATAGGACATTAACCCCTTTGTGGGTCCTCTCTAGTACCCATAGGATATTTGGCTCCATTTGCCATTTACGGGTTTGAACACGAGTGCGTGCTTGGGAATTTGTAGCAATTTAATATTGATTTGTGAAAATAACATTTATGGGCTTGACAGATCAAAGGCTTATCTGGGATGGAGTTCAGATTTTGAAGGCCCGTAGGGTTTTTCCGCCTGTAACCTGCAAGTTTGCAAGCAGCTAAAAGGGGCCAATTTAATATAACTTTTGCAGGCTACTTCACGGTCTATGGGAACTTAAAATTGCTGTATTTAATAGGGCTCTCCCTGTCCAAAAAAAAAAAAAGAAGGAAATACTTAGTTAAATAATAGTTTCAAAAAAGCCAAACACCTAAGATGACAACATTAAAATACAATGGTACTTTTTAGGAACTACCAAATAAACTGGTCTAGACCTGCTACGAATGCTCACAGCATCCTTAAATTGAAAGATCAGAATAATAAATAAAATGATATATTCCTTGAAAGGGAACATTCTTAAGACTCTTAAAGTGATCATGACAGCAATAGCAATATGATTTTGTAGGGTTTTCTAAATACCTAGGGCCTCATTCAATTGCGATGTGGCCAATTGAATAGGGCTCTAAATAAGCACATAGCATATTTATTTTAAAGAAGTTTTTAGTTAGTGAAAACCTTGCTTTTGGATAGATGTTTACTAACTAAAAACTTATTTAAAATAAATATGCTATGTGCTTATTTAGAGCCAAATTCAATTGGCCAAATTGCAATTGAATGATGGCCCTAATATCTACATCCCTGTAAGTAAGAGAGCAATAATTAAACTGAAAATATTATATTCAATTATTGTGACAAAATATAATTATAGATCTTAATTTATTGAATTTATTAACTTAAATGTATGTATATAACTAGGCCAAAACCTTCCTACCTTCTAGTTTGATTAATTACATCATATGTAAGAGGGGTGGATAGGAAAATGGGAAGACAAAATAATATTTAGAACATCTTTCATAAAACCACATGCTTTTAACAATAGGCCTCTGTGGAGGGTTGATCTGATTGCTAAAAATGTATATATTTTTTCAAATATCTGGTTAAATTAGAAGCATAATTTTACAATAATAAAAAGTATTAAACTCATGGGCCCTCATTCAATTGCAATTTGGTCAATTGAATAGGGGTCGAAATAAGCACATAAAATATTTTTTTAAAGAAGTTTTTAGTTACTAAACATCTATCCAAAAACAAGATTTTCACTAACTAAAAACTTATTTAAAAAAAAAAATGTTATGTGCCTATTTAGAGCACTATTCAATTGCCCAATTGCCCAATGCAATTGAATGAGGGCCATGGTAAGCTAGGAGGTAATAAGTAAATAAAAAGACTAAAGTAACATGTTCAAATACATTCCTAATATCTCTTGTAATAATAAACAGTTTTTGAAAAAGCATCTATTTAGACAGGGCTGTTTCACATACGAATAAAATAAGTAATTTAATGATAAATAAAAATAAACATGTGATTAAATGTAAAAAAATT
Source organism: Discoglossus pictus (assembly GCA_027410445.1). NCBI lineage: Eukaryota > Metazoa > Chordata > Amphibia > Anura > Alytidae > Discoglossus > Discoglossus pictus. The sequence continues at coordinate 123,048,869 of CM050163.1, forward strand.
AAGTGATTAACAAAAAAAATATGTTTTATACTCAAGCACAATCAAATAATGAATTACATGTTTTTCCAGAGGGAGTAAATTAATATCCTTTGCTTTCATAGTTAAGGAGAGAACAACAATAAAAGAATGTGACCAAAAGAATAAACACCATAATTACCTTGAAATGTAATTCTAAATATACCAGCGTTATTGCTTATGCCATAAAAATGTAAAAACATTGGGAAATTATTGGTACTTAAGGGTGGAAATGCCATGAATACATGGATCTTACTAAAGGTATGCCAGCATAACAATTATAATAATAAAAACTATATGAAGTTTATAAATAAAAGGTTTTAATAAGAATCTTGTCTAAAATGTTAGGCATTTATAATAATTTTCCTTACAGAACATGAGTTAACATTACATGTAAATTGATATTTAAAATGCTGTTTTTTAAAATTTCTATAGAAATTAAAGCAACCCACTGAATGTTATGCAAATTTTATGAAAGAGTTAATCCTTCTTCAGGAATCCTAGACAAAATCATAAGTACCAATGTTGGGCACTATTGTGTACATCACATCCATGACTAGAAGTATTGAAATTCCTATTAAACCATAAATGACAATTGAGAAAAATGAGTGATGCAAGAACACGAATACAACTGAAAACCCATTAAATCATGTTTGTAATCTAACACACACTCAGAACATATTCCCCATATTCAGAGAAGTGAACTATCCTTATCCAACTCATGGGGACTGAAAAACAAATAACTCATCGAAATGTACACGGACTAAAACATCATATTAGTACACTGTTATTTACCTTAACAGAATAAGGTGCATAAAAAGGGGGGAGGGGATATGCCATGCATTTTAAGAGGTTAAAATTGATAATTTAAAAGCAATTATTTTATATATTTGTATTTTGACTATTCTATCACTATTTCTTGTAAAATCTTTTTTTCACATGATGTTAACAGTCTGGTATGTTTAAAAAAAAAACGTTATCTTGGCTTTCTGCTGAATAGACATATTTATGAGTAGATAAAAAGAACAATGACCAAGATAACGGGGATGATACCATGATACTTTTGTGACATTGTTAAATTAATCTTTACAGCATGACATACTAAAAATAAATATACATATTAAGTGAATTTGGTGCAAAATGCTATAATCTTGAAGTGTCCCCTACTGATTGAATGAAAAAAATATGAAAAACATTGTAAGATAAGTCAAATATATACACCCATAGAAACAATTATTAGGTGGGGAATAGATGAGAATAGATAAGAAAATAGTTTTACTATAAAAAAAAAAAAAGAGAACAAAGACTCTAGGCTGACTTCCCTTGCTGACTTAGTTATTCTCTTCCTGACCTGACTTTTCTAAGTTCTTTCAGACATACTTCAAACTTTCATTCCAATAGTCTTTTCTATTACATTACTTAAATTCTTGTGACATACTCTATATATATATACTTACAGCCTTATTAAATTGCAATTCAGCAAATTTAAAAGGGCTCTATTTAAGCACATAGCATATATTTTTTTTACAGAAGTTTTTAGTTAGTGAAGACTTTGCTTTTGGATAGAAGTTCTCTAACTAAAAACTTCTGTAAAAAATATGCTATGTGCTTAAATAGAGCCTTTTTAAATTTGTTGAATCGCAATTTAATACGGCCATTAATGTAGATAAACTCAAATAACAATTACTTTAAATCTCTAACTTCTTAAATGTGTCTATGTACTTGATACACACCTCTATTATTACATCAAAATCTATGCAAAGAGAATCATTGAAGTAAAAAAACATTGGAATTGGGTATTGTATCAGTTTTTATTTTCTCTACATTTCTTTTTATTACAATTAATAAATTAATTAATTTACTATAAAGTAGATTGCTATATCAATATTAATCTGATTAGAATAATATCACCATAATCTTGTAACTTGTAAGTAGACATACAACAAACAGATTCATTTTATAAATACAATGGGCCAAGCCCGTAGTGGCACATGTACACACACAAAGCCTGCAAACTTGAAATTCTGTGTTTACGGGTTACGGGTTTAGACGGAACCAATGGTAAAATGGAGGTTAGATTTGAATCCCTTACGAGTTTGAATTACAAGTTACAATCAGACGCGCATTCCAGAAAACATGCAATATTAATAAATCAGTAAATATTATATTCTAGTCCATGCCAGTTCCATTATATGTATTAACACATTGATGGCCGGGATCAATATATAACACGGAAATTAAACATAAAATAAAGCATTTTATATTGCAGATTTGCAATCTTGAGAATGTTGTGCTATTCATTTTAATACCTAACATCACTTTCCCTTTAATTAAAAATACAGTAGTGTGTTGATATTTGCATTTACAGTGCTACGGATAGGACTTTAACTCCCTTGTGGGTCCTCTCTAGTACCCGTAGGCTTTTTGGCTTCATTTGCGGTTTACTGCCAGTGGATTTGTATGCCAGTGGATTTCTAGCAATTTAATAGCGATTTGTGAACGTAACATTTATGATCTTGACATATCAAAGGCTCTTTCGGCAATGGAGTTCCGATTTTGACAGCCTATAGGGTTTTTCCGCCTGTAGTCTAGCAGGCTCCCTTACAGGCTACAAGTTTTAACGTTAGGGGAATTTAATAGGGCTGCAAAAATATCAGATTTTATAGCAATACAACATTTTGATTTAGTACCTAATTGTAATGAAAAACAAAACATTTTCTTTTTGAATTTGAGATTATATCATATTTTGACTACAACATTTATATAATTTTAAAATAGCATGGTACCTTTATAAATATATATTTGTGAAACATACCAACAATTCTCAACCAATCTCTGATATGATAATTACCATGGGCCCCATTCTATTAATGTCCGTAAAATGGCCGCAAAGCTAATGCTACCTTGCTATTCAAATGGACGGCGCCACAAGGATATACCCCTTACGGCCTGCCGCACATCTTGCAAACGGCCGCAAGCGTTTTTCCTGCGCCCGTAAATCTTGTTTTCTGGCCGCAAAGTCAGAAAACTGTAAATGCAAATATAAATTCAAGATGGCACTGTAAAGCTCCGTAAATGCTAGGCATCTTAATGGGGGACATGAGGATTAATAGCAACACCCTCTCAAGCTTCCACATCGCCCAAATCCGATATATCATTTACGGTTTACTTTCCGTCCCGCAGTCCCGCGGGCTCGTCCTTGTTAAAACCTGCACGGGTTCGGAGGTGGAGGGCCGCAAACAAAGCATTGTAGAAGCCAATATATATTCAATCCAGCAATGCAAAGCACTGTAAATGATGGGGAACATAATGGGGGGGCATGAGGATTAATATCAAAACATTCTCAAGCTTGCACATTGCAAATTGTACTTTGATTTTAAAATCCGTCCAAGTCCCACGGACTTCAATGATCAAGCCCGTAGCTCGTTATTCAAAACCCGGGTGGGCTTACATGATAGATAAAACACGAAGATTGAACATGAAGTTAAATATATTTATTTGCGGATTTGAGAGTAGGGGAATGTTGAGCTATTAATTCTAAAACCAAACATCACTTTCACTTTTAATAAAAGTACAGGATGGCTTTTCTATGCTACGACTTGTAAGTAAGCCCTTTACGACCCGTGGGTCTATTTTACCCATTTACAGATTTGACGGAGGCTAATACCGCAGCCTTTGCGGGTCTGAGGTGCTCCAAGCCCTTAGGACTTTGTCCACAGACATTTGACATGAATTAAACTAAAAATGATTTTCAGATTTGAGTGTAGGGTAATGTTGTGCTATGAATGCTAACACCTGCAATCACTTTATCGTCTCATCAAAGTGCAGGATGGCTTTATTATGTACTTAATTGGGTGTTAGAGGGACCTTTTTGATGCAAGTAAGCTGCGGCTCGGTTTTAGATAATTACGGCCATGACGATAGGGTTTACATAGCAATTGAATAGCAACCGGGGCTTTCTTGCGGCTGAAACTCTTGTGGCCGTGTAAGATCAAAGGCTTTCCTGCTGCGCTTGCGGCCGCAAGGGATAACAGGGCGCCGGCCGCAAGCCTGCCGGAGCCCTCAGCCGCAAGGGAATAGAATAGGCCAATAGCCTGCGGCCTGTCCTTGCGGCCACGCATCTCCTACGGCCGTTAATAGAATGAGGCCCCATGTCAATTATATTAAGCATATTGGGCATGTATTTTATATGATTATGTGGACAATGTGATAATATTTGATTCTTCATTTTCTGGTATACCTGAGATATTATTTATGTTACAAATAGTTATACCATCTTGATTGTTGTATTGAAAGATACTGATTTGATGTTATTTTATTCATTATAATAAATATATTTTCATATAATACATTTCTGTTTATCTCATGAGGCCAAAGCTTATATATATATATATATATATATACTTGCAACTTACCCGTCAAAAATGACGGGGCAATAAAATTGTAAGGCAGGTAATGCTGTTTGCCATAGACATTAATGTTTTTGGTGGTCTCAGATCCTTCGGCACTCATTGCGTGGATTGCAATAAGCGCCTTCGGCACTCATTGCGAGGCTGTTGGTTGTATTTTTTTTTGTGATATGCGCTTTTGCTGTTATTGTTTGGTCGGCGCTGATCTGCTTTTTGCACTTATTGCAAGGCTTTGTGTGCTATGAGCAGCATTGACGTTCGTTGTGAAGCGCGATGTGAATGGCTTGGGTGTTTATTGCGAAAGTGTTTTTTTTTGTGTATATGTATTACTGTATGCCAATTAAATAATTACTAAATTAATAAATGAATATACTTTACATATTTGGAAGTAATATATACAGGAAGCAAGAGCTGACAATCTATTTTGATGTTCCTGCAGCATACAATGTAGGTTTGCACTGTTGTGGAGCTGAGGTGTAATTGTCAGCAATGTGTGCAGTGTAAAGTGTAAATAGGCTGCATGAGCGAGGGAAAGACATTAGGGTAGCTATGTGCTTGGTGGTGTTTTGCGTCTTTAGGGTTCTGTAGCCTCGTTCTCATTTTTTGCGGTGGCTATTTTTTCTCCCGCTTAGCTGATTTTTGTGTGTCTAAACTCGGGAATTTGGACTTAAATTGAGGTGTAACTTGACTGTCCCCACCCCCCACCCCCTTGCTGTGAGTAAGCTTTTTATGTCTTTTTTGTGTATATTTATTGTGTTTTCAGTGTTTTTAGGTGTGCGCGGTTCGGCCGTTTGCAAGGTCGTAATGTTTTTTTTTGTAAGTCCCGCGGATCGTATTTTTTTAGGCTAAGTCCGTATTTAGTGATTGCGTGTTCTATCTATTTTGTTAAAGTGCCGCTTGTGTGGGTGTTTTTAACTGCGTGAGGTGCCGTAGAGCCTTCACCTCCGCAAATGCGGCCCCTCGATTTGCGAGGGACCACATTTGCGGCCTGCAATGAGCCTTTGGCTCATTGCAGCCGACGTGGGAGCCTCACCTCCACAAATGCGGCCCCTCGCTTTTGCGATGGTCCGCATTTACAGTCCAAAAGTCGTACGGGGTCGTAGGGATGAGCGCCGTAGCCGCACCAGCGCAAGGAGCGCCTTTCAATTTGCGAGGGTAGGCGGGCTCGCTATGAGAAAGTGCTAAAAGTTCATAACATTTTTGAGAATGCTGAAAGTTTTACAATATCCAGAAGCAAATACATGTTGTGTTATGGCTCAAAGAAAACTGAAGCCAGTTGTTATTTGTACACATGATTTTTCATGGTTGTAACTACCTAGTTTTCAGATGGGCTTGACGCAACACAAGTGGACTGATCCTACCCCGAAGTATCCACTACTAAGAGATCCCCCAATCAGGGTAAGATTACGATGTAGCAGTAACAGCACACACACACTCCCTAATCAAGACGCACCATGTATATGTGTCTCAAAGAAAGCATAACCTTTATTTTCCCCATGCCTCTTCTTATACTCCATTACAACAAAGAAACTTTACAATCATTAACTAAAAACTAACATTGCACAAAAATGCCAGTATCTCAAATTTCCCCCAGGGACCAATCAGCTGTTGGTTTGGTATGCCTTCTTGTGCTTTGATGTCTGTTAAGAGGGTCTGTTAATCAGGAGTTAGCTGGTGAGGGGCTACATGGGTGAATTATAACTTCGGGACCAGAGAGGGAAGGGACAAAGTTCCCCCAAGTTTAGACCGGCACAATGTTGTCTGGCCAGAACTATAGGTGACTTATATTACACACCTTGGCCAGGTTAACAAGTAACAGAGCTACTAGCATGACAGGCTAGCATACTAGTAATTAACATATTGTATATGGGAGTGGGTCTAGGATGATGGGCAGGACTCATCAATATCACAAAGTGTCTGGTTTAGATGGTTGGTACCCTGTTCCTCTGCTGCCAAGTTGTTGGACCCAGGCTTGAGGGTCATCAGACCTTTAGTTGAGTCGGGTCCCACCTTTCAGGGACAGAGTGAGATGCTAAGATCTTGACTGCAAGGTCAGGTACACCCTGCTCAAGTGCTCATATTTGTGAGAGTCAAACTTTAGACTGTAGGGAGTCTAAGACAAAGGACAGGCATGGAATGCATGCAAAATTGTGGTTAACCACAGACAAACATTGAAAGGTTTAGGAACTGCCCCTTATAACCTGATAAAACATGAACAGTTACAGTACTTGAAATCTCTTAACCTGCTTCCTCAATCAATTAACCTCCACTAAGAAATACAATGCCTCGTTAACTACTGTACTGTAGTCTGGGGTGGCTAGCACAGTAGCTCAGGTAAGGGCATACTGCCACCCATGCCCCCTCAAGTATAATCCTTGGGGTCACAAATGTGAGACTGGACCAAAGAGCCACTATGTGGAAGGAGTGATCCAAGGAGGTCAATTCTTTGTGAGGGATTTGAGGTCTGTCAAACATTGGTATGTTGGTGGCAGGTGAGGCAGGTGAGGAGGAAGATACCCAAGGAAGTAGCAATTGCCATGTAAATTAGTGGTGACCCCCACCCCCACTACAGTACACTTAAATGAGTGGGAGAGGATTCTGCTGAACTGAGATGTGCCATTAATGGTGGTCACACTACCAAGTTTGGTGGATATCTTGCAGCCAGGGATCATGCCAGGAGATTAACACAAATGCTTATTATACCATCACATACAAAAACATGTAAATGCTGAGCATCACTTAAAAGGATATCTAAGATCCCTGGCTTGGATTAGTTATATAATACACTAGTGTGTCAATTTACTTTGATGAACCTTGTTTAATTGTGAATCAATTAAAAACTCTTATTTTTCTCAATAAACATCAAATAACTAGTCCCTGGGTTTCCACTGTTGAGTATGCAAACACAGACTCTGTAGGGCTGGATGAGCAGTATAGTGTTCCAGCCTAGCAGGGACAATGTCTCATCAGCATGTTGCAGAATGTTGCTGGGAGATGGTCACTGATTGGTTAGTGTGAGACACTACAGGGGGCATACCCTAGCAAGGCATATTAGTTTGATATGAGCAGTACAAACATACAGCCTTATTAAATTGTGATTCAGCAAATTTAAAAGGGCTCTATTTAAGCACACAGCATATTTATTTTACAGAAGTTTTTAGTTACCTTGTTTTGGATAGAAGATCTCTAACTAAAAACTTCTGTAAAATAAATATGCTTCGTGCTTAAATAGAGCCCTTTTAAATTTGCAGAATCACAATTAAATAAGGCTGATAGCTCATAAATATTTCATAAAACAAATTACATAAACTTAAATAGATACCCAGATAAATAACATATCTAGTAAAATCCAAAGTACATACCCCTTTAAATGGTCACTCAAACAGGAAGGAAATGGATGTGTTATTCACTTTATTTTTCCTTTCTTTGTGCTATCACGTAGCATCCAGGATCTTGGCCACCTCCTCCATCAACTGCTCCTCCATCAAAACCATCTCCAACACCATGGCTTCAGGTGCAAATCAAATACTTCTCACACCACAGCATCATCTCACCACCAAGCCACCACAACCACTATTGCAGCCACTGCTGGCAGTTGTCAGCTCCTCACCCAAAGCCATCCACCTTTCTGACCTCACAGCCTTTTATAGGCAGCAGGAGACAATGGTATCTGGCTTCCTCACTAGCATACAAGCCACCCACACCATGGTGTTGCACACACAGCAAAATATGTGTAGATGGAGGCATACACGACCAGACTGCAATAATGCAAATTATTCTGGACCTGAAGCAAAAAGCACTCACAAGCACAACATAAAACACTCAGGAGTAGTATCCAAGTCACCAACAGCCTAGTCAATCACTTTTTACCTAAATGCCTTCACCTCCACCATCAGCTATGCTTCCACCTACATCTCCTAAGAGACCCCCACATGGGAGAGGCCCTGTGATAAGAGGAGAGGAGGAGGAGATAGATGCTGTATATCATTTAATTCACTTAAATAACATTCATCAGTGTATATCTATTGGTCAAAATGTTAATTTTGTCATGTTTATCTACAGAGTAGATGAACATGACTTATGTGATGGTGGTACATAGTAACCATGTGGCTAGCCACCATCACATAGGCCATGATAATTTTATCTGTGGACATGTATGTAATGGTTGACCTTTCACCAATTGATGGTCACTGATGAATGCAGTTGAGAAGAGATGATGTAGTTCCAATATAACATTTTCTGTTATTTACTGATCAAATTGTTATTTTTATTTTATTTTATTTTAGACATATTATACACCCATTGAGGTAATTAATTGAGGTAAACTATGTAGTAGCTATCATATAGTCATGATAATAATGGAATTTTGCAGAATGATCTAACATGCCATAAATAAACATGTATATCCTGTGTGATTAATGTTACATGTAATATGTACCAATGCACATAAGGCTGTAGAAAGGTATAGTTCTAAACTAAGATGTTAAACAGCAGTTATACATGCTTGGGCTATGCATGTCATCCTTCTTAACAATTTGAGACCAGACATGCCTTAATGATCTTATTATATTAAAGTTTATTACCTTTTTTTTTGTTACTAGTTATCATGTCTACATTTTTAGATGTCATGATATGATAACAAAAAACAGTTATCACATGATATCACCTGTATACCTTTAACATGTGATAGCAATGTGGCTATACAATATCATATTGCGACAGTGTCATATCCATGTGTACAACAGGACTGTCTGGCTGGCAACATGAGATTCAGGGCCATGGACTGGAAGGAGTTAACAAAGATGGACATTTTCTATCCTGGATTATTTGGTTATAACCAGATCTAAAAAGGTTTAACTTGATGGACTAAAGTATTTATCAATCTCAATTACTATGTAACTGTTTGCACTGTTTGTAACTGTTGCTGTGTAACATGCTTGGAGCCTCATTCAATTCCGAGTTGACCAATTGAATAGGGCTTTATATAAGCACATACAAAAAAATGTAAACAAACTTTTTAGTTACTGAACCTCTATCCAAAACCAAGCTTTTCACTAACTAAAAACTTCTGTCAAAAAAATATCTTAAGTGCTTATATAGAGCCCTATTCAATTGACAAATTTCTAATTGAATGAGGACCTTGGTATTTAAATGTAATATTTTCTTTGGGTGCTATAATAAAGCATGTGTGACACCCAGGAAAGGGGTACACAAGTTAAGGGGTACTCAGTTAAGGTCCAGTGGACCAGCAGCCCCATTAAATTAGAAGCCTGTATCAGCAACGACACAACCGCAAAGGCTGCAGGCTTGAAATTCGGCTGTGTTACAGAGCTATTAAATTCTACCATGCAGCGAGTTACGGACCGTAGACGCAAGCCCGTAAACACAGGCCTCTCAACCAATAGAAAACAGTCTAGCTGAAGATGATTGACAGAGGGAGATTATAAATTTGCGTTCCACACGCCCATGCATTGACTGTGTTTTATTTTCTTTCGAAGTAGCATGCAGTTGTCACGAGTCCCACACACCCCACACCCCAACAGTTATTATTTCCACATAATACACACATTTTTTTTCTTCATATATTAACAGTTACACTTATTTTTTATGTATCGTCATATAATTTTTGGGATTGAGATGGAGGGAGGAGAGAGAAGGGGAGAGGAGTGGAGAGGTGGGGAGGAGGAGATGAGGAGAGGAGAGGCAAGGAGGAAAGAGAGGAGAAAGAGGTGGCCATGGAAAGGAGAGGAGTGGTGGGGAGTGGGAGGAGGAGGTAGAGGAGGTGGAAGAGGAGGAGGAAGGGGCAAAGGAGGAGGCAGAGAAGGAGCAGGAGGATGGGAGTGTAGAGGAGAAGGTGGGTGGTGGCAAGGTGGCCCAAGCACCAGGCACACGTAGGAGAGGGACAGAGGGGAAGGTGCCTGATCCCAGTGGGGGTGATAGTTCGGGGTAGGGACAGGCCTCAGGGTCAGGTCAGGTAAATGAGGATCCCTGTTCACACTCGGGATGGTAAGAGGCTAAGTGCAAGCACAGGGCCAACAATTATACCCACCGGGAGAATGTGGTCCTGCTCTGTGCTATCCATGGCCACCCCGTGATTCTTGCAAGGGGGAGGAAAGTTAGGTCGAGGCCTAGGGCATGGAAGGAGGTAGAGGCTGAGGTTACAGTGGTAGGCACAAAGTATGTGAGGTTTGATGACATCAGGCCCAAGGTAAGGAGGATGATAGCCAAGGACGACAAGAACCAGATTGGGACCTGTGCCTGCTGTTGGAGTTTTACGCCTTGTGGCCCAGCAGGACGCGGCTTCCATGTCAGGTGAATATCACATACACCAGCATGCCACCACATGTGCATCACATACACTATAAATGTACATGATAACCAACAAGGACACTGGCATGTCAGCTGCATGGAGTTAACAAGGGATAGACTGATGTGTAATTAAATCCATAAAGCTGAAAAATCACTGTCATTCCTGGGCACAACAACAGTAAGTAACCAAAAGAGAGTCCATTTATTGGTGTGCCCACTGCAGCCTATACAGTTACAGAATGCAGCCGGAATCAAGATAGCATTAGGAGTCAAAAACGATCAAGCCCATGAAGCAAAGAATAGATCAAATCTAGCAAATGATAGCAAATCTGAGTTGCAATTAGGAGTATCATCCATGAGCCTCCATCCCCCACAACAGGCCAGGTTGTGCAGACGGAGATGCATCTCTGCCAATCATGTGGAGGTAATGCGCAGCCTGGCACGGCGCAATAGGGAGGAGAGGAGGCATCATCTGATGACTGAATCCTACCTGGCTGGGCTGCTCAGGATTGGGGGCGGACCAGAGTGTATTCCAAGGAGTCACCGCGGAGGCATTGGGATGAGTTCTGGTCTCCAGCACCACCTCGTCCACCCCGGAGGCATCCCATGGCCCCTCCTCTCCTCCCACCTTGCCTCCACCACCACCACTGCAGGTGCCGCTGCCTCCCGGGGTGTTGCCTCCTGTTACATCCCCAACACCACCACCAGCAGGGAGACAGCGGCCCGCCACGAGGGATTGATACCCTGTGCCTAGGTGGAGGAGGACATAGGGGCTGCGCATATGTTTGTGCCTTTTCAACAGCACTCTTCAGTGATCATCTATTTGTCACAATGTTAACCTAATCTAGCCTGGCTACAGAGTCTTGGATCTTGGCCTATGTATATTTTGTATACAGATGGCTACCTCCCATTACATGGTCCATGATCCTCTTCTCTTTGGATACATAGGGTTCAGTTGAAAATGTCACCAATTGATGGTCATTGAGGAATGCTGTTGAGAAGAGATGCTGCAGTCCCTATGATTTTGAAGGCCTTATTCTAAAGGTTTTGTAATTTTTTCATTTTTGTTTGTTTTAGGTACAATTCAGGTCCGTGAAGGCATCTCCTGCATTTGCAAGCATTGTGGAGGAAATGTATGAGGCGTAAGGTTTCCCAGTGCCTCTCAGGTAGACACATCCTTCAATGACAGCCCCCTTAACATGTAACTTCCACAATCTTAAAGCTATCATATAGCCAGATATCTAAGACATGATTGTCATTAGCAGAAATGTAGACTGATACCGCTATGGCTGTGGACTTGCAAAGTCTTACAATGGCATGTTTATGACAGCATTATATATGCACTAGTGAAGCTTGTGATCCTGACCTCAAGGTCAGTCTGAAAGCAGATCATACGGTCTGACCTGTGTGTCCTCTTCATATTAATAGGTATTTTGCCATATTGCTGATTATCCAGAGACCTAGCTAATAGTTAGTAATGCTTGCAGATGGGAATCAGGCGAGTTGATTGTTACAGTATCAGTATTTAGCACTGTACTGTAAATGCATGTTGATTAGTTTTTATAATCCTCCTCCACCTTATTTAAGTTGACCACTTTTTTCAGATTTCCTATTTTTTCACCACACTGTATGTGTGAAACTGGATTGGATTACACAGTCCAGAGGTCGAATCGTCTGTTTCATTGAGCAGATCTAGAAATGTTGTAAGTTCTATGCACATTAATGGTTTCTTCAATTAAATGGAGTGATTTGCGATGATCATTTTTTTCATCAGATTCCGATTGCAGTGGTGTAGTGACCACATGTGACCCTGGTAGGTGCTATGCTAGACTATCACATTACCCCCTGTAGTTATCCTTTTTTTAACACAAGCCTCTTGCTATCCTGGGATCCGCCCACACCACACCCATAATATTAATGCACAGTTTTGACCATTTCTGATTGTGCTCTGTGTACGAAATACATTAGTATGAAATTGTTATTTTGTGGTCTAGGGGATAAAGTATTATAAGTTTACCCCTTAGCATATCCCCATCCCTTCCATGTTTAGGCTCATTGTAATGGATGTCATGTGAGGGAGCTGGTGGGATGTGTTGGTTGTATGTGTGTGAAACATTGTGTGTTGTATCTGTAAATATATTGTATTGGAATGTTGGAGCCATGTTGTGTGCATCATCCATATTGACTGCATATGTAACCTGAGTTGATCACCCATCTGCCTTCCAGCTATCACCTAAAGTAAACACTTGAAGTAATAGCAAGGCCAGAACAAAGGGGTCTATACAGACATAGAGGCACCATAACCCCAGGGGGTCTACAGGTATTCTCACTCAGAGAGTCAGGGCAAAGTCCAGAGGACAGGTAGATGTTTCTCCCTTGAGAGCCAGGCAGCAAATGACTCTGTTAGCCACACCTAGTGGGCGGCCCAGGGGAGGGGTCTGGAAGTTCCCAGAGCTTACCTCTAGTCCATTGGCTAGAGGTAATAAAGTTACTGTGGAGATTACCCCATTGGCCAAGAGGAAGATAAGGGTTGGACAAAGGGGTAGCCACTCCCTGTACTGTTGTTGTGAGTTGTTTAAATACTTGTGTAAAAATAAAGAGGTTGTTCATAATTTTCATCAAGACTTTGTGTGCAGGTGTATTATTGACCCAAGGGCATATGCTGGCAGAGGAGATCGTTTCTGACTCCATGCCAGGTTCTTCCCAGGCACACTACCAAAAGCTGGGACTTATGCTCTTGCATCCACAAGGAAGGTCCATTGGTCTGAGTCATCCAAATCTTAGGTCTAAAACCTACAGGAGACAATTGTTGTGACAATTGTTGGCAGTGGTGAGAGACTCTACAGAAAGACCAAGAATGGAGCAGTAATACGAGGAATGGTCCTCAGCGGAGCTAAGGGAGGCGATGAAGCAGAAAGGAATCCCTAGGAGGAAGGGAGACCAACGAGCTGGGATGATTGCAGCCCTGAGAAAAAATGATGCGGAGCAGGGGGAAGCAGAGGAGTTGGGTGAGGGACCACCAAGGGCTCCAAGACCCCAACCAGAGCAAGACATCACCAAAGAGGCAACAAGGAGGTATGAAGAAGCCAGACACCTATACCCCAGTGAGATGACCGCACAAGAGGTGGCCAAAGTACTGGACCAGCATTACCAGAGAATCTGGCAGGAGCGCACTGGGGAGCGGGATCAAGCTCAGCAAAGGCTTGGTTGCCGCACAGAGGAATTGCCAGCATGAGTTAAGATGGCATACCAGAACTTTAAGAAGTTCCAGGATGGTATGGACAATATGGACGAATTCCTTCAGGAGTTTGAGCAGCAATGTGGGGTCCAAGATATTCCCTATGGAGAATGGGCCAAATTGCTGCTGAACAAGTTAACAGGAAGAGCCAGTGCGGCATGTGGAGCCCTTCCACGAGAACAAGCCCAGGATTATAAATATTTGTGCACTGTGTTGCTGAGCAGATATACTGTGACGCCTGAGACATTTTTGGATAGATTCAGGGGCACCACCAAAGGACCAGCAGACACTCATGTGGAGGTTATGTGCAGGTTAAGGCGAGCTTGTACCCAGTGGTGGTCTACACAAGGAGCCATCACAGCCGAACAGATATTGGAAGTGGTACTGATGGAACAATTCCTGAACATTTGCTCCTCAGAAGTAAGTGAATGGTTGCAAGATCAAAAACCGACCACTGCAGACCAAGCAGCTGCGCTGGCAGATCGGTTTATCAGCACCAGGGCCAAAAGAGTGTCCCAAGGAACAAAACCTAGCCTAAATACGGGTAGGGGCCCCAGAGAGGTGGTGCCAGCATGGTCAGCTCCTGAGATGCGTAATGCGCCCTGGGCACGGCCAGTAAAAACATCTGACCACAGGGGTACCAAGTCCCAGCCTGCTCCCAGGACACAATGGGGGACCAAACCAATGAGCTCAGAATGCTACAACTGCAACCAACGAGGTCACTTTGCTAAGGATTGTCCTCAGGCACCCAAAAACTCTGGAGGACCTCCCCACCACCATGTACATTATTTGGGGGAGTGGACTGAGGGGCCGGCGAGCTCCAACGCAGCTCTTTGGGAGCCAGAAGCAGAGGGAGGATATTCAGGGGTCTATACTGTAAGGAACCGGCAGAAGCTGTTTGGAGAACAACATAGGCAAGCCGTGTGGTTACAAGGACGCCAAGCTACTGGCTACCGTGACTCTGGATCAGCAGTCACTGTAGTCCTACCCAAATGGGTACGCCCTACAGATTCTATCCGAAAGGAAATGTGGGTGATGGTAGCAGGAGGAGAACAGTTAACCATCCCCATGGCTCGCGTTAATTTGGACTGGGGCATGGGGAACCAAAGCAAGGAAGTAGGAGTCATGGATGGGCTCCCCGCGGATGTTTTACTGGGCAATGATTTGGGCCACATGACGAGCCAATATGTACAGCCCATTACCAGAGCTCAAGCCAAGAGCACTTACCCTGGAGAGGCATACCAGGAGCAGAGGGGATACCCAAGACCTGAGGTAAGTCCATTGCTTGCTAATACATTAACTTTAGGATGGGCCAAGGGAGAGGAGATCAGGGCAGTTCTGCAGAAAGATGAGACTTTGGCTGGTTTAAGGGACAGGGCAGCACAAGGCAAAGGAGTGGATGACCTATACAGCGTTATCTGGGATAAGGGGTTGTTATATAGGGTCAAGGTACCTATAAATAATGAGGTAGGCAGAGAACCCAGGAAACAATTAGTGGTTCCCCAGCTATATAGGGGCAAGGTGCTACAAGTAGCACATGAAATACCCCTGGGAGGGCACTTAGGGGAGAAGAAATCCCAGAGTAGAGTGAAAGAGATATTTTTCTGGCCAGGGTTGGATAAGGATGTAAAGGAGTTTTGCCATTCTTGTGATGCCTGCCAAAGGAACAGGCCTCTCAAGAAGAACAGCAGGGCCAAGTTACAGTCCCTCCCAGTAATGGAAGAACCCTTCCAGAGGGTAGCTGTGGACATCATTGGGCCCCTAGCTAGAGCCAGTAGAACGGGGAAGCAGTATATCCTTACCCTGGTAGATTATGCCACTAGGTACCCTGCGGCAGTAGCCTTGTCCAGTATAACCGCTCCAAAGGTAGCAGACGCCTTGGTGACTATATTCACCAGAACAGGGTTTCCCCATGAGATTTTGTCCGATCAAGGCCCACAATTTATGGCCAAAGTCACGGAACAGCTATGGGCCACGTGTGGCGTTAAGCATATTACCTCTTCCCCCTACCATCCCCAGACTAATGGTCTATGCGAGCGGTTCAATGGGACTCTTAAACATATGATACGCACTTTTACAGACCAGGAACCAGACTGGGAACGGTTGTTGCCATGTTTGCTGTTCGCCTATAGAGAGGTACCCCAGGAGTCTACAGGGCACTCCTCCTTTGAACTCCTGTATGGGAGACATGTGAGAGGACCCTTAAGCATAATTAGGGAAACATGGGAAGGGGAGTATAGGCAGCAACCCATACCAGTGGCCACCTATGTACTAGCCTTCAGAGAGAACATGTCCAGACTAACTGGAATAGTCAGCCAAAACATGAGGAAAGCCCAGCAGAGGGATCAGAAATACTACAAGGCAGGGACCAGTGATAGAAGTCTGGAAGAGGGAACGAAGGTGCTTATGCTGGAACCTCACCCCCAGAATAAATTACAGTCCCAGTGGGTAGGGCCTTACACAATCAGCCAGAAAGTGGGGAACAAGGCCTATGTAGTAATGGTAGACCCGGATAGGGCCATCACCAGAGTTGCCCATATAAACAGACTTAAGGTGTACGTTCAGAGAGCAGCTCACCTATTAGCTATTTGTAGGGCCACAGAGGACGAACCAGAAGAGGGGCAGATCCCAGATATGCTAAACAAAGCAGACCAGGATACAGTAGGAGAAAGTATTCAGCAGACCCTGGAATTAGACGCAGAGCAGAAAGAGCAGCTGTCCAACAGCTTAAAACCCTTCCACTCCCTGTTCACCACCAAGCCAGGGTGTACCCTCTTAGCTGTCCACCCAGTAGTAACCGGGGAATGTGCCCCCTTAAAGCAACACCCCTACAGGGTACCAGAGGCAGTTAGGGCCAACATTCAGGCAGAATTACGCACTATGCTACAGTTGGGAGTGATAGAAGAATCCAGTAGTCCCTGGGCATCTCCAGTGGTCTTGGTGCCCAAAAAAGATGGAACCACTCGTTTTTGCGTGGATTACCGTAGACTGAACGATAAAACCAAAACAGATGCCTACCCTGTTCCACGCATGGACGAGTTGTTGGACCGGCTAGGTACTGCCAAATATTTAACCACTTTAGATCTCTCTAAAGGATATTGGCAGATCCCTTTAGAAGAGACTGCAAAGGAGAAGTCTGCCTTTATCACCCCCTTTGGACTCTTCCAGTTTAAAGTAATGCCATTTGGGATGAAAAATGCTCCTTCTACCTTCCAGAGACTAGTGGACACATTGTTGCAAGGGCACCAAGAGTATGCCCAGGCCTACCTGGATGATATAGCCATTTTTAGCCAGACTTGGGAGGACCATATAAGGCACATTAGCCAAATTATGCAGGCAATTCACCAAGCTAAGTTGACCATAAGACCTGACAAATGTCAATGGGCTAGAGCAGAAGTGCAATACCTAGGTCATTGGGTGGGGAATGGGAAGTTAATACCCAAACCAGCCAAGGTAGAGGGAATAGCAGCTTGGCCCACCCCTAAAACTAAGAAGCAGGTGATGGCTTTCCTAGGTACTACTGGGTATTACCGAAAATGTATTCCTGATTTCAGCAGCACAGCCAAACCCCTGACGGATCTCACCAAGAAGAAGCTACCCCGGGAAGTGAATTGGACTTCTGCGTGCCAGTTGGCTTTCCAAACACTGAAGGATGCTCTGACCTGCTCCCCAGTCCTGGCTGCCCCAGACTATAACCGCCCTTTCGTGGTACAGACTGATGCCTCCATGTATGGCATAGGGGCAGTATTGAGTCAGCCAGACAACCAGGGAGTTGAGCACCCAGTGGCCTACATTAGTAGGAAACTACTGCAACGAGAAACAGCCTATGCAACTATAGAAAAGGAATGTTTAGCAGTAGTCTGGGCTCTACGCAAACTACAGCACTACCTGTACGGAAGACAGTTCACAGTCACCACAGACCATAACTCTCTTTGTTGGTTATCTAAAGTGGCTGGAGAGAATGGCCGACTACTGAGGTGGAGTTTAGCCCTACAAACTTTTAATTTCACGGTGCAACACCGCAAAGGGAAATTCCACCAGAACGCAGATGGATTGTCGCGGCAACTAGAGCCCTGACTGTCAGTCCAGCTAGGCATCCTGGAGTACAGGATACCTACATCTGTACTTGTGGGGGTAATTGTCATGGCTCACTTGGCAGTCATCTGGGACTTGGACAGATGTCTGTCACAGACTGTTAACAAGAGACGATACCTGGGGGTTTGGGGCTCCCAGACACCCTGTTATACTGTTATAAGGTTATATTGTTATTTTGTGGTCTAGGGGATAAAGTATTATAAGTTTACCCCTTAGCATATCCCCATCCCTTCCATGTTTAGGCTCATTGTAATGGATGTCATGTGAGGGAGCTGGTGGGATGTGTTGGTTGTATGTGTGTGAAACATTGTGTGTTGTATCTGTAAATATATTGTATTGGAATGTTGGAGCCATGTTGTGTGCATCATCCATATTGACTGCATATGTAACCTGAGTTGATCACCCATCTGCCTTCCAGCTATCACCTAAAGTAAACACTTGAAGTAATAGCAAGGCCAGAACAAAGGGGTCTATACAGACATAGAGGCACCATAACCCCAGGGGGTCTACAGGTATTCTCACTCAGAGAGTCAGGGCAAAGTCCAGAGGACAGGTAGATGTTTCTCCCTTGAGAGCCAGGCAGCAAATGACTCTGTTAGCCACACCTAGTGGGCGGCCCAAGGGAGGGGTCTGGAAGTTCCCAGAGCTTACCTCTAGTCCATTGGCTAGAGGTAATAAAGTTACTGTGGAGATTACCCCATTGGCCAAGAGGAAGATAAGGGTTGGACAAAGGGGTAGCCACTCCCTGTACTGTTGTTGTGAGTTGTTTAAATACTTGTGTAAAAATAAAGAGGTTGCTCATAATTTTCATCAAGACTTTGTGTGCAGGTGTATTATTGACCCAAGGGCATATGCTGGCAGAGGAGATCGTTTCTGACTCCATGCCAGGTTCTTCCCAGGCACACTACCAAAAGCTGGGACTTATGCTCTTGCATCCACAAGGAAGGTCCATTGGTCTGAGTCATCCAAATCTTAGGTCTAAAACCTACAGGAGAAAAGAGGACTAGGATCCTCTATACTCCATCATCATTGTAGGTTGTGACAGTACCCTTCAGGATTGCTAAGTGGTGGTGGTGAAGGGGCTTTTGTACCTGAATGTAGCATGAGCTATACCATGTAGGGCCAGGGTAGGTAAGCAGGTGATAGCAGAGAGGTAAGACAAATCACAGTCCACTATAGAAGGAACTGGCAACCCACCCCAGTATTTTTGGCATGCAAATCTTGTGGAACAGCACAGTCAGTGTCCTAGCTAAATGTGCTGCAGTCCATAGGGTCACAAAGAGCCGGATACGACTTAAGGACTAAACAACAAATAAAAAATGTTCCCCTGGTACTTGATCTATGTTATGTGGTGGTGTAATTTGGTCACTATTTGATTTCCCATTGTAGATGTGATGATCGAGATGTATATGCAATCATGTATATATTCCGTGGTCTACATTAGAGCCTCTGTGAGTGAGAAATGCTTAATACGGCATCAGTTTCAGACTTTTGTGTTACTATTTAATCAGGTAGTGTGTCTTTAATTGCTTTATGCATGTTGCAGCATGGCTTTTCCTATTGGCATATGCCTGACCATTCCAACGTATGATGAAATAAAATATTTTTTAAATGCGGTTAGTGTCACTTTAAGGGAAGGCCAGATAAGCTTGCAATTTGTGACCATGGTCTGTGGCTTCATCTCAGCATGGGCTGTCATCTAAGGCCCCGGATGGGATTGAACTCATGATCACTGTCAATAGCGGAGCCAAGATTTCAATGGAGTTATAGGAGTTGAACTGAGCTGTCCTTTGGCTTAACAAGCTATCAAAATAAAACTGTAGCTCAAAGGGCAATAAAATACATTTTACTTCCGTGTCTAAACAACTACAATATATAGAAGGGAAGTGAATATATATTCAAGGCACTATGGGCCTCATTCAAATGCGATTTGGCCAATTCAATAGGATTCTATGTAAGCACATAACATTTTTTTTTACAATATTTAGTTAGTGAAGACCTTACTTTTGGATAGAAGTTCACTAACTAAAAATGTCTATAAAAAAATATGCTTTGTGCTCATATAGAGCCCTATTCATTTGGCCAAATCGCATTTGAATGAGACCCTATTAAATGCTATTGAATGCTAAAAAAAATCTCAAACTAAATTAAAATAAGTCAAATAAATGGAAATGTTTTTAACGGCAGGTGGAATTATGGTAGATGTAAAGGCTAACAGTTTAACTACATGAATTGAATAAAATAAATAAATTGAATAAAATAAATGAATTGAATAAAATAAAAAATAATTTAAAAAGTGCCATCCTTTAAAATAAGTTAACATTGATATCTGTGTTATTTATTCAAACCCTATACAGTATATCTTTCTCTGGTAGGAAGTAACTTATGTCTCTATGTTAACCTCTATTTTAAAGGCAGTTAATTAAATGAAAGAAACATTTCTTACTAATTTCTTTTGGAAGAAATTCTAATTAAATTACAATTAGAAATGGATTAATTTCCTGAAATTAATCTTTTTATGGTCTGCATGTTAGAAGGAATTGAATACAACATTAATGACACGTAAAACAAATGCTGACTGGGATTCTGGCAATTTTCATTATGCTAATGTGAAGAACTGCAAGAAATAGCAAGTGATTGTGCTGTTATTCTGTCTTTCACTTGCTGTAAATCATATGCTAATGAATTTCTTCTCATTCCTGCTCTGAAGTTGGTACCTTATTGTCAACAAATTAGTGTAAAGATTTCTGGATCTAAAATCATGGAAGGAGGTTCCGACATTATCACCCTCACTGCTGAGTGTTTATTGTTTAATTTCCCTATTATTTTGATATTTAATAAAAAACAAAGTTATGTTCTAGTTTTTACAGTAATATGTCTGTTATGTTGTTATATTATGTGACTGAAATTATAAGAGAAAGTCAGATGTTCTTGCATCAATATTGTAAAGAATGAATCATCATTGTTTGTTGACTGTTGTGTTTTTTTAACTGTGCTACTTAGCCTTTGTTATATGTAAAGCATCTACTTTGATTGTGTTATTCTGTAAGATTTCTCTTTTTGTTTCTTTAGAGAAGCACTTATTGATAACATGCAAAAAAAGTAAAGGACGTACTGTGTCAAGGCAACAGAGCACCTAATAGTTGTAAATGAACATTTGTTTTTGTTAGCACAAACAAAATAACACTTCTTTGGCACCAAAACTCACTAGAATAACAATAAAATAATTTTAACCCCAATGAGGAAATTAAAGCATTTACTGGGCATTAGTGACCATAATATGTGTCCAATGGCAATTGGCCTAGTCATTGCTAATAAAGCCAATTGGTGCTGGCAATTATATATCTCACCCATATTAGCAATGCTTGATTATTCGTATTATTACAGTTATTTGTAGCACACCAACATATTCCATAGCGCTATACATGGGTTATGATCAAGGCAAAAAAAATAGCAGTATTAACATGTTGCAAAGGATGGAGGGGCTGTTTTTAAGCTGGAATCCAGAATCCAAAGTGCTTTCCCAAAAGCACCTTGCCAGGCTTGTTGGGAGAGAGGTTGGCTACTGAACCACAATGGCTAGGGTCAGAACTGCCCATTAATCCAGCATGGATGACACCAGAGAATGTAACTAGCCCATGTGGTAACTCCAGCATCCCAGTTTATTCAGGAGAAAGCTCAGGCCTGACAAAGGGAACCTTGCACTCTTCAATTTTACCCATGGGCCCGAGTATTGACCCATAATGAGCAGGACAGGAGGTCTCCAAAGCCTGGAAGGAGAGGACTTTGCTCGGTTAGGATCCTCCCAAGTTTATGCTAGACTTACTAGCTGGGATGTACTGTTTCCCCTGGACTACCGTAAAGGGTCCTCCATGGCAGTTGTCTTATAAGTCTTCCCAGGGGCTTGGGAAGGTCTCAAGGCCACTGGGAAGGAGTGAGTATTCGCCCTGGACTGGGGGAGGCAGGGTACTTAGAGAGACACTGAGGCTACCACACGGAAGGACTGTCACATCAAGAGGACCGGTAACCGCCTGTATAGATGGGAAGTTATCCGACAGGATAAACTTCCCATGCTATACTAAAATGGAAAGGGAGAGACATTGTCATGACTTCACTGTTTAAGGACTCAAATTGACAGTAATTTATGAATATGGACAAGGGAGCATGACATTGTTGCATTGGGGCTATGTATAATTATGTGCGGTTACATGTTGCCTGTACATGGTTATTATGTATCCTAGTTATAATATATTATAAGAGGGAAAATGTTATATAGAACATATGTGGAATTGGTAAAAATGCTCTGCATAGAAGTTAGCTGCAGATCATTGCACACTCACACATACAGACCTTGGGTCAAGACAGATGTATGTATTTCAAGTAGTCCTAAACAAACACTTGAGTTTAACATAAAGTTTTTTTTTCACTAGCCAGCTATGGATATCTGGTGAATTTGATCTCAAGAGCTTTGATAGCTCAAGGTTGCAAGCCAGATGGGCTGACATCACACATACACAAATATACACAGGGTGTGGTATTGGAGAGTATAAATATCTTGTTTTGATCATTCAATAATGGTTGAGAGATAGTTTCACATATCCACAGTGTGAGACTATTTGTGTGTGTTGTATCCTGACTTGGGGAGTAGTCTTGTCATGGACCACTAGTAACCTTTATGCAGTATTTTCTGCCTGTACCTCTTCAGAAGCCATCTTTTGTGCCACAGAGAACAGGAACAACATGATTCTGCTGGGTTAGGTTTGAACTAGGTTCATATCAAGCCCCCTTGAAGAAGCAGATAGTGACAAGATGTTATTAGGGTACCAAGTGAGGATGTATAGATGTAGAAAAGTAGGTGGCTCAAGGACTGAACCTTGAGTTACACTAACAGACAGAGAGTGAGGAGAAGAAGTAGTGCTGGAGAAGGAAACATTTAATGTTCGGTCTTGGAAGTATGATATGAACAACGAGAGAGCAGTGTCTCTGAGGCCGAGGGAGCAGAGGATTTGGATTAGAACAGTAGAGAGATCCAGAAAAAGTAGAATAAAAAAAACAACCTTTGCCTTGCCAGTGAACAACATAGATACTTGATCAACTTCATACTAATAAATGTAAACACTATGGAATACTATTGCATTTAATGGTTAGTTTGGTTTCAACAAAAAACAAACAAACTCTAATATTATAGATTATATATAAAATGTCTATAGACCAAGGATCAACAAGAATAGTAGAATGAAAAAGTAGAAAACCAAATGTTCTAAATATTTATTTGTGTGTGCATATAGTAACAGATGGATTAAAAAAAACAATCTGTTGTTACACATATATAATATAGTAATTCAAAAACTAATGTCTAATAAAACTTTATTATGTATTTATAATTAGCATTATTTCCCTAATCTACAACAACACTGGGTGCACACTGAGAAAATCACAATGCCAATAATAAAAAAACAAACAGTTTCCCATTATATTGGTGTGTAACATAATATGGAATTTTGTTTTTGTTTTGCTGCCTCAATAGTTTTAGGAGAGGACAACAATATGTGTAATATTGAAAGCTTCATGTGTAAAATAACAAATCTTTTGGAAGCTTGAACTTGATAAGTATTTCAGAGAAGTACAGAAGATATTTTATTTATCACTATTTTACTAGGTGTGAAAAGTTGCACATATTTAAAAAATATATCTAAAACTCCCTTTGGATGGCCAGTCTAAATGCAATTAATAATTTATGTTTCCACTGGGTTAAAGAATTATTGAAAGTTAAAAGAAAGAACACATTAATTGTCCAAGGAGTGGGATTTTTTATAGTATAGTATAAAATTAACAGAGCTGGATAGAAAATTACATTCGGACCATACCAGGTGGGAGGCATTCCGATACCGGAAACCCTGTCAATCCAGCCCTGCTCATCCTGTAGTAAAGCTATACACATGACAGCTAAGCAGTACACCTTCAGAGAGACAGTTATCAATCTTCCATGAACTACTTAATTACCTGGAGATGATCCACAGTTAAGAATTGTATATCCAGATTAAAAAACTAACTGCCTATGGGGAATATCATGGGGTTGAAATGATGCCAGTGAGTATGGCTTTGGTGAGATTAGTAAAGTCAGTTCTGGCTATATGATCTTTAGACTCCCTGGTTCTTATCCTATGGTTTAATAAAATATAAACATGCTCATATGTGCAAGTAATCAGAAGATAGAGACACAATATACAAATATTTAACACAATGTAAAACAAGTCACTCTATGGACTACATCTTATGCCGAAATACCACATGTTCCCAGATCTCTCTTGCTGGCTGGTTGCTAACTTGACAGTTAAAAAAAACTATGTTGGAATGGGACATGCTTGAGTTTATATCTCTCTATCATAATACTATAACATAATAAATGTAAAAAATACCTTTTAGGAAACAGAGAGATGTCACTTTAAAATATATATTTACAAAATACAAGTTATACCAGATTTCTACTTGGCTTTTATGAAAATAGATTAAGAGATAGAAAGAAAAAACCTGCATGTTTCTTGTGTGGTTTCTAGGGACTATTGTGGATGTTACTGTTTTAGCTTTGTTCCTGCCATATGTAAATTAAGCATAAACTTTTATGTTTTTTGTATTTGTTTAATTTTTTACATTTCCATGACAGAGAAAAAGTAATTTTCATTTACACAACATAACTAAGAAATAGCTCAAACACCAAATTTGATAAAACATATATAGCAACACAAATGAGATCAAGAGGCCAGGTAGCTTTTTTCCTGACTGAATACATCACACCTTTAGAGAAAAGAGAATTTGTACTTCTTCAAGCTAAACAGTATGAAATAACACAGGGCTCATAACACAGAGATTAGAATTTATTTACATGATATTCTATATTCATGAACTAATCTAAGCATTACAACGATACCCAGAATTATTTTCCACATAGACATCAATACAAAATATCATGTGTTTTTCTAAATGAGAAAATGCAGATGAACCCCTGTCTGTCACATCAAAGAAGAATAGCATTACAAAAAAACAAAATTACAAGTCATAATTTATATAAAGAGAGGCAAAGAGGTACTTATCCAATGAATATATATATATATATATATATATATATATATATATATATATATATTGTGTCTCCTTTTATTTAAGATATTCACATATACAGTGGATATAAAAAGTCTACACACCCCTGTTAAAATGTCAGGTTTCTGTGCTGTAAAAAAATGAGACAAAGATAAATAATTTCAGAACTTTTTCCACCTTTAATGTGACCTATAAACTGTACAACTAAATTGAAAAATAACTGAAATCTTATGGCACAAGAAAATGAGTTCATCAGGTCTGAAGGTTGATTACCAACTTACTGGGGAAGACCAGAGAGGAAGTATGAGTACAACTGGATCTAATTAAGTGGTGGGGCCAAAGTTGAGAGAATGTTCTGCTGCAGATGTGCCTGAGATGTAGGGAAAGTACGCTTCTGCAAAGAACAATTCAGCATAAGAAGCTGTTAGAACTATGAACCAAGGCAAACTGGACATGGTGAAACATGAGATGACAAAAATAAACATTGATATCCCGGGAATTATTGAACTTAGATTGACTGGAATGGGACATTGCATATGAGGTAATGACTCAATCTTCTGTTCTGATCAAAAAAACCTACAGACAAAATGGAGCCTGCCACGTAATTAACCAAAGTAGTGCGTACATGACTGAATAATTTCTATTTGTATTCAAGACAAGCTGTTTAACATCTCAGTTATTCAAATCTATGCTAATATTGGGTGCTGAAGAGGCTAAAATTGTCCAATTCTTCGAGGATATTTAACACCTCATAGATATAAGATCAAGAAAAGATGGTGCCCTCTTCATAGGAGATTGGAATGCTAAAACAGGGAATCAAAAGATACCTGGAATAAAGGGCATGTTGGCCTTGGATTACAAAATGAAGCATAAAGAGATAATTAGAATTCTGCCCAGATAATTCTCTGGTCATAGTAAACACTCTGTTCAAACAGCCGACTATAAGAGCCACAGAGTCGACTATAAGAGCTCTACAGTCAGCAAAAACAAACCTAGAGCTTACAGTTGCTCAGATCATGAGCTTCTTATAGCAAAGTTCAGAATTAAACTGAGGAAATACAAGAAAATCACCAGATACAAAATAAATAATATTTCCTGTGAATATGCAGGGGGTGGGGGGGGGGTAAAGAATAGATTTAAGTTTAAGGGGCTAGAGATAGTAGATAGAATGTCTGAAGCTTTTCAAATTATCCAGAACACAGCAACAAACAAAGTCCTCAAAATAAAGAAGACTAAGAAAGCAAACTAGACTGGAAAAAGGAGATGATTTATCCACCCGAATTTAGAATTCCAGAGTATATGAAGAAGAAGAGAAATAGAGACATTCTATAATGAGTGATGTAAAGAGATCGAAAAAAATAACGGAATGGGCAAGTCAAGAGATCTCTTCAAGAAAAATGGGGATCTTAAGGGAACCTTTCATGCTGCAGTGGGCATGATAAAAGACAAAATAGTTGTGGACATAACAGACACAGATAAGATAAAGAAAGGTGGCAGGAATCCACAGAAGATCTATACAGGAACGATCTTGACATCATTGATAACCTCAATAGTTTGTCTAATATGCTAGAGCAAGACATCTTGGAGAGCTTAGGGCGATGGCCCTACGAAGCCTTGCTGATAACAAGGCTGCAGCAATTGATGGAATCAGAGCTGATCTATTAAAAATTCTATAAGATGAGACTGTGAAAGGATTGCTTATCTTATGCCAAAAATGTTGGAAAGCTAAACAGTGGTCAATTTACTGGAAAAAGGTCAGTCCATATCCTAATCTCAAAAAAGGCAGTACCAAAGAGTAATTATCAAAAAAAATCACTAATTTCACAAATCTTCAGGGTAATGCTTATGAATCTGCAAGTTCATCTCCAACAATATATGAACCTTGAACTACTAGAAGGGTAAGCTAATTTCTGTACAGATCAATTTGCCAATGTCTGCTAGATAATAGAGAAACCAAAAGAGTTTCAGAAAAACCCTTACTTCTGCTTTATAGACTATTCCTAAGTAGTGATGTCCCGAAAAGTTCGCCGGAGAACTATTTGCGGCGATTTTCGCATGTTTGCGTCCACCGCGAACGGCGAACACATGCGCTTTTCGGTTCGCCCCCTATACTTTATCATTGAGGAAACTTTGAACATCATTTATTTTATTTTATAATTTTTTTTGTGTAATCTATGCCTGCCTGCCAGCGTGTGTGTGTGACAGGCTAACACCTAACAGCTTATATTGTGTTTATTTTCACTACTCATTCCTGGTGGTGTAACATACATTGAAAACAATCATTTTTTTCCTGTAATCTAATTTCAGTTGCCTGCCTTATCAGGCTCACAGCTTATATTGTGCTCAGTGACATAAAACAACACTTTTTTGACTGTAATAGATTGAATAGCAATTGCCTGCCTACAGGCGTGTGTGTGAAGCCTATTGCATCTACTCTGCCAACTTTTGTTAGTGCACAGTGACACTCATATCTGGTGGCACCTTAGATTGTACGCGCAGTGCACCAAATTTGAAGTGGGAGGACCGACCAAGCATCTTTTTCCATCTCCCGCTTCCAAAAATCCATGCCATATATACGTCCCCTGATAGTGGACGTAACAGGGATTAAACCGATAGGAATAGTACTACTTAACAGTACACACCTTATAATAACGCAGACAGAGGCAAGGTGTATAATCTTCCATGCTGTGCAGTGGAAGCCCCCAGACTCTGACCTGTGTATAATCTTCCATGCTGTGCAGTGGAAGCCCCCAGACTCTGACCTGTGTATAATCTTCCATGCTGTGCAGTGGAAGCCCCCAGACTCTGACCTGTGTATAATCTTCCATGCTGGTCAGTGGAAGCCCCCAGACTCTGACCTGTGTATAATCTTCCATGCTGGACAGAGGAAGCCCCCAGACTCTGACCTGTGTATAATCTTCCATGCTGGGCAGTGGAAGCCCCCAGACTCTGGGAGTCTGAAGAAGAGGAGTCAGAGGAGGAAGGTGGCTTTGAGGAGGTGGAAGACCAAACACAGCAGGCATCCCAGTGGGCTTGTTGTCACCTTTCGGGGACCCTTGGTGGCTGGGTGGAGGAAGAGACCTTCAATGACATCAGTGAGGACAAGGAACGGGACATGGCTAGCTTGGTATCCAACCTTGTGCAAATGGGGAGTTTGTGGTTGTGCAAAGGGACTGTTTGCGGTTGTTTGCGGTGCATTAAACGGGGAGATTGGTCTGTTACTGTGAAGCGCGTGTAACCCTTACACTACCTGATCGATACAACATCATACCTGATGTTTTAAAGCATGTTATTCCAAACAATTTAGGAATGTTGGGTGATTTATGCCCTTTATGGCTTAAAACCAGACTCTGCATCAACTATGTAATTTTCCGTGGGAGTTTTGCCATGGATCCCCCTCCGGCATGCCACAGTCCAGGTGTTAGTCCCCTTGAAACAACTTTCCCATCACTATTGTGGTCAGAAAGAGTCCCTGTGGGTTTTGAAATTGGCCTGCCCATTGAAGTCTATGGCGGTTTGCCGGGTTCGCCCGTTCGCGAACATTTGATGGAAGTTCGCTGTTCGCGAACTGAAAATTTGATGTTTGCGACATCACTATTCCTAAGCCTTTAACAGTGTGGATCACAACAAAATGTGGCAAGTTCTTAAAGAAATGGGGGTACCAGACCATCTAATCTGCCGCCTATGAAATCTGCAAGTAGACCAAGAAGAGAAGGTCAGAAATGAACATGGAATAATGGAATGGTTTAAGATCAGGAAAGAAGTATTACATGGTTGTAGATTGTCACCTTATTTATACAACTTATAAACTGAATACATCATGTGTAAGGCTGGGTTGGATGTACCCAAAGCAGGAATCAATATTGTTAGGAGAAATATCAGCAACCTCAGAAATGTGGATGATACTACTCAGATGGGTGAAAGTGAGGAGAAACTAAAGAGCCTACTGATGACAGTGAATGAAGAGAGTACAAAAACTTGCCTGCTGCATAATGTTACAAAGACAAAGATCATGGCAAAGTGTAATCTCAGTTCCTGGCAAACAGATGCAAATAAGTGGAGGAAGTGACAGGTTTTATTTTCCTGGGCTCCTGAGCTAGAGAGCTCCTGGGATCCAAAAGGTAAAGATATTAAACTATCAACAAAGGTCTGCATAATTAAAACTATGGTATTCCCAGTAGTAACATACGGATGTGAGAGCTGGGACATAAAGAAGGCAAGCATTGTAGAATGTATTCCTCTGTAATGATGATGATGTAATTGAAGCAATGAACATGAGCTTAAAGAAACTCAGAGGGGCAGTAGCTGACAGATGTGCCTGGCATGCAGCGTTCCATAGGGTCATTGAGATTTCAACACACCTGAACGACTAAACAACAACCAGCTCTATACTACTTTTAACTATTATTTTTCAGTCATTAAACAACTTTTATTTATATTACTAGCAACTTGCCTATCATAAATTATGATGGCAATAAAATTGTAAGGCAGGGAATACTGCACATTCGGCACTCATTGCGAGCCTCTCCCTCCGTTTACTGTAGGCGCTCATCTCAAGCCCACAATGAGCGGCTTCGCTGCTCATTGCAGGCCTTGGCAACCCACAATTTTCGTGGTTCTCAATGTTAACCTTTGGCGCTCATTGCGAGCCTCTCCCCATTCTCTGACCCCTGTGTCTGTTTCCCCCTCTCTCCGTACTTTGTGTCTTTTTTTCCCCTTATTCCACCCCGTATGTTTTTTCATCCGTCTCTCAGCCCTGTGTCTCTTACCACATTCTCCCCCTGTCCCTCCCCTGTGGCTTTCTCCTATGTGTCTGTGCTGCAGTTTTGCATGGCTCTCGTTGTTTGTCTAAGTGTTACTGGCTTCGGGGGGGTGTTTTTACCACCTGCGGCCTTGTTTTCATCCTTTTACGTTTTTCCCGCTTAGACAACTTTTGATCGCCAAAAAAAAGGCAAATATGTCTCCGATTAACATGCAACCTCATGCACAGGCTCCCTGGCTCTACCCTTATGCTATGTGTGAGTGTGTAAAGTTTTTTTTAAGTATTTGGAGTTTCTTGGTGGTCTTTTGAATCATAAACTATAGTGTGCCGTAAAGTATTGCGTGGCTCGCGATCGCTACGCAGTCCGGCTGATTCTTGGTCCCTGCAATGAGCGCCTTTGGTGCTCATTGCAGCAAAGTCCCATGTGCCTCGCAATCAGAGCCTGTCTCGCGTGCCTTCGGCACTCATCTCCATCCCTGCAATGAGCGCCTTTGGCGCTCATTGCAGCTAAGTCCTGCGGGCTTCGTGATAAGTGCCTGTGGCACTCATTGCAGCCTAAGTCCGGTGAGCGTCCATCCCTGCAACTGCGTCCTTCGCATTGCGAGGGCACAGTTGCAGTCTTCAAAAAGGCGCCTTCGCCGCTCATTGCAGCTAAGTCTGCGGGCCTCCACCCCTGCAACTGCGTCGCGAGCCCCGCAAAGCGTGATGACAACTTTGACAACTATGTATGTGATGTACAATGAAATGTTTTTTTAAGGTGCTGGTGATGATATATAAGTTCCTATGTACTAACTGATGGAATATTAGATAGCTCTTGGAGATGTTAATACTTATTATGTATGCATCATAGAAGAAACATAGGTACAGTGTAGGAGCCCGATTCAATTGAGCAATCGTAAGTTCCTGGCGCCTGTAAGTGAGGCTGTAAGTTAATTTGATATTCAATCTTACAGCCTCCCGAAGCATTCGATCCTATATTGTTAATAGAGGTAGTTAAGACAAGAAACATAATATCACCTAATGCTTGTATGCAGTTTATTTACCCTGACTTAACCATCTTTTCAAGAACATAATGAAAATGCAAAGTAAAGTATGCTTTTTTTTCTATCTGTGTAGATATTGTCATATTATGGAGGAAAAATTCTAAACATAACATGACCTTACCACATGCCCTAAATAAATTTATAATCCCTGGCATACACAACAAAACCATGGTTATTTTTTATATTTAAAATTCAATGGCCCTTCTGTACTACTGCAGCTATTTTCTCATGAAAATAATGACCCTTACTTAATTTCTTCCAGATGAAAACTGCATACAGTATAATTTCTAAGAAATCTTTAATATGCTAATGTATGCTAAAGCAAATAGTCAAATCAACTGAAGTAACAGCCCAGAATTTGAAAGGTAATTCTGTAAGCATTAATTTTATTTTGCTAGCATTATTTTTCTTAAACTTACACACAACTCATGAGAGGTCTAAGACATATTACTACTGCTGAATTGATGTCATTATAAGTAATTTAATTGGCTTACTGAGTCATTCTAAATCTTTTATATAAATAAAAAGGTTGCTCCAGCTGAGGAATTGGTACCTTCTGTTCAAGGTTGAGTGCAACCCAACTTTCATTTCCAATATTGATAACATTTATAGCGTTTCATACTCATTTTCAGTGGAGAGATGGCTCTCAGTATCACGATGAAAAGTAGCTGATGAGAGGCAGATTAACAGCTTTGACTGCTGGATCATGCAGCTGCTTATTTCTCAACCCTGCCATATTTACTTTACTGACTTTTCCCAAGAAGCAACTCACTGGCTGTGATGCAAAGCCTTTATTCTTATTATATATGCAGCTGCTTGCAGATGAGCAGGGGTGGAGCTACTGCTGGAGCAGCAGATGAAACGCACAGGGACCCTTCCCTTAGGAGGGTCTGTGCAATCCAATTTATTTCTCTTATATTATAATTTTTTCAATTTCTGGGCCCGTCCCCCTGCTTTTGAGGTTTTCCTAAGACCCCTGCTGGTGCGTCTTTACTGCCATGAGGAGTAGAGAAGTAGCAAAAAGCAGGGTATACCTGTATATATATTAGCCGTTCAAGTGTGAGCACAAATGTACTATTTATTTACTATACTACTGTATGGGGGAAGGCTTCTATCACTCTTTTGCCCACCATAAATTAAATGATTGTTGTGGTAAACAACTTCCTCACAAGCTAGAAATCGGCCCCATGCTAATGACAGCTGGCCATGGGTTATGCATAATCCATCCTAGAATTTGCTTAAAGTTGTGTAATACAGCAGGCATATGCTTAAAAGGAGCAAAGTTTCAAATTATATTGGAATTAAGAGCAAAGGCACATTTGCATGTCTCTGCTCAGGTTCCCGGAATGCAGTGTAATAGTTCTGGGCAGGAAATCATTTTTTTTATTTATTTTCGATGTTCAAATGTGAGCACAAATGTACTATTTATTTACTATATATATATATATATATGTGTGTATTTTTTTTTTTTTGTGGTCGTCACCTTCTCTTTGTATTTGTAAGCTGAATGAGCTGAAAGATTGTTAGATGAGTGTGCTACTAGATCCCATAGCCTGCTTAGATGCCATTGATTAAAATGTAGATACTTTAATGCTAATCTGTGATGTTGTGAAAGGTTTCACAGATTTTTGAGGACATTTCCTGTAGTTCCTCGCTTAGTGCTAAACCCCACTATAGGGCAGTTTTTTGGCCACTGATCCCTGTTTAACACTGTGCCCCTCTATAATGATGTTTTTTTTTCCTCACCAGACCCCGTTTATAGCTTTGAACCATCTGCCATTTAAAGTAGAATGTTAAGTTAATGTTTGCTGTTTGTTTAAAAAAATGTTTTTAAATGTTCAGTTTGTGTTGTTATGTTGCTGTTTATTAAAAGTTCATATAAAGCTCTAAAAAATACATTTCAATTGCTTTTTGTGTATTTTTTCCCCTATCTACATATATATATACTGTATATATATAATAAAAATATATAATAAAAATACTATAATGGTTCATATGTGTATATATATATATATATATATATATATATATATATATATATATATATATCACCTTTCACCCTAACACACTCTCAAATCTCTCTCCCTCCTTTTCCTCACACAATACCTTTAGGATGTAAGTCTGCGAGTTTCAATCCCACAAGGTGTTTTAGGGAAAGCACCATGGTCACTGGATTCCAAACTCAAAGACAGGACCCTCCTTGTTTTACTATGTGTTCATTTGTATGTATCTTTGTCTTGAACGTATCTTATGTAGAGCGCTACGGAATATGTTGGCGCATTATAAATAAACGATAATAATAATAATATAGAGAGAGAGAGAGAGAGCGAGAGAGAGAGTGGGAGGTGGGGGGGGGGGGGGGAGTGAGGTAGCCGTGATTGTCCAGTAATCTAGTTGAATAATCAGAGTATTGCAGTATATGGTAATACTTTTTTTTTGTACAAACATATTCACTTATTATGACAAGCTTTCGAGAATTTACTTCTCTTTATCATTTCTTTAGCAGTACTGAAAGATGTGCCAGAAGGGGGTCATATATCTGTTGAGAGTTTAGCATGGGAGAAAGACATACACCATAAATAATGTCCTATGAGTCTTTGTCCAATAAAAAGGGTATTACCATATACTGCAATACTCGATTATTCAACTATATATATATATATATATATATATATATATATATATATATACATAAAAAAACTAATATTTTGGAATATTCTCCTTGCAGGGGCCCAAATTTATAATAAGCAAATGCCTACAACTATGTTAATTCTTCATCAGTGCATTCAAAAAGTTATACAGCTTTTGCCCAAACCTGTATATGTTTTGGATGGTGCACAGTTTTTGCGAGTTCCACATTTCTTAAAATACTGTTTATACTCGAGTATAAGCCGACCCCAGGTATAAGCCAAGGCACCTTTTTGACTACAAAATACTGGAAAAACTTAGTGACTTGAGGGTGGGGATGGGAAATGTGCTGCCCCCTGTTTACCTCTTGTGCCCTCTGTGTCCCCCTCTTGTGTCCCCACTCTCTCTCCCCTGTGTCTCTTCCCCCTCTCCCTCCCCTGTGTCTCTCCCCCTCCCTCCCCTGTGTCTCTTCCCTTCCTCTCCCTCCCCTGTGTCTCTTCCCCTCCTCTCCCTCCCCTGTGTCTCTTCCCCCTCTCCCTTCCCTGTGTCTCTTTCCCTACCCATCCCTTATCAGACACGGGGGTGGAGAGAGCTGAGGGGCCCTTTTCAGCATTGAAAAAAGGTCTGAAAACTTTGGCTTATACTCGAGTATATACGGTCTTTATATTCCACACACTGCAAACAATTCATGTAGTACATGAAAATAAGGTATAACAGATTTAATTAGATTACTTTTTTAATGTGGTAAATATTTAGAATGGCTGCGGAACTTTTTAAAGAATCATGAAGGCTGGTTGTTGGACTTTCATATTTACACAATGCAGTTTTTCTTTTCCATCTTGCCTTTTGAAAATCTGCACTACATGCTTGGACTATAAGAGAATAGTACAATAAAAGTAAAATAACATATAGATAGGGTTTGTTTACAGAAAAGAGTACAGGTCAGATTATTATGCTGGTAACAGACTTTTGGACACTTACCGTATATACTCGAGTATAAGCCGAGTTTTTCAGCCCTTTTTTTAAGACTAAAAAGGGCCCCCTCGGCTTATACTCAAGTCACTCTCCCCCTGTGTCTCTCTAACCCCCCGTGTCTCTCTAACCCCTCGTGTCTCTCTAACCCCCCCATGTCTCTCTAACCCCTCCGTGTCTCTCTACCCCCCCTGTGTCTCTCTAACCCCCCCGTGTCTCTTTCTCTCCCCCTCCTCATCCTCAACCCCCCCTCCTCATTCTTAACCCCCCTAAATACCTCCCCCTCTCCCCTTACTTACCTGCTTCTGCTCCGGCCTCCGCTCCTTCCGGCGTCTTGACCCGGCGCGCATGTGACGTCACGTCATTAGCATATACCGGGTGCCGGCACCCGCTATATGCTAATGACTTGACGTCACATGCGCACCGGGTCATTAGCATATACCGGCACCCGGTATATGCTAATGACGTGACGTCACATGCGCGCCACGTCATTAGCATATACCGGGTGCCGGCACTCCCCTTACTTACCTGCTTCTGCTCCGGCCTCCGCTCCTTCCGGCGTCTTGACCCGGCGCGCATGTGACGTCACGTCATTAGCATATACCGGGTGCCGGCACCCGCTATATGCTAATGACTTGACGTCACATGCGCACCGGGTCATTAGCATATACCGGCACCCGGTATATGCTAATGACGTGACGTCACATGCGCGCCACGTCATTAGCATATACCGGGTGCCGGCACCCGGTAGATGCTAATGACGTGTCGCGCAGGTCACGTCACGTCATTAGCATATGCACGCCACATCATTAGCATCTACCGGGTGCCGGCACCCGGTATATGCTAATGACGTGACTTCACATGTGAGCCGGGTGGGTGGGGGTTGAGGTTGAGGAGGGTGTTGAGGAGGGGGTTGAGGATGGGGGGTTGAGGATGAGGATGGGGGGTTGAGGAGGGAGGTTGAGGATGGGGGGATTGAGGAGGGTGTTGAGGATGGGGGGGTTGAGGAGGTAGGTTGAGGATGAGGAGGGAAGTTGAGGAGGGGAGTTGAGGTTAAAGAGGAGGTTTGAGGAGGGGGTTGAGGATGGGGTGGCTGAGGAGGAGGTTGAGGATGGGGGGTTGAGGAAGGAGGATGAGGATGGGGGGGTTGAGGAGGGAGGATGAGGATGGAAGGGTTGAGTAGGGAGGTTGAGGAGGGAGGTTGAGGAGGGGGGTTGAGGAGGGGGTTGAGGAGGGAGGATGAGGAGGGAGCTTGAGGGTGAGGGGGGAGGTTGAGGAAGGGGTTGAGGATGAGGAGGGAGGTTGAGGATGAGGAGGGGGGTTGAGGAGTGGGTTTGATAATGAGGAGGGAGGTTGAGGTGGGGGTTGAGGATGAGGAGGGAGGTTGAGGTGGGGGTTGAGGATGAGGAGGGAGGTTGAGGATGAGGAGGGAGGTTGAGGATGAGGAGGGAGGTTGAGTATGAGGAAGAGGTTGAGGATGAGGAGGGGGGTTGAGGTTGAGGAGGGGGGTTGAAGATGGGGGGGTTGAGGATGGGGGGGTTGAGGATGAGGGGTTTGAGGAGGGAGGTTGAGGATGAGGAGTGGTGTTGAGGAGGGAGGTTGAGGATGAGGAGTGGGGTTGAGGAGGGAGGTTGAGAATGAGGAGGGGGGTTGAGGAGGGTGATAAGAGAGGGGGGAAGAGACACAGGGAAGGTAGAGGGGGAAGAGACACAGGGAAGGGAGAGGGGAGAAGAGACACGGAAGAGAGAGGGGGGACACAGAGG
Organism: Discoglossus pictus; assembly: GCA_027410445.1. NCBI lineage: Eukaryota > Metazoa > Chordata > Amphibia > Anura > Alytidae > Discoglossus > Discoglossus pictus. The sequence continues at coordinate 123,085,201 of CM050163.1, forward strand.
GCACAAGAGGGACACAGGGGGCAGCACATTTCGCACCCTCGGCTTATACTCGAGTCACTCATTTTACCCAATATTTTGTGGTAAAATAGGTGCCTCGGCTTAGACTCAGGTCGGCTTATGCTCGAGTATATACGGTAATTTAAAATCCCTTTATTAAAGCATACAGCATCACTACTGACAATGTATCATCCAAAGTATATTTTAAAAACTTGGTAGAAAAGAACAAATATAACAAATCAAGTTTAATGCATATAAAATATAATTTATATATATATATATATATATATATATATGTATTTATTTTTTCGTGAAAAAAGTACTTTTAATGCTGGAATTCAATTATATTCAAGCCTATTTAGAAATGTTTTGATCGCCATTCTTTAGATTTCAATCCATATGCTGTATTGCTTATTTCATTTTCTTAGCAGCTGAAATATATTTTAATAATAAAATGGAATAAGAGTGGTTTGATGTAAGAAATTGTTTTCTTCAGTAAGTACAGAAGTACTCCATTGACTGGTGTGACCTTCATGCTAGGACAGCAGTGGAACTGATTTCTGCAAAGCTTTAGTCACTGTGCTCATATGAATGCACAAAAACTTAAGTCAAATATGCAGCCAATAACAGTTTCCCCAAGGGGGGAGACCAGATACCATAATTTTTTCAGAGCAAAGTTCTCTGGTCCGTTTCAAAGAACATATTATGCATTACTCACTAACCTGGAAGTCCTTCAAATAAAATAAATTGAAATAGCAGAATATATAACACGCCATAGATAAGAGTGCTTAGTCACTTAAAACATGAAGATTAAGAATGTATAGGGTGTTTTGAAAACATTTATACATTTAAAAAAATCAAAGAGATAAAATGTTCATCAATGATCCTTTTTAGATCCCTTACCGCTGGTTGGCATGAAAGTAATATATCATTACAACATAAAACTCTGGTAATATTATTCACACTAAAAGCTACCTGGATTATTTCCAGAATTGTGGAAAGCCTAAAAGGTGTTTAATATGTATAGCCTGGAGCATAAAGAAAAAAAAGCATATGCCAGTATCTAGTAAATGCATCAAGGAATATCAATATGGCAGTAGATTTAGTAGATTCATAACTAAATTTCCATTAAAGTTTGTAAAAGTGAAAAGGACACTGTAGTGGTTGAGTTGTCATTATTTTTTAAGTAGCAAATGTCTATATGAAAACTTTTAACTTTATTGTGCTTAAAACACCCATTACATTGTAAGTGTGCTAGTTTTCAGTCTTATAGGGTGCTTTAGGGAAATCTCTATGCACACTTGATTCTAAATTAAGACAGAGCTCTCCACTCTGCAATGTGTCAAAATTAGTTTTTGCCTTGTACTTAACTCATGTACAGTGCTACAGAATATGCTGGTACAGTCCAAATAAAGATAATAATAATAATAATTAACAAATTGTTCTTTTGTGAAAAAAGGAACCCTAAAATATGTTTTTCTTATCTTTAAAAGGGCATTCTTTGTTTTACAAATGCTACAGCTGCCTAATTGCTGCACAGCTTTTAACATGCCACTGTAGTGATCATGTAATAGGGCTTGGTTTCTTTTTGCAGTTACTTATTTGCAATTAAATCAGTAATTGTATAAAAAAGATCAATATAGCTTTTCAGTTTTAAATTTAGCCATCAGGTTTCAAGGGGGAGGGAGAGGAACTTCCCAGAAGGGGGGGTGGGGGGTGTGCTGTTCTGAGAGGAGCCTTTATCTGTTGCCCTGATTAAAAAAAATAATCTATCTCTTTTCCTGCTGTAACTATTGCTGGCAAACCTACACATATTTCTAAGCAGATCCTTTCTTGTACTATGGACACCTAGTTGAGGGTAGAGAGAAGCACATTTGCTGGAAACTGCAATACTAATATCAAAAGCAAGTTTAAAACATACACTTATTTATTTTCTTCAAATACTGATTCTGTTGCCAATCACTAGTAAAATATACAAATCTAGTGTAGGATTACTACAGGGATCATTTAAGCCTGAGTGTAGGGAAATCATTTTCTCACATGCATTTTTTTGTCAGAGCATTTTACATGCCAATTTCAAATCAACCAATAAGGCTATAAAATAAAAGCTAGACTAATGAACAATTAGTCTCTGATTATTTTAATTACATGAATTACTAATTTATGATTAAGTACTATAATAGATTGTTTTATGTTTACTTTTTATATTTGTCTTTAAAATATCACACAACCTGCAAGCCAGCAAATTAGAGGATTTGGAGCCTCATTCAATTTGGGGCTGTACTCGATCGCAAGTAGGCAAATGGCTGTGATCGCATTGCGTCCTGCCGTTGCACTACTTTTACTATGCAAAAAAAAAATACTAACAGAGCTCCTCCCTTGAGGAGCTCCCTGCCACAAATGGAGGTTCCCGTGCTTGCTCTGATATAAAAAAGCCTAATTGTACCTTCTGATTAGTTGAAATCACTGTCAGTCATATTATAGCCAACCAGAAGGCGCAAATAGTGTGAGCCAATCAAAATTAGATACACCCCTATATCCCATTCTGATTGGCTTATGTACCTGTCAATCATATTTAATCCAACCAGAAGGCACATATGCTTGAAACCAATCAGAAATCGATACACTTCTGTATATCCTTTTTTTTTTTTGGTAGGCCCATGCCTGGATCCGGACTGGGAAATTGCTGGACACGACTGGAGAGGCATTTTGGCCAGGTAAGTAGCCTATTAACCCATTATTTTATTACAGATTGTAAGTATATGTTTATTGAATGTACAGTGCCTTGCAAAAGTTTTCACCCCCTTTACTTTTTACCTATTTTGTTACATTACAGCCTCAGATTCAATGTTTTGTTAATATCAATTTTATTTGAGGGATCAGAACACAATATTCTAAGTTGGTGAAGTGAAATTAGAAAAATATATGAATACAACTATTTTTTAGAAATAGAAAACAGAAAATTGGCATGTGCGTATGTATTCACCCCCTTTGTTATGAAGCCCATAAAAAGCTTGGGTGCAAACAATTACCTTCAGAAGTCACATAATTAGTGAAATGATGTCCACCTGTGTGCAATCTAAGTGTCACATGATCTGTCATTACATATACACACCTTTTTGGAAAGGCATCAGAGGCTGCAACACTTAAGCAAGAGGCATCCCTAACCAAACACTGCCATGAAGACCAAGGAACTCTCAAAACAAGTAGGGGACAATGTTGTTGAGAATTACAAGCCAGGGTTAGGTTATAAAAAAATATCCAAATCTTTGATGATCCTCAGGAGCGCCATCAAATCTATCATAATCAATGGAAAGAACATGGCACAACAGCAAACCAGCCAAGAGACGACCGCCCTCAAAAACTCACGGACCGGGAAAGGAGAGCATTAATCAGAGAGGCATCACAGAGACCTAAGGTAACCCTGGAGAGGCTGCAGAGTTCAACAGCAGAGACTGGAGTATCTGTACTCAGAATGACAATAAGCCGTACGCTCCATAGCGTTGGGCTTTATGGCAGAGTGACCAGAAGAAAAACACTACTTTCAGCAAAAAACTAAATGCCACGTTTTGAGTTTGCAAAAAGGCATATGGGAGACTCCCACAATGTATGGAGGATGGTGCTCTGGTCTGATGAGATTAAAATTGAACTTTTCAGCCATCAAAGAAAACGCTATGTCTGGAGCAAACCCAACACATCACATCACCCAAAGAACACCATCCCCACAGTGAGACATGGTGGTGGCAGCATCTTGCAGTGGGGATAGTTTTCAGCAGCCGGGACTGGTAAACTGGTCAGAGTTGAGGGAAAGATGGATGGTGCTAAATATAGGGATGTTCTTTGAGGCTAAGAAGGCAGTTCGCCTTTCAGCAGGACAATGACCCCAAACACACTGCTAAAGAAACACTTGAGTGGTTTAAGGGGAAACATGTAAATGTGTTGGATGGCCTAGTCAAAGCCCAGACCTCAATCCAATAGAAAATCTGTGGTCAGAATTAAAGATTGTTGTTCACAAGCGCAAACCATCCAACTTGAAGGAACTGGAGCAGTTTTGCAAGGAGGAATGGGCAAAAATCCCAGTGGTAAGATGTGGCAAGTTCTTAGAGACTTATCCAAAGTGACCTGGAGCTGTGATTGCCGCAAAAGGTGGCTCTACAAAGTATTGACTTTAGGGGGGTGAATAGTTATGCACATTGACTTTTTCTGTTATTTTGTCCTATTTGTTGTTTGCTTCACAATAAAAAAAAAAACATCTTCAAAGTTGTGGGGATGTTCTGTAAATTAAATGTTGCAAATCCTCAAACAATCCATGTTAATTCCAGGTTGTGAGGCAATAAAGCAAGAAAAATGCCAATGGGGTAAATACTCTTCAAGGCACTGTAAAGTTATGTTTTATTACAGGTGTGTCAGGAAATCAGGACTTTGTTGGAGGGGCATTTTGGACAGGTAAGTAGACTATTAACCCTTTCTTTAATTACAGGTTGTAAGTATTTGTGTATTGACTTGGTAATGTTTATTTTTTTTTAGGTTTGACAGGACGTCTGGACATTTTTGGAAGGGCCTTTCCTGGAACAGAAGACTGGAGACCAGGGCATAGCTCAACACCACTGGAGGGGCATTTTGGCTGGGTCAGCAGTCTAATTAACCCTTTCTTTTTTACAGGTTGTAGTTTATTTTTTATTTTGATAGTGTTTTTTTATGTATTTAGTAGTTTATTATTTTCTGTAATTAGTGTTTTTTTATTTTTTGTAATCGGTGTTCCCCCCCCCCGTAATTAGTGGGGTGTTGGGGAGTTTGATAGGGCATTAGTTTGATAGGGGGTTTAATAGGATACGATACTGTAGAGGGGGTTTAATAGGATAGGGTAGAGGGGAAATAACAGGATAGGGGTTTACTGGGTCCAGTTAGTGTTAAATAGTACCAGTTAGGGTAATGGGGTATAGTTAGGGTTCATTGGGTATTGAGTTACAGTTAGGGTTAATTGGATATAGTTAGGGTTCATTGGGTATTGTTAGGGTTAATGGGGTACAGTTACTTTTAATTGGGTATAGTTAGGGGTAGATAGGACTAGATAGGGATAACTTTGATCTAGGTAGGGTTATGTGGTTAGTGATAGAGGTATGTTGAGGGTTAAATAGGGTTAATTAGTTAGAGGGGGGTTAAAAGAATGGTATAGGGTAGGAAAGGGTTAATAGTGTGGTGTAGTGCTTAGACTTTGTGTCATGAGGGTCCTAGAGGACTGATAGCATTATAGGGTTTATATAGGGGTTAATAGTGTCCTATAGGGGTCTATATAGACCCCTATTGGACTGATGGGGATAATTTAGTATAGGGTTTAGTATGGGTTAATGGGGAATAGTTAGGGTTAAGGGGGTATAGTTAGGGTTAATAGTGTAGTGTAGTGCTTAAACTTTGTCATGAGGGTCCTGGAGGAACCTCATGGCACTTTTAGGATTAACCTAGGGGTTAATAGTGTCCTACATGGGTCTATACAAACCCCTATTGGACTTAGGGAGTTAATTTTAGTCTCATGAGGGTCTATATAGACCCCATGAGTGATGGGGTTCATTTTAGGTGCCGGGGGTACTTATAGTACCCGCACAGCAGACGTAATTTTGTTATAAGGCGCAGGTCTTTTAAGGACCTTTAAGGTCCTTTCAGGACCCTCAAGGTGGGAAATTTGAATTTGAAATGCAGCGGGGGTCCTGATCGGTACTTGCTGCAAGGGTTAATATAGGGACGCTGCGGGGGTCCTGATGGGGGGTGTTAATGTAAGGTGCTGCAAGGGTACTTACAGTATCCCCGCATGGGGTTAACTATTTGTGTGTCGCGGTCCCTTTATGGACCTGCATCGGGAATTTTTAAATTTTAAATGCCGTAGGGGTCCTGATTGGGGGTGTTAATGTTAGGTGCCGCAGGGGTACTTACAGTACCCCGCATGGGGTTAACTATTTGTGTGTCGTGGGCCCTTTAAATGCTGTAGGGGTCCTGATTGCAGCAAGGAGTTAATGTGGGGACCCTGTGGGGGTCCCGATTGGAACCCCCGCATCATGAGGTTTTATTTAGGAATGGGGGTTAGGAGCAGTGGGGAGGATACATACAATCTTGCAAGACCTCCTTGGTACCAGTAAACTGTGGCTCGATTTTTGACATTTGTGTTCCTGACAGCGTGGTTCGCAAGGGGGAATTGGAACATTGAACAACGATTTGCGATTTTAACCTTGCGGCTGTGAAAGATCTAAGGCTTTGAGGGAAGTAACTAGCGATTTGACAGCAAAGTAACCTGCGACCTCCACATTCGAGCCCGGAAAAAAAAAAGTAGCAATTAAAAGAGGCTAGACCACACTCCACCAAATAGTAGAACCACCTTAGATTACTAGGTAACCTTCTATTAGCAAATGGTGGTCGATGTTGAGAGGTGGTGGGGTGAGGTAAGTTTATATTGGAACCTGGTGTAGTTATTATTGCTCTGTTTGCCAAACTATTACACAATATGTGCTAAAATGTTGTAGGTATGGCTTTTCTAGAGCATACTTTTAAACTGTACACCCCTGACAACCATGGGGTTACTAGCAATATACATAATCAATTACTATTTTTTTTTAATTCCCACCACATTGCTACGGGAATTTGGGTTCAGACAGGGTCACCTGCAGCCTCATTGATTGTTTAATACATTTAAAATGTATTAAGAGACACTATAGGTATCTTGAGTTCATGTCACTTGCAAAGTCATGTGTTTTACTGTGTTAAATATATATGACTTCCTATCTGGGCACATTTACACGCCAAAGAATATAAAACACCACAACAACTACTTTAATTACAATATGAATGTTACTGGCTTGGGTTAAGTGTTATTGGCTTGTGCTAAGATATTGTATATGTGTCAATCCAACTTCCTCAGCATCACATATATAGTTGTCAGCAAGCGGGTTGTTGCTAACGCTTGCGGGCATGTGTAGCAGGCCCGCCGCAGTTGCTGGCAAGGAACGCCAAAGGCACTCCTTGCGCTAGTGATGATGAGCGCCTTGCGACCCCCTACAAATTTCGGGCCGCAAATGCGGACCATCGCAAAGCGAAGGGCCGCATTTGCGGAGGTGGAGGCTCTACGGCGCCCCACAACCGCTTTCAAACGCCCACACATGCGGCAGTTGAAAAACAAAAACAAAACACGCAATGAGGGAACTACAGACTTACTCAAAAAAATATGATCCTCGGGACTTAGGAACATAAAACCATTACGGACTCGCAAAAATACTACTTTAACAGACAAACCGGCCACAGTGGAAAATACTCAAAACACAAAAAATAAACACACAAAAAAAAAAAAACATTACCCACAGCAAGGGTGGACACCCAGGATGTCTGGAAGTCAGGTTACACTGTGATTTCACTCACATTTCCAAAGTTTACACACTCGATAATCCCCTAAGCGACAGAAAAAATGGGCAACGAAAAAAACGAAAACAAGGCTAAGGACGTAAAATTAACAAACGTACTCGCAAAACTGAACCAACTCTCAAAAACACTTCATCTGGCACGTAACATACATTATGTGGAACGTAACACACACAAAATCGCCACCATTTAACATGCAACAAATAACTACTATCTGCAAAATGGCGGATGGAACGCAAATTGACGTCTGGAATGCAAATAGCGCATGCGTATTGCATTCTAACGGTTTCTACTTCACCTCCAAGTCTATAAATACTGCACACTTTCCAGAAATTTCTACATTTCTCCTTCGGTGATGAACAGTGTGACTGCACATTTCACTGGTGGCGTTACTTCTGAAGCAACTTCATTATCACTTTAGAAGCTTACAATCTGTAAATTACAACAGAGGTAAGCTATAATACATTTAATTAATTAATAAAGCCATAAAAAAAATACAAATAAACATTTGCTTTGAAATATTGACAACAACAACCGTATTCATGTATAGTAACATTTCAAACACACATATATGTGCCCTAAAATAATCTCAATTTAAAAATAAAAAAAAAGTTACATAGATTTTATTCATATCTATTTAAATGCCTTTTACCAAAAAAATCTACACACATATATATTTATGATGCATTCTAATATTTTCCTTTTCTTCACATTTCCAACAGACTCTGCATCAACAGCGTCACTGAATAATTTGTAGCGCTGCACGGTTTCAGACGCACTGTGAAATCTGCAGAATTTCACTCACGACAATGACAGAACAACAGATAATTTACAAAAATAAATTTCATTCTCAAAAAGAAGATACGGTTGTTAACAAAAAAAACAAAAAAAACAAATGTCTCTTTTTCTTTTTCAACAGACACTGCCTGAAGATTGTCGCAGGAACATTGGCAGCAGGGGACCCTCTGTCATTTGTAGACAACTAATAATTCAACCAAGGTATAGTATAAAAAGTTTAAAAAAAAGAAACACCTATCCTGTTTGCTGTGCCCCAATGTCAATATGAAAAACAAAACAAAACAAAAAAATAATAATGATGCACACAAAACAGGATACTCCAACAAATGTTGTTAACAGATACAAAATAGAACAATGAATCATGTTTTGTCTGCACCAACCTCTAAGCATAACCCATAACCTAAACCTATAATCCCAAAAGTGGCTTACAGAAAACAGGATACTACAAAATATATTGGTAACACATACTAAATGTAAGAATAAATCCTGTTTTCTGTGCAATAACCTATAAGTCTAAACTCAGAACCTAAACCTCTAATGACAACACTGGGGTACACAAATAGGATAGTACCACAAATATTGGTAATAAATACAAAATTTAACAATAGATCCTGTTTTCTGTGCTCGAACCTATAAGCCTAAACCCACAACCTAAACCTCTAATAACACCTGTGGGGTACACAAACAGGATAGTACAACAAATATTCTTAACACATACACAATTTCACAAGAAATCCTGTTTTGGCTGCCCTAACCTATAAGCCTAAACCCAGAACCTAAACCTCTAATGACAACACCGGTGTACACAAAACTGGATAGTACCACAAATATTGCTAATACATACAAAATTAACCAATAAATCCTGTTTTCTGTGCCTTAACCTAAAAGCCTAAACTTACAAACTAAACATCTAATGACAACTGTGGTGTACACAAAACAAGATAGTACAACAATTATTTTAAACACATACAAATTTTAAGAATAAATCCACTTTTGTGTGCCCGAACCTATAAGCCTAAAACCAGAACCTAAACCTCTAATGACAACACTGGCTTACGCAAAATAGCATAGTATCACAAATTTTTGTAATACATACACAATTGAACAATAAATCCTGTTTTCTGGGCCTTAACCTATAAGTCTAAACCCACAACCTAAACCTCTAATGACAACTGTGGTGTACACAAAACAGGATAGTACCACAAATATTGCTAATACATATAAAATTGAACAATAAATCCTTTTTTACGTGCCATAACCTATAATCCTAAACCCACAACCTACACCTCTAATGACAACTGTGGTGTACACAAAACAGGATAGTACAGCAAATATTGTTAACACATACAAAATATCTAAAATTACAAAATATATTAAGATAAAACACATGAGCCTCATTCTATTGCAATCTGCCCAAATAAATAGGCCTCTATAGAAGTACAGAACATCATTTTCAAAAACAAAATTTCAATTACTGAACTTCTATCCAAAAGCAAGGTCTTCAATAACGAAAAAGTTTGATAAAAAAATATGCTCTGTGCTTATATAGAGCCCTATTCAATTGACAAAATCGCAATTGAATGAGAAACATGGAAAATAGAAGGAACTATCATCTTTCATGTGACACTTTCACAAAATACAATGCAACCTAACTAACACTCTCATTCAATTGCAAATCGACCAATTGAATAGAGATTTAGATAAGTACATAGCATATTTCTTTAACTTGGTACTAAATGAACTTCTATCCAAAAACAAGCTCTTCAGTAGCTAAAAACTAAAACACAAAATATATATGGTACTCACTGCTTATATAAATCCTCATGCAATTGCAAACATTGACATTGAATGAGGCCCTATATTGCTAACTCCAACCTTCGCAAGCTAACCAAATAATGGAAACTGTGATGCACACAAAACAGGATAGTAGAAAATAAAAATATGCTGTTTAAAAAAAATAAAATTACAATAACTAAAAAATATAATAATATTATATTTTAATTTACAGATTAATATGGCAGATAGTGACAAGAAACAGGAAAAGACAAGACGTCAAACTAGAGAACGGCAAAAAACATGGGCAGAGCATCAGATGCCAGAGCAGAAGGAAATTCGACAACAAAAAGAACGTGACTTGCAAGCAAAAGCTAGACCATCAGCTGAGAAACTAAATTCCATCCCTAAGAAGGCTACTAAAAAACAAAAGCATTTAGAAAGTGTTGATGAACAATCAGATAAGATTTCTAATGAGGATTTAGAGAGTCACATTGAGATATGTTCTCACAATTGTCCTTTACTTAAATCTTTAGCAGTAGAGGTTCATAATTGTGCTGATATGAATATTGTCTGTCACTTTTGTCATGCTTATCATTTCAAACAGGAAAGACCCAGAGATGGCGAGTTCGTTAGTTGCTGTCAAAAAGGCAAGGTAAGACTTTCAGAAAGACAACAATTCCCAACATATTTACAAAGCATTATGACTGAGACTACTTTCCCAAACTACAAAAAATTTCAAAACAAACATAAGATCCTATAATAGTGCCATATGTTTGGAAACAAGGAGTGCAACATTAGCTGCTAATGTGCCAGGACATGGCCCTTACTGCTATAAAGTACAAGGACACATTTACCATTGTACTTCTTATGTACATCCAGAGGAAGGAGAGCAAAGAAAATTTGCTCAACTATATGTCCTAGATACAATGGAAGTTGTTGATCAACGTATGCAGCTTCAAGAAAATAAAAAAATGCTTACCCATTGTTTTTATAGAACTTGATAAAATTATGGCTCATACTCTCAAGCCTACAAAAAACTGTCCGAAAGTAGAAAAGGAACAACAAATTCATGCAGAAATACATCAATTGCCAATCTCAAAATGGTGCTTAAAAGAGATCGCCATACTGATAACGCTGTTATAACTTGCAAACATCAAATAAGGTTGCAATGGTCTTTCAAAATGATGAAGGAAAACCACCATTTGAATACATCCCAGAAATGAGGAGCAACCTTTCATTAATAAAAGTATCTTAAGTACCAGTTTGGATCCAATGACATATCCCATATTTTTTCCACAAGGGGAAGCAGGTTGGCAACCCAAATTAACTCTTCAGAGTTACCCAAATTCAAAAGTACGTGTGAGAAACAATATTTCCATGCTTGAATGTAAAGTCGCTCAAATTTCCATTCGAGATGGATACAATCCCATTTTATGTGGTGGAAAACTGACACAAGAATGGATCATTGATTCATATTTGCAAGTTGTGACAAATAATTTAAAGTTCATCAAATATCAACAAGATAAACTACGTGTAGAACAGTATTGTGGATTAAAGGATTATGTCGCTGAGGTTGCTGCAGCCAGAGAGCTGCCAGCTCGCAAAGCCATCATTTTACCATCTTCTTTCCAGGGATCTCCTCGCAATATGCTATTGTAACTAAATTTGGAAAACCAGATTTATTTATTACATTTACATGTAATCCACAATTGCCAGAGATTACACACAATCTTCTAATTGGACAAACTGCTTCCGATAGACCAGATTTAGTGGCAAGAGTCTTTAAAATCAAATTAACTGAATTAATACGTGACATAACCATAACTCAGTTATTTGGCAAATGTCAGGCTTATGTTTATCCCATCGAATTTAAAAAAAGAGGTCTCCCACATGCACATATTTTTTAATCCTTCAAGAGAAAGATAAATTGGATACTGGTGACAAAGTGGATTTAGGAATTGTTTCTGAACTACCAGATCCAGAACTACATGGTAGACTATATGAGATTGTAACTCATCGTATGATTCATGGACCATGTGGAGATATTAATCCCCAGTCACCATGTTTGGAAAATAAAATATGTACTAAAGAATTTCCAAAAGATTATAGAGACAAAACTTATGCAAATTGTGATGGCTATCCATTATATCGAAGAAGAGAAGGACAAACTGCCATTATTCGTGGGAAAAAGGTAGACAACAGATATGTGGTACCATACAATCCACATTTACTTATGTAGTATAATGCACACATTAATGTGGAAGCTTGCACTTCTATAAAAACCATTAAATATGTCTACAAATATATTTACAAAGGCTATGATGCAGCTACTGTAGTGGTCAAAAGTGCAGAAAATAACAAACACAGTAACTTAGTACATGATGAACTTGCATCTCATGTAGATGCTCGCTATGTAAGTCCGCCAGAAGCAATGTGGCGTCTTCTAAAATTTAAAATGCACGATCAATCACATGCAGTATATCGATTAGCTGTACATTTTCCATAAAGACATTTAGTGTATTTCCATGTTGGACATGAAACTAATGCTTTGGCACAAAGTGAGCATCGCCAAACTACACTAACTGCATCGTTTCAATTAAATTCTACTGACTTACAGGCAAGGGAATTGTTATATATTGACATTCCATACCATTATGTTTTCATTAATGGATTATGGTGAAAACGGAAAAGTTGTGGAAATAAAATAATCCCAAGAATTTACACTGTAAGTCCAAGAGACCTTGAACGTTTCTGTTAACGATTACTACTTCTAAATGTTCCTGGTGCACAAAGTTTTGAACAGTTAAGAACTGTTAATGACATACTTTATTAATCATTTAATTTAGCTGCATGACACAGAAGCTTCCTAGCTGATGATACAAAATGTGAAAGATGTCTAGAAGAACCAGCACTATGTCAAATGCCACTGCAGATGAGGGAACAATTTGCATTCATTTGTATCTTCTCAAATGTTCCAAATTCATTAGGTTTGTGGGACAAATTTAAAACTAATATTGCTGAAGACTTTTTGCAACGATACAATGAGCCTATTGCACAATTAAAAGCATTAATTGAAATCCAAGATGTCTTTTTTAACTCATGGATTAACTTGTGCAAGTTTTAATTTGCCAGATCCAGGTCTCATAGACGACATAAACTTTGAAGACTATGACACTCAACTCCAAACAGAAAGAACAGAACAAAGACTTGCAAATTTAAATACATTACAATTTAAAGCATTCATTGCAATCAAAAATGCCCTAGATGATGACATGCTCAAAGAGCGTTATTACTATCTGGTTGGCCCTGGCGGATCAGGAAAAATGTATCTGTATAATTTATTAATGAATTATGTTTGATCACAAGGTCACATAACGCTGGCATTTGCAACTACTGGAATTGCTGCACTTTTGTTAGAAGGTGGAAGAACTGTGAATAGTGGATTTAAACTGCCAGTTCCTATCTTGGAAACATCAGTGTTGGATATTCGAATGAATTCTTTACAAGCAACAAAAATAAAAAAAGTAAATTAATTATAATAGATATATAGTTACATTGTTACATAGTTACATAGTAATTAAGGTTGAAAAAAGACTTTCAGTCCATCAAGTTCAACCTGTTAAGATCTCCTCTGATCTGCAATATGCAGATTAGTTATTACTTAATTTGTTGATTAAATAATTATTAATAGTATAGTATTGGAGGATGAATAAAGAGTTAGTCCATCAAGTACAACCTTTTTAGATCTCATATAATATAGAAAAATGATGATCTATATTGGTAGTATCCTTTAATTTATCAAAAAAGATTATGTAAAAAGAAAAAATCTTTATTGGATACTATTGATCCGAAAACTACGCCGATTAAAATGTATGAGCATAACGCATAGATACTCTAATCATATTGAGTATAAATTGTTGAATATGGTTGTATTCTATATTCATACCATAAACTGTGCTACAAAATCCTCATAAATCAGAATATACTGATACTCCTGTTAATACAGGATATACTGATAATCATAGGATAGTGCAGCAATGTGTAAAAAATGTGAGTATCTATATATATATAAAAACCGGTATACATAAAAATGAAATCTGATACCTTGGAAGATACTTAAATAGACTGAAAGTAAATACAATCATAAATCAATGGCTCTACAGATTCACTATAGCATAAAGTATTTCAAGGAGAGAATGGCACTATTGGATATGAGCTAAACAAAACACATATAGCAATATACTTGCTGTTCAGTAGTAAAAGCTCTCCAATACAGTTCTCCATAGACTCTCTATTGTCAATGAGTCATAACAATGTTGAATATATGAATAAAGTGATAGTTGAGCCAAAATAATTATAAAAAAGGAAAAAATACACTCCAAAGAGTGTTTGTACTTAGCTTCCAGTGTTTCCAGGTTCAGAAAATTGCGAAAAATGATGCCAACGGGCCGTTTCGTCCCTCCACGGGGACTTTTTCAAAGGCTTTTAACTTAAAACAGCGTTTTAGGCCTATTTAAGGCCTGTAGGACGCTTCCTTAATTGGATCTCATTAGAAACGCAGTGATGCGCAGCGTCATGACGTCATGACGCTTTTCAAAGTGAATAAACTTTATTTACTAGTAACAGTGGCAAGATGGACGCCGGAACGTCAACGTGGTGACGTCACGGCGTCCATACAAATCCTATACAACTTTATTAGGATTGTTTCTAACAGGGGATACAAATGCCTGCAAGCTGCAAGCAGGCTCAAAAACGGCCCAAATAGATGACAAAAGTTCTAAAGGGACTGACTGAAGATACTGGGGACCAAATGTATATATAAACAAAGAATGTTATTTTGGATATGAACATTGGGGCTGGGATATAAATACAAATTATAATTATAAATGAGAAATCAATAATATTCTATTGTGCTTGGGCATATACTGTGCCCTTAGTGAAGAGGGGCAAAAACTGTTCATATACTCCAAATATGTCTGCAAATTAATTACAGTAATTTGAAAGATCACAAAAGTGAAGATATAATATATGCTAAAATAAAAGATATATATCATATCTATAAGGCAAGATGAAATGAATAAGGCTTAGATACCTAAGCATAAATAGAAAGATGGTGGAATGGTATACCACAATGGTGTAATTATTTCAGAGAAAATATGAAATGACATGTGAATGTAAAATAAAACACACAAACTATCTAGGTTGTATGATGAGAATGCATGGTGTAAAGTGCGAATCTACTAATGAGTGACTTATTAGAAGTGAGACTTGTGTAAATGGAGGGCGAATTTGCTAGTGAATAATAAATAGTGTGTGAAAATAATATTAAAGAGAAGGGAGTTAAGGAAAAAGTGCTCTAAAGAAAAGCAGAATAGGAATATCCTTCATTGAGGCCCATTGGGTATTTGCTGTTCAGTGTGAATATCCATTTACTTTCTTTTTGAAGTAAGATTTGGTCAATGTTTCCACCTCTTGGTCCTACCGATAGTTTTTCCAAAACTTGGAACTTTATTACCCCAGCCTGATTTTGATTGAAGTTATTAATATGTCTGGAGACAGGAGTGTCCAGGAACTTAGTTATTGAATACACATTTTCCAGGATCCGCCTTCGTAGTTGTCGAATAGTTTTTCCCACATAATATTTATGACACGGACAGGTCATTACATAGATAACGTGTGTGGTCTCCCAGTTTAAGAAGGTTTTTACTGGATATTTCTTTCCTGTCTTATAGTCAATGAATTCTTTGCTAGGTTGAATGTAGTTGCAAGCTTTGCAGTGGCCGCATTTGAATAATCCTATTGTTGGAGTTAACCAGTTCAATGGTTTACAAGGAGATTTGTAGTAACTCCTTACCAATGTATCTTTTATGTTTTTATTCCTCCTATATGTTATGGAGGGTTCAGATGTTAATGATTCTTTTAATGCCTCATCCTCTTGTACAATGTACCAGTGTTTTTTGAGGATTTGTTTAATAGCACGCCAGTCTTGGCCATATTGCATTATGCAACGTATTTTCATATCCTGATCTTTGAAATCGCCTTTATCCTTGTATATCAAGTCTTCATGTTTACTCAACAAGGCTCTACTATAGGCTCTCTTGAGCACACGGTTAGGGTAGCCTCTTTGTTTGAATCTCATTCGTAGTTCTTTTGATTTTTGCTTGAAATCCAATTCATTATCACAATTTTGTTTTAGTCGCAGGTATTGTCCAGTCTGTATCCCTGATTTTGATCTTAGAGGGTGTTGGCTAGACCAGTGAAGAAGTGAATTGGATGCAGTGGGTTTACGAAATACTGATGTATGTATCTTGCCTGTATTGTCTTTCAAGATAGTAAGATCCAGAAATTCGACTTCACTATTGTTGACCATATATGTGAATCTTAGACCCATGTCATTCTGATTCAATATGTTAATAAATTCAAGAAATAATTCCTTGGGACCTGTCCAAGAAAGTAGTATGTCATCAATGAAGCGCTGCCACAGTAATATATTTTCCGTGAACTTCTGCATTTCTTCATTGAAGATTTCTGTTGCCTCCTAGTAGCCTAGATATAGGTTGGCATAACTGGGCGCACAGGAGGTCCCCATCGCTGTTCCCTTGCTTTGATGGTACCACCGATTGTCAAATAGGAAATAATTCTTGGTAAGTGTGAACTCAAGTAATGTAATGATGAGTTCATTAATTTCGATATCTTCACTACTGTGCATACTTAAGAAGTGTTTGACTGTTTTAATACCCATATCATGGGGAATAGATGAGTAAAGCTGTTCGACGTCAATTGTGATTACAATTGTTTGTTCAGGTACTGTGATGTCATCTAGTTGTTTTAGAACATCCAATGTATCTTGATGATATGATGGTAGAGTTTTAAATGTTTCTTTCAGATGTTCGTCAACAAATTTACTTATTCTTTCCGTGAGGCAATTATTTCCAGAAACAATTGGACGGCCTGGTACAGGAGAGATTTCCTTATGGATTTTCGGTAAAGCTTAAAAAGTTGCTATTGTAATATGCTTGGGTAATAAAAAATCATATGTAGACTGATCAATCAGTTTTTTATCTTTTGCATTAAGTAGTATTGTTTGTTATTCCTTCCGAAATTTCCATGTTGGATTCTCTTTCAATATTCTGTACGTTGTCTTGTCTCTCAATATCTTGTTACACATTTCCAGATAGTACGGGCCGTTCAGTAGTACAATGTTGCCTCCCTTGTCTGCTGGTTTAATTATTATATTGGCATCAGCAAGCTCTTTTAATGCTTTTCTTTCCAGCATATTTAGGTTTTGGTGGCTATCAACCTTATAGGCCGCAATATTGGTGGAATGCTTTATAAGGTCCTTTTCCACCATGTCTAGAAAGAATTGTATGTTGGCGAACATTGTTAAGTCCGGAGTGAATTTGCTTTTGTTTTTATCCTTTCTTTATATTTTTTGTTTTTGGGTGCAGATATATCTTGCTCATCCAGCAATGCCATTAGAGCTTTGAAGGCTTCTGCCTGTTCCTGATCCACCCCTAGTTGGTTAAGTTCACGGAACTTCCTTGTTAAGATGCCATTTTTTCAATGCTAGTTTTCTGACAAACAGATTGACGTCTTTTATATTGTGAAATAGATTGGAGTTGCTTGTTGGAACAAAGGAAAACCCTTTGTTAGTAGTGATTCATGGGCTTTCTTTAAAGTAAAGTCCGATAGGTTGACAATGTTGATTTGTGAATTGCCATTTAAATTGGTGTTTTGTACTTGTTTGGATTTACTATTTTCTTCTTTCAATGTATGGCAAGATGTATTCAAGTCCCACTTTCAGGTTACCTGTTGTTTCTTTTGTTTTGTTGTTTCGTTCCTTGCCAGTTTTTTCGGATATGCTCCTTGGCTAAAAAATTATGTTCCATAGTCGTTTGATTAGTGCTATTTGCAGATCTGGTTTGAGGGCCTAGTGGATTTTGTGCCCTTGGTTGATATGTCTGTTGACTATTTGATCCATTTCTTTTTAGATCTTCTCCTTCCGATTGCTCATATTCTGATGAGCTTATGTCCTCTGGATTATTTCTTTTTGAGGGTCTTATAAATTTATAGATTCTCCCTGTTTTAAAATCCTGTGAGTCTCTTGAGAATTTTTTCTGTTTTCTTAGAATTAAATCTCTCTTGAATCTCTCAATGTTGTTTATCAGTTTGTTGTTTAAATCTTCAAATTCTAGTGTATCCTTGAATTTGCCAAATTGATTCCCTTGTTCTATAACTTTCGTGTTTATTATTTCTAGGTTTCTAAGTTCTTCTTCATGGATGAGTGTCATGAGATCTTCTGAACATTTTTTTTATAACATCAGTCCAGGATTTAATGAATGTCTCATTTAAGAGATGCATTGCCGGTGCTAATTGAATTCTTAAGCCACGGGGAAACATCTTGTTTTTAATATAATTTTTTATACTAGACACCTCCCATATGGTCCTGACCTGCTTTTTTAGTATCTTTAACATCTCCTTGGATGTCATTACGGCATTATTTTTGTCATTAGTATGTTGATCAAATACACCTTGATTATTAAATGTTCCCTCTGCCTCCAACATAAGGTTGGCCAATTGCCATCTGTCTGTTTGTGGTTGTACTGTTGTCATCGTGACATACGATCACTGTGTTATATGATCACAAATATTGGACTAAACCAATGGGTATGATAATATAATATAGAAAAATGATTATCTATATTGGTAGTATCCTGGGTGCTTTACACCCGGTAATGTATCAAAAAAGATTATGTAAAAAGAACTTTATTGGATACTATTGATCTGAAAACTACGCCGATTAAAATGTATGAGCATAACGCATAGATACTCTAATCATATTGAGTATGAATTGTTGAATATGGTTGTATTCTATATTCATACCATAAACTGTGCTACTTTTAGATCACTATTGATCTTTTTAATGTGGACTATTTATTATTAATTGTTAATTGATCCAGAGGAAGGCAAACAGAAAAAAAAAAAAACATTGAAACTTTACCAATTGTCTCATAAGGGGAAAAAAAGCAAAATTCCTTCCTGACCCCAGAAATTGGCGATCAAATTTCTCCCTGGATCAATATTCCTTCGCTAGTTATCTAGGATAGCCTTGAACGCCCTCTTTATTCAAAAATATATCTAACCCCTTTTTGAAGTTGTCTATCGAATTCGCTGTTACCACCTCCTTTGGTAGAGAATTCCACAGTTTAACCACCCTAACTGTGAAGAACCCTTTTGTTTGTTTAAGGTGAAATCTTTTTTCCTCTAACCTCAAAGGGTTTCCTCTTGTCAATTGACAATCTCTTGCTACAAAAAGTTCACTTGACAAAGCCTTATATTGACCCTGGTTATATTTAAATAAGGTAATCATATCCCCTCGTAGACGCCTTATTTCTAGCGAAAATAAGTTTAATTTAGTTAGTCTTTCTTCATAACTTAGCTCCTCCATTCCTCTTATTAGTTTTGTAGCCCTTTTCTGTACTTTTTCCAGCTCTAAAATGTCTTTTTTATGAAGTGGTGCCCAAAATTGTACTCCATATTCCAAATGAGGGCTAGGGCTTTGTATAGTGGCAGAATTATATTTGCTTCCCTTGCTTCTATACCCTTCCTAATACATGCTAATATTTTACTTGCCTTCGCAGCTGCTGCTTGGCTTTGAGCGCTGTTACCTAGGTGGTTGTCCACTAGTACTCCCAAATCCCTTTCAATATCTGATACCCCTAGATTTGCTCCATTAAGATTATAGATTGCATGGCTATTTTTCCTTCCCAAATGCATAACCTTACATTTATTTGTATTAAATCTCATCTGCCATTAAGCCGCCCATTTCTCTAATTTATGCAAATCCCTTTGTAGGGAAAGTACATCATTATCTGATTTTATTACCTTGCACAACTTAGTGTCATCAGCAAAAATGGAGACACTACTTTCGAGTCCTACTTCTATGTCATTAATAAATATGTTAAAAAGGAGAGGATCTAATACTGAACCTTGAGGAACCCCTCTTATCACATTAGACCAATCGGAGTATGTTCCATTCACAACAACCCTTTGCTTCCTGTCTTTTAGCCAGCTCTCGATCCATGAGCAGATATTTACTGCAATTCCTGTATCCCTTAGTTTGCTCACTAGTCTTCCATGTGGCACTGTATCAAATACCTTTCAAAAATCTAAAAAGACTACATCCACTGAGTTGCCCTGATCCAAGTTCCTACTAACCTCCTCATAAAAACTAATTAGATTGGTCTGACACAACCTATCCTTCATAAATCCGTGTTGACTGCTACCTATGATCTTGTTCAAATACACATATATTTTTGTATTATGTCCCTTATTAACCCTTCTAAATTCTTCCCAACTACAGATGTGAGTCTCACTGGTCTATAATTCCCCAGATTTGCTCTAGATCCCTTCTTAAATATAGGTATCACCTCAGCTTTTCTCCAGTCATCCGGTAGAGACCCTGTAGTGAGTTAGTCTTGAAAGATTATTAGATATAATGGTTTGGCTATTACAGAACCCAGCTCCCTCAGTACCCATGGATGTATTCCATAAGGACCTGGGGCTTTATTAACATTTATTTTCTCCAATCTCTTTTGGATTTCTTCCTGTGTTAACCAATTATTTAGTGATGGTAGTGTAGCCCCATTATGTTGCGGTGTCCCAACCACTGGTACCTCCCTTGTGTATACCGACGAAAATTCTTCCCATTAATATATTTAAAAAATATTTTAGGGTTAGTCTTACTTTCCATTGCAACTGACTTCTCATTTTCTATTTTAGCCAGTCTAATAGCCCTTTTGCAAGCCTTGTTGATTTCCTTATAGTCACATACAGCTACCTCTGTTCCCTCCTTCTTGTATAATTTAAATGCATGTTTCTTTTTCCTCATCATGATCTTTAAGTCATTGTTAAGCCACATGGGATATGATTTACTCCTATTCATTTTATTTCCACATGGTACATGCCGATGAGTATGTTTATTTAGTAAGGATTTGAATGTTGTCCATTTATTTTCAGTATTTTTTCCTGTAAGTACTTTGTCCCAGTCTATATGTAGTATTGCTGCCCGTAGGTTATTAAAGTTAGCCCTTTTAAAAGTTAGAGTTTTTGTTGGCCCCTTACAACTCTGTTTTTTTATATTCAATCTCAAATAATACTGTGTTGTGATCACTGTTCCCCAAGGGTTCCCCTATTTTAACATTTGATATTATATCAATATTACTTGTGATGACTAAATCCAAGATGGCCCCATTTCTAGTAGGTTCTTTTATTACCTGGGCCAGATAATGATCCCTGAGAGTACTCAAGTACCTGCTCCCCTTAGCTGAGCTGCTGGTCACATTTATCCAGTTTATTTCAAGGTAATTAAAGTCTCCCATTATTAGAACTTGCCCATGCTTAGCTGCATTTCCAATCTGTAACAATAATTGTATTTCCTCACTTTCAGCTATATTTGGTGGTTTATAGCATACCCCCACCAATATGCGTTTAGAATTAGCTCCTCCACTATTTAGCTCAACCCACAAAGATTAAATGATGCCATTAGTGCCAGCATAAATATCTTCTCTGACTATAGGCTTAAATTCAGGCTTAGCATACAGACAGATCCCTCTTCCTCTTTTACTATTTCCCCTATATTTCCTAAATAGGTTATAATCATCCAGATTAGCAGTCCAGTCATGAGATTCATCCCACCATGTTTCAGTAATGCCTATTAAGCCCCATTTTTCTTGTACTGCTAATATTTCTAGCTCGTCTATTCTCCCAGGCAAGCATACACTTTATGTTGCTATGTCTCTGCCATTGTGAAGTGCTTGCCACTGAATTTGAGGCCCCTATTAATACCGCCCTACTGTCTATTGTAACCCTCCCCCTTCTCCTCCCCCATGGTTACCTAATTCATCCCTTTCCCTCTCTACCCTATTTACCCCAATACTTCTATATAGTCCCTCCCCCCCACCTACAAGTTTTAAAACTCCCCCAGCCGTTCTACCATCCTATCCCCTACCACAAATGCTCCCTCATCATTAAGGTGCAATCCATCCCTTCTATAGAGATTGTACCCAAGTGAGAAGTCAGCCCAGTGCTCTAAAAACCCCAAACCCTCTGCACTGCACCACTTTTTTAGCCATGCATTAACCTCCCTAAGCTCCTTCTGCATCCCTGGGCTAGCAATGATGTCACGTCATGCCCTACAATGTATTGACCGTTTGCTACGTGAAGTCATGGATAATAATTTGCCATTTAATGGAAAGGTAATGCTGTTAGGTGGAGATTTTAGACAAACATTACCTGTCGTTGTACATGGAAATCCAACCGACATTGTCAAAACATGTATAAAGTCAAGTACACTATGTATACTATTTACCCATCTTCAATTACAACTGAATATGAGATCAGAAGGAGAAAATGATTTCAATGATTGGCTCATTAAAATTGGAGAAGGAAAAACAGAGCGAATACAATATCTACCTGATGACACTGTCCAGATCCCAGCTCATATGATTTGCAAACAGGATCTCATATCAGCTATATTCCAAACTACAATAAAAAATGATGACTATGCAGAGCTTGCCAACAAAGTAATACTAACATGCAAAAATAAGGATGCATTACTCCTCAATAATTAAATATAAAAAAAAAATTGCACCACAAAAAAATTATCTCTGTACTGATATACTGTACTCTAGTGCTGATTCTGTACTTGGTGATGACAAAGAAAGTCAGACAAAAACCATATAGAATAGTCGTTACACCCCTCGGACTAACTTTTATGTCTGTAATTCTCTTTTTAGAGAACCACTATTTCACATAGGAAACTCTGTTTGCCATTTTCACAAATTACAACAACAACAACAACAAAATGTCAACCATAAAAAATCATCAACGACAATATAAGATATTCTCATTTTATGGAAGTAGCTTTTCAGCATGATTAGCCCCACAAAACACTTTGCTTTCATTTTAGAACAATTATACTTTAAATGTTACTTCATTAAGTTACTGTTTATAATGTTACTATTTTGGGACAAAAGTGTGCAAAGTTGTTTCAGTGCATATATTTCAAAGTTCATGTTAAGAGGAGGAGGAGCTTTTGTTATACAAATTAAATGTATCGTTCAAGCTAAAATATTAATCCAGGGAGTAATCTGATCACCAGTTGATGGGATCAGGAAGGAATTCATCCCCCCCCCCCTTTGATACAATTGGCTAAGTTTCAGTGGGGGGTTTTACTGTTTGCCTTCCTCTGGATTCAATACATATTTAGTTTACCAGTTGTTAATCTACAAGTTGCATGTTACAAAACATTATGTCATGTTTACAATTCTCATTAATACAATGTTGACCTGTTCTTACATTAAAATGTTACTACTCTTAAAAAAACATTTAACAGTTGGTTGCCTACAAGTTGCATGTTAAAAAAATAAACATCTTTCATATAATAATTGTACTTCTTTATAGATAAGAAAAAGGTTACAAGTCTCAACTATGCATATTACATGCAAAACAGAATTCAAAACATACACTTTTAATTGCCGTCATTTTATGATGGGCAAGTCGCTAGTATTTATATAAAAATGTATATCCTCACCATAACGAATGCAATATGGTAGTTTTCTGAGGACTAATTCATTGGAGAGAACATCCCCTGTGAACAATCCAAGATTAAGCTTGCTCTTAGTCAGGGCTCAGGCCATATAAGCCAGCATTATTTTACAGAAAGTTTAAGAGTAGCTTCACTAACCTATTGCAAGTCTGAGAAGGGCATTAAAGAGATGTGATAATTTTTCACATAGGAAGTGGACATCACATTCATCAGTGATCTTATTCTCAACCGCTGCATGAATCAAATGGAAATATGCAATAGTACTGGTTGTCCAGAGTTTGCTTCTATAAATGTTTTATGGGGGATTGCCTGCCTGTTATGAAGTTATTAGCAGAAATGAGACATTATTTGGTTATTTGGTGTCCTCAGGTTTTGCAAAAGGGTTCCTTGACTAAATACGTTTTGGAGACACAGTTATAGAAGAAAAAACATTCAGAGCAAGACTTATTTTTCAAATGATTCACTCTCACTGATAATGTTCCAGCAATAATAAAACATTACATTTTGTTTTTTATTCACTATATTCTAGTACAATTTTTTTATTACTACATTCATCTGGAGGGAAGTTGTCTGCAACTTACAATTAATTTAGCTGGATTGCTGGCATTTTGTCTATTTTGTATTGTTTTCCTACAGATACTTGTTTAGAGCTTGCCACAAAATTAACTTTGTACTTATGCATTTATAACTAGCATATTTGTTTTTATTGTTAAGGTCAATTTCATTTACCACATACATTTTCATGATATTTTCCTTAACAACTTTGCTGTTACAGGGCAAATCAATATGTTAGTGTTATTTTAAGCAATTAAAACTTAATGAAGCAGGATGTTTTTAACTCAAGTCAATTGCGCTTATCCTCCCCATCCTGGATTCCTTATTATTTCAATTACCAATACAGCAATACAAGGGTTTACTGTTGCTGTAAAATTCGTACTGAAGATTCATCTCTTTTTTTAGCGAGCTCTTGCTTCAATAGCATTGTGTTTTAGTATGGGAATAACTTTTCTAAATAAGCAAATGACTGTGCAATAACCATTTATAAATTCAGACGCAGTGTTTGATAAATTGTTAAACATAATTGTATTAATTTTAAAAATAGAATATATATTTTCACCGACATTTTAGAGCTACTATCACATATATAGTTGTCGTACTGCGAGTTGTCATCAAAGGCGCTCATTACAGCTCTTGAGATGAGTGCCGCAGGTGCTCAACACGAGGACCGCGGGGCCTCAGGACTTCGGCTGCAAGGGGCGCCGCAAGGAGCTCATTGCGAGGATCACGGGACTTAGGCTGCAATGAGCACCGAAGGTGCTCATTGTAGGACTCGCGATGAGCACTGCAGGACAAAAGCCCGTAAATGCATCTGCGGCCCTCGCAAGCCAAAGCCCGCAGTTGCCGGGCTGCACTAAATTACAAATGTAACGGCCATTTAACGGCTGAACAAAAGAACTGGATAGAACAGCAAAAAAAAAAACAAATATGCCTCAAAATAGCTTACACACTCACACACAGCACAGGGGGAAAGCCAGGGAGCCTGTGAGTGAGGTTGCAAGTAAATTTGAGGTAAAGACGCTCAATGTGGCGCTCATCGCGAGGCCTGCAAAGTACATGGGGGAATAGGCTCGTGATGAGCGCCGAAGGTGCCATATCCTTGCAGTGTGGCAAACAGCTTTGCCTGGCTTGAAATTTTATTGCCTTCTTTTTTTGACAAGCAAGTCGCTAGTATCATATGAAGCATGAGGAACCAATATTGCTGTGGAGTTTTCTTCTTACATTTAAGAGGATGGGCCACCATCAAAATTTTTGGGGCTCAAGACAAATATAAAAGGCCCCAACCAGACACATACCCATTGTCCTCATCTCTGATAGACAGTTTTTACATTAATGTGCTTTGCCCTCAGGAAGTCTATTTTCAATAAAATCACTTTCATTCATGGCCTATTTATTTCTAACTCCCTCAATCCACTGGCTCTCACTGTAACCTGTCTCTCTTCATCATACACTGCCTCCCTTGCTGCACTTTTGCATGGTGACTTTCATTTCAGTTCACACATAGACCTGTGAACAAACAAGGTGGATGTGTGGGAGTATTACTTTCTGGTCAGTGCACATTTCACTTCATACCCCCGGTTCCCACCCTCCAATTTTCATCCTATGACGTTCACACTTTATGCCTCTTCTCACCTATCTCTCTATGTGTTGCTGGGATCTCTCTCACTCTTGGATGACCTCTCAATTCCTGTAATATTTTGCTGCCTGGATCCATCACTTTCTCTTCTGTAATGATTATTCACATGTTGTTGGGGATTTCATCATTGCGACTGACACTCCCTGGCAGGCACAAAGTTATTTTTACTTCTCTCTTCCCTCATTCACCTGCCCATTCCTTCTATCTGACCACTGCCTCATCTGACCACTGCAACCTCACCACTTCTTCCTCTCACTGCCATTCTTCAACCCAGGCCACCATTACCCACAGAAAGCTGCACTTGACCCGCAACATCTTTCCATTGTGCTGCAACTCCTCTTAGTCCCCTCACCAACCTCACTAGTCCTAATACTGCCACCTAACAGTACAACACACTCTTGCCAACATAACCACATCCAGACGCTCTGGCTCAAATCAATAACCATGGCAATCTACACAAACATGATACATCCAGAGGTGTTCCTGTATCTGCTGACCATCCTCTAATTCAAATGCTTCACTCTCTTGGTACTCATGAAACTACTTTCTTATGGTTCACATTATACCTACAAGATCGAACATTTAGTGTCTCCTTCTTTTGGCATACCCCAAGATTCAGTTGTAAACTCTATCCTCTTCCACATCTATACATCCTCACTTGTCACAGTAATAACATCTTTTGGATTTCAGTATCATCTCTATGCAGGCACACTCAAATCTACCTCTTGGCACCAGATTTATCCAATCTCTTCTAGCATGAGTTTCCAACTGCCCACCAATTCAAACTCAACATGTCAAAAACTGAGGTCCTAATCTTCACAACCTCTACCACAGCTTCCACTCCTCTAATATCACTGTTGACAATGTCATCATCACTCCCACATCCCAGACCCGTTGTCTTGGGCATTCTCTGGTGGGAGCCCAGTGTTTAGCAGTTCTTTTTTTTTTGTAGTGTAGGCGAGGGGTAAATGAAAGGGATCAGCTATGGAAAAGGGTCTTGGAGAGGGGAGCAGCTATGGAAAAGGATCTTGGGGGGAGCAATTATGGTAAGGGTAGAGATGTCGCGAATAGTTCGCCGGCGGATTGTTCCCGGCGAACATAGCATGTTCGCGTTCGCGGCGAACAGCGAACATATGCGAGATTCGACCCGCCCCCAATACTTATCATTGAGCAAACTTTGACCCTGCATGTCACAGTCAGCAGACACATTCCAGCCAATCAGCAGCATACACTCCCTTCCACACCCTTCAACCTCATGGACAGCAGCCATTTTGGAATCAGAACTAACTTGCAGTCTTACTGAGAGGAGGTAGACTGTAGGTGATACTGCATCAATAGGGAAAACCATAGCTAGGCAAGTTTATTCAGTGTCCAGTGCAGTGCTGAAGGACTCATCAGATCTCTGCTGTAAACACAGCACCCCAAAAAGCCCTTTTTAGGGCTATAACATCATTTTTTTTCCGTTTTTTTTCTGTGTAATCTAACTTCATTTGCCTGTCTCCCTGCTAGCCCCTGCTTGTATTCTGTGTAATCTAACTTAATTTGCCTGTCTCCCTGCTAGCCCCTGCTTGTAAGTGTGTGTGTCAGGCTCACAGCTTATACTGTGTGTGCACAACGCATACAATATAATATTGTTTACTAGTTGTCTACTTTTAAAAAACCCAAACTTTTTTTTTCTTAAATCTAAGTGCATTTGCCTGACCGTCAATCAAAGTTCATTTGCTTGACCGCTATCCATAGTGTGTGTCCTGCTTTCAAGTACTGTGCAAGAGAGCATGTTGTGTGCATGCTTGAGCTCTAAACAAAAGGCTTTTTAGGGTCTTAGTCCCTCAAATACAAGTTTTATTTTAACACCTTTCTGTTTATAAGCACTTTGTGCACGGTGTTATTCATTTTTGGGAGTTTTTGTGGTTTTTTTCTTAGTTTAATTTAAGTTTTTGTTTTCTGGGAGTCAGGCTCAAGTCTCTATCCCAGGAGAGTGAGCTGTCTCCTGGACACTTTGCCACACCCCTCCCTTAGCACTACACCTTCACTCCTGGAGCTTTGTTACTTTGACTTTTTTTCTTTTAAAAAGTTTATTAGGTTTTGTTGAAGTTTTGTTTGTTTAGTGTTGGGTTTTATGTTTTGGGGGAGAGAAGACAAGTAACATCTTTGTAGGCAGTGGGGGGGAAAACTATTTGAATTTTTGTTGAAAAGGCTTTTTTTTAACATCTGACACAGAGACACAGAGGGGTTAAAAAGCCTCTGTGTTCTCTGTGTTGTTGCAATTAGACACCTTGCAACAGGCCATTAACCCTTCCACTGCCAAGCATCACCTCTCTCTCTCTCCCTTAGTTTTGTCTCCCTTAGTTTTGTCTTTTTGTTTCTTTTTCCCACTTTTATATTTAAAAAAAAAAGAAAACAGTAAAAAATCATAAAACAAAAAATAAAAATAAATAAAACAAATAAACTAAAAAAAAAGGGTCTAAACATGAGGGATAAGACCACTAAGAAGCCTCAGGGGTCAAAAGGGGGAATAATGGCCCCTGAAAATCCTAGCTGCAGCACTGCACAGCATAGGCCCCAGGCAGATAAGGCAGCCCCAGCTCCTGGTGGTTCTGCCAGCAGACCTACCCCTGTGGCTAATACCTGGTCACAGGTGGTTTCTGCTGGCCCCAGTGATACCACCGCTGGGGCTGAGGGGCAGATCACTAGGAAGCATGGGGTTAAATGTCAGATGTCTGGGGTCTACAGCATTGATATCTATCTGCGTGCTGCAGCTAACGTCATCAGCCCCTCTGTTATAGTAGCAGCCAGCAAAATGTACGGGAAAGCAGTTTTCTTTACCCGTACGCTGGCTGCTGCTCACATTCTTGTACAGAGAGGCATCACAGTGGGGGGATTATATGTCCCAATAGAACCCCTGGAAGGGTTGGGCACAAAAGTAACACTCTCTAATGTGCCCCCCTTCCTACCAGACTCCCTCCTGCGCCCCCACCTGCTAACCCTAGGGGAAGTAAAAACACCATTTATTAAAATTCCCCTGGGGTGCAGAGAGAGAGCACTTCGTCATGTGCTCTCTTTCAAGAGGCAGGTACAAATGTGCCTGCCTCAGGGCGCAGAAAACATTGAGGGGTCTTTTGGGGTTCCATTTGAGGGGGTGCTCTACAGGATTTTTTACAGCACTACGGAGGTGCAGTGCTATCATTGCAAGGGGTTGGGGCATACACGTAGGAATTGTCCTAATGAAAAGCATCATGCCCCAGCCCCAGCAAATGGCACCTCCGTCAGTACAGCACCCATCCCCGCTGAGCCCATAACAGCGGGGACCTCAAGGGTCATAGCCCCCCCACAGAGCTCAGGCAAGGAGGCCGTTCCTCAAGCCACCACCACGGCCTCCAAACCCCCTTCTTCCCCAAAAAAGCCATCTGTGTCTGTGGTTTCCAGCAAGACTGCAGACACGGGGAAAAAGGGGAAGAATGTCACCGGTCCTCCCAGTGTCACAGCTGCATCTCCCAAGTCCCAATCTGCCCCCACCATAATTACATCAGTTAGTGTGGGGGGGCACAGTGTAAGCAGAGGGATAATAAGCCCTCTGCAGGGGAGGCAGCTAGTGGCAGCTCCTCTTACAGGAGTGACGTCCCCAGGAAGTGGAAGCATAAAACCAACAGGGAGGTTGCTGATAAGTGGGAAGTGCTCTATAGTGGAGCACCTCCCTCTAAAAGCAAGAAGAGGAACAAAACATCTCCTCCTCATCCGGTGACATTGTCTGGCCCGGTTATTAAGCTCAGCCAGCCGGTGCCAGACCACACATCTCTCTCTCCAGACCCTATAGGGGTTAATGTGGAAAAGGGTCTGGAGGAAAAGCAGGGGCAAGAGGGTCTCCCAAGTGAGGCAGGGGTAGACAAGAAAGATCAGGTTCTGCCTCTGGCCTTTGAGGGGGGTCCCAACAAAGCCCCTGCTGAATGGGTAGTCAGTGTCCCTGAGGTGCTGAGCTTCAAGGGCACCAGTCAGTCTCCTCCTCCAGTGTCACTCTCTAGTGACGTACCTCGGGCTTTGTTAGAGCCCCAGGCCGAGTCACTACTGGAGGGGGGGAATATAGGCATGACCCCCATTCAGGACCCCATGGATTTGTCTGTCAGGGGGGATGTGGCACAAGGGGAAGTGGAAATGGGGGAGGGTGATAAAACAGGTTTTCCTGTTAACATCATGGGAGAGCCTGTCTACCCTCCTCAGCCGTCCACTGACCCTAACATCGGTGCCATCCAAGCTGAGCAAGCAGCGGTGGAACTGGCAGAGGAGGCATATAAAGCCTCCAAGGCTTCCATTAAGGAAGCCATGCCAGCCACTGCTGTCCAGCCAGCTACCCCTGAATGCACTCCTGAAGCTACAGGGGTGCAGCAGCAATCCATGGGTCCATTATTTACCTTGAAGGGTGCTAAAGGGACTCCTTCTGTATCATCTAAGAGGGGGTCCCTGAGAATAAAGCTGAGGAAACTGACTCCAGCCGGGGAGGATGGAGTAAAAGCCCTCAGCCAAGAGGAGCCCAGGGGTGACCCACTAGAAGGAACATCAGATTCTGGGTGGGTTATCCCTGTCAAGGAAATAGATCTATTCCTTGAGAGCACCCTTCATGGACAAAAGAAAAGGAAGGTGCGGCTGGCCTTGGAGAGGTGGAAGAATATGTCGTTTATTCTCCACTCTCTCCAGCAATATCTAGTGGTCAGCACTAGGGCCAAGAATTCTGGGACTGCGGAGCATCTCCGCGTCCGGAAATTCTATAAAATGTGCGTGTCCTATCAGCAGTCTCAAGGGTCTGAGGAACGCACAATTCCTGACACGCAGTAATGGCTTTGCACATCAGCACGCTAAATACCAATGGCTGTCAAGACAGTTTCCGCAGGTTCCAGGTACTCTCCTATTTATATCAGGGAGGGTACTCTGTGAGCTTCCTGCAGGAAACTCACACCACTCCAGAGGCTGAGGCCTCGTGGCAACTGGAATGGAGAGGCAGGGTCTTCTTCAGCCACTTCACATCGGCGTCATGTGGAGTGGTGACCCTGTTCTCAGAGTCTTTTCAGCCAGAGCTGCTGCTTGTGAAAGCTGTTATCACAGGCCATCTAATCCACCTCCGGGTCCGAGAGCAGGGTAGCATTATTAACCTAGTTAATATATATGCCCCTGCTGGAGGGCCCGAGAGAGCGAGGTTCCTCGCCAGACTGTCCCAGTTTTTGGAGACGGTTGACGCAGATGAGTGTTTGGTACTCGGGGGTGATTTCAATTGCACTTTCGACGCTCTGGACCGGAATAGTCCAGAGCCGTACCCGCCTTCTGCGTCAGCGCTGCGGGAGATCATCGCCCGCTTCTCCCTGGAGGACATCTGGTGAGAGCAGAACCCAGGGGCATCAGACGGTTTCACCTACGTCAGGGTGAGAGCCGGTCTGGTGTCCCACTCCCGGATCGACAGACTTTATATATCTAGTCACTATATGTCACGACTCGGTTCTTGTGCCATTAGGCTGGCTCTGTTCACAGACCACAACTGTGTGTCTGTGACGGTGGCGCTAACGCCAACAGCGCCACGAGCCGCCTACTGGCACTTCAACAATGCTTTGTTGAAGGACCAGGGGCTCGTGACATTGATCCGGGAGTTTTGGACGGACTGGAGCGGTTGCAAGGGGGACTTTGCCACGTTAAATCTGTGGTGGGACGTGGGCAAGGTTCATTTGCGACTTCTGTGTCAGGAATATACCAAGGGTGCGAGTGGGCAGCGCAAAGCTGAGTTAGAGTCACTCCGGGGGGAGGTACTCCATCTGGAGCAGAGGCTGTTCACTTGTAGGGACCAATCCCTGCAGAGCGAGTATGTAGAGAGGAAGGTTGTCCTCTGTGACCTGGAACGACACCAGGCCAAGGGGGCATACGTGCGCAGCCGCTTTGGTTTTCTCAAAGATCTAGACCGCGGCTCGCGCCTCTTCTACTCACTGGAGAAAAAGGGGGGTAACAGTAGACACATCACCTGTCTTCTAGATGAAGACGGTGACCCCCTTACAGATCCGGAGAGTATGCGGGATAGAGCCCGGAACTTTTATAAAGATCTTTACTCTCCGGATCCCATTTCTCCAGACGCCTGCAGGGTGCTATGGGACGGGCTCCCCACAGTCAGTGAGGGTGTAAGAGAGCGGCTTGATATACCACTATCTTTTCAAGAGCTCTCTGAAGCCCTCCGTGCCATGTCCTGTGAGAAGTCTCCAGGACTGGACGGACTGACTGTAGAGTTTTTCCAATTTTTCTGGGAGACTCTGGGACCTGATTTCCATCTGGTCCTTGGGGAAGTCCTGGAGACCGGGGAGATGCCCCTGTCTTGTCGCAGGGCAGTACTTGCCCTGCTGCCCAAAAAGGGGGATCTCCGGCTTATTAAGAACTGGCGACCGGTCTCTCTGCTCAGCACAGACTACAAGATTGTAGCTAAAGCCATCTCGCTTAGACTTGGGTCTGTGCTGGCAGAATTGGTTCACCCTGACCAGTCCTATGCGATCCCGGGCCGGACTATCTTTGATAGTATCTTTCTGGTCCGGGATCTATTGCATTATTCTCGCAGGACTGGTCTGTCACTCGCCTTTCTCTCTTTAGATCAAGAGTAGGCGTTTGACAGGGTGGACCATGGTTACCTCATAGCCACTCTGCAAGCGTACGGCTTTGGCCCACAGTTTGTGGGCTTTATAAGAACGCTGTACGCCTCTGCAGAGTGTTTACTTAAAATCAATTGGTCCCTAACAGCACCTTTGGTATTTGGACGAGGGGTGCGTCAAGGATGTCCCTTGTCTGGACAGTTATATGCACTGGCCATTGAGCCTTTCCTCTGCCTACTGAGGAAAAGGCTCACAGGGCTGGTGCTAAAAGATCCAGACATGCGGATTGTCCTTTCAGCTTATGCTGACGATGTGCTCCTCGTGGCCCAGGATCCAGTTGATCTTGAGCTGGCAAAACAGTGCCAGGAGGTATATTCAGCTGCCTCCTCCGCTCAGATCAACTGGTCCAAATGCACAGGCCTTTTAGAGGGTAATTTACAGGTAGACTCTTTGCCTCCCACGTTTCGTGACATCACGTGGGAGGCAGATGTCATTAAATATCTGGGGGTCTACCTGTCCGCTGCGGACGCTTCCGTCCCAGACAACTGGAGGGAGTTAGAGGGCAGTGTCCTCTCTCGTCTGGGACGATGGAGGGGTCTAGCAAAAATGCTTTCCCTTAGGGGGCGGACTCTAGTGGTGAATCAGCTGGTGGCTTCTCAGATCTGGCACCGGCTGATTTGTCTGAGTCCGACCCCCGAGTTTGTCACCAATATCCAGAGGAATTTGTTAGATTTCCTCTGGATGGGAAGGCATTGGGTCTCTGCAGGGGTGGCAAGTCTGCCTTTGTTGGAGGGTGGACAGGGAGTAGTTTGTGTGTGCTCCCAGTTGTCCACCTTCCGCCTTCAGTACCTGCAGAGATACCTATATGCAGATCCCTCTCCGCAGTGGTGTGCACTGGCATCCAGCTTTTATCTCCAGTTGCGCAACCTGGGGTATGACCGGCAATTATTTCTGATCAGGCCCGAGGGGTTTGGGGGAGACCTCTCTGTGTTGCCGGCATACTACCAGGAAACCCTCAAGGCCTGGAGCATGGTCTCCTTTGGGGGATGAAATATTCACGGAGCCCCTGCTATTTTAATCCAGCAGTGGGGGCTCCAATGTTACAGTCCCCCTGTATCATCCGCCGCCTTAGTCATGCACGGATGACCCGAGTCGGGGATCTCCTGGAATACGGGCGTTCTGATTGGGTGTCACCCCAGGAGCTTGCGCTCCGTTTGGGATATGTGACGCCCAAAGTCTCAGGGCGCTTGCTCCAGGAGATTAGGGATGCCATCTCCCCCGACTCGCACACCTTCCTTCGCGGGGCTTTGCAGGCCGGAGTGCCACATGCACCTTTCAACACCCCTGCTCCGGCTGTTTGCATTGGACACAAGCCCCGTGTTTCCCCTCAGGCTCCTCCTGTCCCCAACCTCTCAAAGTTGAGGGACATACCCTCGGCATGCTTTCGCGGCATGCCGAGGAAGAGCTTATATTCTCTCGTGCTCCATACAGTGCACTTCCTTGACCTCGTGACCCGTCCCGATACCATCTGGAGGCGGGTCCTACCAGCTGACGAGGGCAAGAGGCCCCGGTGGAGGGAACTTTATTCTGATTTAGTTCCACGACCCACCGGGGACTTGAGTTGGAGAGTGCTCCATGGTGCACTGAGCACGGGAGAGTACTTAGCTAAATTCACGGACTCTCCCTCCACTTGTCCATTCTGTGGCAAGGGAGAGTCCGTGTATCATATTTATTTTAGTTGCGCCAGACTGCAGCCCCTCTTGTCACTCTTGAGGGGCCTCCTCCTGCAGTTCTGGCTGCATTTCTCCCCTCACATTTTTATTTTTGGGCGCCCAGTGTCCCGGGGCAATAAGGCCAGGGACCTCCTCGTCAACCTGCTCCTGGCATTAGCCAAATTGGCTATATATAAGTCCAGGAAGCAGTGTTTGATAGGGGGGGTTCCCTTGTCACCTGAGGCCATGTTCCGGGTGCTGGTGCGCTCCCGTATGCGGGCAGAGTACCACCTGGCTTTGTCCACTGGGGGAATGGATGAGTTTGTCTCCCAGTGGGCTGTAGATGGTGTGCTCTGCTCGGTATCCCCCCATTCGGTTTCTTTTTCTCTTAACCTCCTAAAATGATTTTTATTTAGTTTACAGAACATGTTTTTCTCATCATTTTAAAATACACTGTGCCAAGTTCAACCAATCCAGTCTAGTTGGGGTACCAACAGTCCACATTTAAAAAAAAATGACAGGCAGAGGCAGGACACCCCGCAGA
Organism: Discoglossus pictus; assembly: GCA_027410445.1. Classification (NCBI taxonomy): domain Eukaryota; kingdom Metazoa; phylum Chordata; class Amphibia; order Anura; family Alytidae; genus Discoglossus; species Discoglossus pictus. Next base: position 123,119,840 of record CM050163.1, read on the forward strand.
GGCCGTCGTGGTCGTGGTGCTGTGATTCCCTTTGGCCCTACAATAATGCCCAGTGTTCAGAGGCCAGTTACCCTGAACTTGAAAAGTTCAGAGGACGTAGTTGACTGGCTAACACAGGACACCCAATCTTCTACAGCTTCCGCTTGGAACATTGACGCACCAACCTCCTCCAGATTAGCTTCGGGCACCTCTCAAGTTACCACTCACCTGCCTGCCGCCACCACCAACACTAGTACCACAGCCAATTCAATTGATCAGTCAGAAGAGTTATTTACACATCAGTTTGAAGAAATAAGTGATGCGCAACCATTATTAACAGAGAATGTAGATAACAGGGATATGTCTCAGTCAGGCAGCATTACACACATGTATGTACGATGTGATGATGATGATGATGATGTACCCGCTGCTGCTTCCTTTGTTCAGTTTTCATTTACAAGTGAGGCGGGTGATGATGATGACGATGCGTCCGTGGATGTCACGTGGGTGCCTGCTAGAAGAGAAGAAGAACAGGGGGAAAGTTCAGATGGGGATACAGAGAGGAGGAGGAGACGAGTTGGAAGTAGGGGGAGGTCATCGCAACGAGCTTGTGGCACAGTCAGACAGCATGCATCAGCACCCAGGGTCAGCCAGACAGCACGCCAATCAACGCATGCTGTTGCCACCACCAGAATGCCGTCACCGCCGAGCTCAGCAGTGTGGCATTTTTTTTGTGTCTCTGCCTCTGACAACAGCGATGCCATTTGCAACCTGTGCCAAAAGAAACTGAGTCATGGGAAGTCCAACACCCACCTAGGTACAACTGCTTTGCAAAGGCACATGATGTCACATCACAAACGCCAATGGGATCAACACATAAGTACAAGCAGCACACAAACTCAAAGCCGCCATCCTCCTCCTGGTCCATCATCTTCATCCACATCAACCACTGCTGTCCTCCTTGCCCCCTCTCAACTCTCCACCACTCCGTCTCTCGCATCTTGCTGTTCCTGCTCATCTCCTCACAGTCAGGTGTCTGTCAAGGGCATGTTTGAGCGTAAGAAGCCAATGCCACAAAGTCACCCCCTTGCTCGGCGTCTGACAGTTGGCTTGTCTGAACTCTTGGCCCGCCAGCTTTTACCATACAAGCTGGTGGAGTCTGATGCGTTCAAAAAGTTTTTAGCGATTGGGATAACGAAGTGGAAGGTACCCGGCTGAAATTTCTTTGCCCAAAAGGCGAACCCCAACCTGTACTCAATTGTGCAAACGGAAGTAATGGCATCTCTGGCACACAGTGTTGGGGCAAGGGTCCATCTGACCACTGATACCTGGTCTGCAAAGCATGGTCAGGGCAGGTAAATCACCTACACTGCGCATTGGGCAAACCTGCTGACGCCTGCCAAGCATGGAATGCGTGGCTCTGCAGAGGAGTTGGTGACACCGCCACGACTTGCAGGCAGGCCTGCTGCCACCTCCTATACTCCTCCTACTCCATCCTCTTCCATAACCTCCTCAGCTGAGTCCTCTTCTGCTGCTGCGTCTTGCTCCACATCAACGGCACCCCCCCCCCAGCTCCCCAGATACTATTCCACATCCCGGATACGGCAGTGTCATGCCATCTTGGGGTTGACTTGCCTCAAAGCAGAGAGTCACACCGGGCCAGCACTCCTGTCCGCCCTGAAAGCACAGGTGGATCAATGGCTGACTCTGCACCAACTAGAGATTGGCAAAGTAGTTTGTGACAACGGAAGAAATTTGTTGGCGGCATTGAATTTGGGCAAGTTGACGCATGTGCCGTGCATGGCACATGTGTGTAATCTGATCGTACAACGCTTTGTCCATAAGTATCCAGGCTTACAGGACGTCCTGAAGCAGGCCAGAAAGGTGTGTGGCCATTTCAGGCGTTCCTACACGGCCATGGCGCACTTTTCAGATATCCAGCGGCGAAACAACATGCCAGTGAGGCGCTTGATTTGTGACAGCCCCACACGTTGGAATTCAACACTCCTAATGTTCGACCGCCTGCTCCAACAAGAAAAAGCCATTAACGAGTATTTGTATGACCGGGGTGGTAGGAAAGCCTCTGCGGAGCTGGGGATTTTTTTGCCACGTTACTGGACGCTCATGCGCAATGCCTGTCGGCTCATGCGTCCTTTTGAGGGGGTGACAAACCTTGTCAGTCGCACCGAAGGCACCATCAGCGACATCATACCATTTGTTTTATTTCTGGAGCGTGCCCTGCGAAGAGTGCTGGATCAGGCCGTAGATGAGCGTGACGAGGAAGAGGAAGAGTTGTGGTCACCATCACCACCAGAAACAGCCTTATCAGCATCGCTTGCTGGACCTGCGGCAACGCTGGAAGAGGATTGTGAGGAAGAGGAGTCAGAGGAGGAATGTGGCTTTGAGGGGGAGGAGGAAGACCAATCACAACAGGCATCCCAGGGTGCTCATTGTCACCTATCTGGTACCCGTGGTGTTGTACGTGGCTGGGGGGAAGAACATATCTTCAGCGAGATCACTGAGGACGAGGAACGGGACATGACTAGCTCGGCATCCAACCTTGTGCAAATGGGGTCTTTCATGCTGTTGTGCCTGTCGCAGGACCCTCGTATAAAAAGGCTGAAGGGGAACGACCTGTACTGGGTGTGCACGCTACTAGACCCACGGTATAAGCAGAAAGTGCCTGATTTGTTACCAAATTACCGCAAGTCAGAAAGGATGCAGCAGGTCCAAAACAAATTAACAAGTATGCTTTACACAGCATATAAGGGTGATGTCACAGCACAAGGGCAATATAACAGGGGAAGAGGTGAAAGTAATCCACCTCCCACGACCACGCCAGCAAGGACAGGACGTTTAAAAGACGTGTTGTTGATGGAGGACATGCGGACCTTTTTCAGTCCTACGCATCGCATCAGCCCTTCGCGATCCACCCTCAGAGAACGACTTAACCGACAGGTAGCAGACTACCTCGCCTTAACTGCAGATATCAACACTCTGAGGAGCGATGAACCCCTTGACTACTGGGTATGCAGGCTAGACCTGTGGCCGGAGCTATCCCAATTTGCAATTGAACTTCTGGCCTGCCCCGCTTCAAGTGTCCTGTCAGAAAGGACCTTCAGTGCAGCAGGAGGTTTTGTCACCGAGAAGGGAAGTCACCTAGGGCAAAAAAGTCTAGATTGCCTCACCTTTATAAAGATGAATGAGGGATGGATCCCGAAGGGACTGACACTGGGCGATACATTCGACTGAAAAAGGCCTGATGAGATGAGCTGTCTTCGGCTATAAATGGTCCACACGCTGCTGTATGTTATCTGTGAATGCCGGATGACTTGCGTGAATTATCCGCCACCAACTAGGGTTCAAGAAGAGGCAATGTTTTATGGCACTTTCTGCCTGGGGAACAAAGGTCAATTTTTCTGGCCGCTACAACAGCAGCGGCTGCAACAATATCTAATTTTTGAATTTCAATTTTTATGCCAGAAGGCGTACTGCATGTAATGGAAAAGAAAGCATATTGAACAGTCTTGCATAACACAACAGTTGTGCAAAAATACATATTTACAATGAAGACATTTTTTTTTAAATTAGGTGGCTACTGGCTAGGCCTTCTTTTTTTTACTTTTTTGGTTAATACATTTTCTTTTTTTTTACTGTGATTGCAATTTTTAAGAGAAACCTAAGACATGGTAAAACAGACAATAGTAAAGTCCTATTATCTATCATCACTCCAGCAGTAGCTTATTATTTACAATATCTAACCTGCTCAATTGCCCTTGGGTTACCCTAGGGCAGGCTTCAGTAGGCGACCTCTCCTCCAGGGCTCCCCCACTCCGGTCCTTCCCCCTGAGTCGCTTCAACCATTAACAAATGTTTTATTATATTAGGGGGGCACTAAATGGGGATGTTATCCAGGGATCCCAAAATGTCTGGAACTGGTTGATTCTATCCAAGACTACATGGTTAAATCTCTCGTTGAGCAGTAAATAGTTGATTTTTTTTATTAATTCCTGAAAGTTTTCATTTGGGGTTTTCCAACTACTAGCTATGTGTATTTTTTCTTTCAAAAAATATTTTATTAGGTCAATCTTAAACATTTTAGAAGCTTGTAAGCATGTTTCTTCCCATAGTCTTATGACTGCCCAACACTCCCACCAGACATGAATAAATGTAGCCTCATTACCACTGTTCCTAAAACATGAGCTGCTCCATTTTGGATCCCATTTATTAGCTTAAAAGGAGTAATATATGTCCTGTGTAGGACCTTTATTGAAGTCTCAAGCAGACTATAATTGAAAGATCCCCTACTTAAGCCTTGCCAACTTTTATCCCATGTGCTATCTGCCAACTCGATGCCCAAATCCCTCTCCCAGGCTTTGGTATAGTCTGGTTTGTTTGCCCATGAGTTTTCATTAAATAGTTCATACATGAGGCTAATAATACCAGGCTGAAAGGGGGAATCCCTACATTTTTTGAGTAGCCAGGTGTTTCTTTGGCGGGTTCCCCTACCACTTATCGTATATATAAAATGATGTATCCTGCAAAAATTATAGTGTTCAGCCAGGGGTAAATTGTATCTATCTCTCACCCACTCAAAGGTCATTATTTTGTCGTCATAAAACCATGGACCAACCCTTAGTAGGTTCTGAGACTTCCACCAACTGAGAGAGCTTTCCGGAAGATGTATCTTAAAGTGAAGTGGGGATTGGGTACGATAGGGGTAAGATCTGATACCGGAGTGTGCAGTTTTTGTGTCCAGTTCATCTCCGTCCATATTTTTTATGAGTGCTTAATCAATGGGTTTTTCAAGTTTCTCAAAAAAGCATACAGGCCTGGAATCCATATTACTGTGTCCCATGTATAAGGTGACATGCTTACATTTTCCATAAATACCCAGAGCGGCTGATGTGTTTTGGAGAATGCGACAGAGGAATGAAAGCCAGCTGCGCTGCCTTGTAATACAGTTTGAGATTCGGGTCCCTACCCTCTTTTGGAAAGACTATAAGGTCGGCCTGATTCAATTAAGGGGGCATAGGTTCTCCATTTAGTATAGCGTTAAACAAAGATGTTAGGTGCGGGGGTAAGCAAGGGCTCAAATTTCTTATAGTACAGATGAGTAAAACCGTCTGGCCCTGGGGACTTGCCAAATTTAAGATCTTGGATTGTAGATTTAACTTCCACTTGGGATATGTCTAGGTTCAAGCTGTCCAATTGAGGTACAGGTATTTTGTGGACTTCTTGCTGTAGTAGGAAGAACTCTATGTCAGATCCGCTGCAGCGGGATTGGGATGAATATATGGTCTGATCGAAGTTTTGAAATGTTTCTTGGATAGCATTGGGGCTAAAGGAGGTTTGGCCATCACTTAGTCTAAAGATACCGTATATTATGTCCTCTCTTGGGGGGTAAAGACACTAATAATTCCTCCAATAAAATTCTGCTTTTTTTTTTGTGGGCAAGGTCACTGGTTAGCCCCTTGGGTTATCTGTTAAAAAGAGTGGTGCAGAGACTGTGGGGGCTGTTAGCCTCCTTGTCCCTGTGTGGCCGTTTAGAATCCCTGCTGCTGCATGTTTCAGCTTTATTAAGGTGTAATTGTACAGCGTTTGACTCAAGTAGCTGCCTGTGCTAGGTCAGTTTTGCTTAATTGCTGGGCCCTTTTCCTGCCAAGATGGTGATTGTCAGTCCATGGGCCTCTATGTCCCCTTCACTACCTTTGTCCCCGCTTGTGTGCTTATTTGGGATGGCCCCCCTTTATATCTCCGGCCCCTGGCCTTGTAAGGGTCGCCCTCTCAATCTCTGAGTGTGGATATGCAGGGATGGGGCGTTGAATCAGGCCTACCTTCTTCTCTGCTCGCTGCAAGATCAACAATACCTAATTTTTAAGGCATGTGTACATGCCTAATTTTTCTGGCCTCTGGTGCTGCACTGTGGCTTCAATAACCAAACCCAAAAAAAAGGCACATAACAGGGATTAAACTGGCAGGAGTAGTACTACTTAACACACCACTCATATCTGGTGTAACAGTAGTGTACATTTAAAACCAAAAACATTTTTTCTACTGTAATAGATTGCATAGCAGTTAGTTGTCTGCAAGCGTGTGTGTCAGACCTACAGCGTCTACTCTACCAACTTCTGCAAGTGCACAGTGCCACTCATATCTGTTGTCACAGTAGCTTGGACGCATAGTACCGATCTGTCAAAACCTGTAATGATGAATGAGGTCTAGAGTAGCCTGGTTACCTTATCCTCTACAGGTTGAGACCTAATGTTTGGGTGACTCCAGACCAACACATGAGTACAAGCAGCACACAAACTCAAAGCCGCCATCCTCCTCCTGGTGCAGCATCATAAGCCACATCAACCACTGCTGTCCTCCTTGCCCCCTCTCAACCATCCGCCACTCCGTCTCTCACCTTGAGCAGTTCCTGCTCATCTGCCCATAGTCAGGTGCCTGTAAAGGACATGTTTGAGCGTAAGAAGCTAATGTCACAAAGTGCCCCAAAAATGAAGTGATACGACCAACAAAGCATCTTTTTCCATCTCCTGGTTCTAAAAATCCAGGCCTTATACATGTCCCCTGATAGGTAACGTAACAAGTATTAAACTGATAAGAGTAGTACTTACAAACACGTCACTCCTATCTGGTGGCACCTTTGACTGCACGTGCCATGCCCCAAAATTGAAGTGATACGACCAACAAAGCATCTTTCTCCATCTCCTGGTTCTAAAAATCCAGGCCTTATACACGCCCCCTGGTAGGTAACGTAACAAGTATTAAACTGATAAGAGTAGTACTTACAAACACGTCACTCCTATCTGGTGGAACCTTTGACTGCACGTGCTGTGCCCCAAAATTGAAGTGATACGACCAACAAAGCATCTTTTTCCATCTCCTGGTTCTAAAAATCCAGGCCTTATACACGCCCCCTGATAGGTAAGGTAACAATTATTAAACTGATAAGAGTAGTACTTACAAACACGTCACTCCTATCTGGTGGCACCTTTGACTGCACGTGCCATGCCCCAAAATTGAAGTGATACGACCAACAAAGCATCTTTTTCCATCTCCTGGTTCTAAAAATCCAGGCCTTATACACGCCCCCTGATAGGTAACGTAACAAGTATTAAACTGATAAGAGTAGTTCTTACAAACACGTCACTCCTATCTGTTGGCACCTTTGACTGCACGTGCCATGCCCCAAAATTGAAATGATACGACCAACAAAGCATCTTTTTCCATCTCCTGGTTCTAAAAATCCATGCCTTATACACGCCCCCTGATAGGTAACGTAAAAAGTATTAAACTGATAAGAGTAGTACTTACAAACACGTCCCTCCTATCTGGTGGCACCTTTGACTGCACGTGCCGTGCCCCAAAATTGAAGTGATACGACCAACAAAGCATCTTTTTCCATCTCCTGGTTCTAAAAATCCATGCCTTATACACGCCCCCTGATAGGTAACGTAACAAGTATTAAACTGATAAGAGTAGTACTTACAAACACGTCACTCCTATCTGGTGGAACCTTTGACTGCACGTGCTGTGCCCCAAAATTGAAGTGATACGACCAACAAAGCATCTTTTTCCATCTCCTGGTTCTAAAAATCCAGGCCTTATACACGCCCCCTGATAGGTAAGGTAACAATTATTAAACTGATAAGAGTAGTACTTACAAACACGTCACTCCTATCTGGTGGCACCTTTGACTGCACGTGCCATGCCCCAAAATTGAAGTGATACGACCAACAAAGCATCTTTTTCCATCTCCTGGTTCTAAAAATCCAGGCCTTATACACGCCCCCTGATAGGTAACGTAACAAGTATTAAACTGATAAGAGTAGTTCTTACAAACACGTCACTCCTATCTGGTGGCACCTTTGACTGCACGTGCCATGCCCCAAAATTGAAATGATACGACCAACAAAGCATCTTTTTCCATCTCCTGGTTCTAAAAATCCAGGCCTTATACACGCCCCCTGATAGGTAACGTAACAAGTATTAAACTGATAAGAGTAGTACTTACAAACACGTCCCTCCTATCTGGTGGCACCTTTGACTGCACGTGCCGTGCCCCAAAATTTTAGGTGATACGACCAACAAAGCATCTTTTTCCATCTCCTGGTTCTAAAAATCCAGGCCTTATACACGCCCCTGATAGGTAACGTAACAAGTATTAAACTGATAAGAGTAGTACTTACAAACACGTCACTCCTATCTGGTGGCACCTTTGACTGCACGTGCCGTGCCCCAAAATTTAGGTGATACGACCAACAAAGCATCTTTTTCCATCTCCTGGTTCTAAAAATCCAGGCCTTATACACGCCCCTGATAGGTAACGTAACAAGTATTAAACTGATAAGAGTAGTACTTACAAACACGTCACTCCTATCTGGTGGCACCTTTGACTGCACGTGCCGTGCCCCAAAATTGAAGTGATACGACCAACAAAGCATCTTTTTCCATCTCCTGGTTCTAAAAATCCAGGCCTTTTACACGCCCCCTGATAGGTAACGTAACAAGTAATAAACTAATAAGAGTAGTACTTACAAACACGTCACTCCTATCTGGTGGCACTTTTGACTGCACGTTCCGTGCCCCAAAATTTAAGTGATACAACCAACAAAGCATCTTTTTCCATCTCCTGGTTCTAAAAATCAAGGCCTTATACACGCCCCCTGATAGGTAACGTAACAAGTATTAAACTGATAAGAGTAGTACTTACAAACACGTCACTCCTATCTGGTGGCACCTTTGACTGCACTTGCCGTGCCCCAAAATTGAAGTGATACGACCAACAAAGCATCTTTTTCCATCTCCTGGTTCTAAAAATCCAGGCCTTATACACGCCCCCTGATAGGTAACGTAAAAAGTATTAAACTGATAAGAGTAGTACTTACAAACACGTCACTCCTATCTGGTGGCACCTTTGACTGCACGTGCCGTGCCCCAAAATTGAAGTGATACGACCAACAAAGCATCTTTTTCCATCTCCTGGTTCTAAAAATCCAGGCCTTATACACACCCCCTGATAGGTAACGTAACAAGTATTAAACTGATAAGAGTAGTACTTACAAACACGTCCCTCCTATCTGGTGGCACCTTTGACTGCACGTGCCGTGCCTTAAAATTGAAGTGATACGACCAACAAAGCATCTTTTTCCATCTCTTGGTTCTAAAAATCCAGGCCTTATACACGCCCCCTGATAGGTAACATAACAAGTATTAAACTGATAAGAGTAGTACTTACAAACACGTCACTCCTATCTGGTGGTACCTTTGACTGCACGTGCCGTGCCCCAAAATTGAAGTGATATGACCAACAAAGCATCTTTTTCCATCTCCTGGTTCTAAAAATCCAGGCCTTATACACGCCCCCTGATAGGTGCTGTGACAGGTTTTAAACTGATAAGAGTAGTACTACTTAACACACCTTATAATAATGCAGAGAGAGGCAATGCAGTGAGAGGAGTCTGAAGAAGAGGAGTCAGAGGAGGAAGGTGGCTTTGAGGATGTGGAAGACCAAACACAGCAGGTGTCCCAGGGTGCTTGTTGTCAACTTTCGGGGACCCTTGGTGGCTGGGTGGAGGAAGAGACCTTCAATGACATCAGTGAGGACAAGGAACGGGACATGGCTAGCTTGGTATCCAACCTTGTGCAAATGGGGAATTTGCGGTTGTGCAAATGGACTGTTTGTGGTTGTTTGCGGTGTTTTAAACGGGGAGTTTGGTCTGTCACTGTGAAGTGGGCCTGACCCTTACACTACCTGATCGATATAACATCATACCTGATGTTTTAATGCACGTTATTCCAAACAATTTAGGAATGTTAGGTAATTTATGCCCTTTATGGCTTAAAACCAGACTCTGTATCAACTATGTAATTTTCCGTGGGAGTTTTGCCATGGATCCCCCTCCTGCATGCCAAAGTCCAGTTGTTAGACCCCTTGAAACAACTTTCCCATCACTATTGTGGCCAGAAAGAGTCCCTGTGGGTTTTAAAATTCGCCTGCCCATTGAAGTCTATGGCGGTTCGCCGATGTTCGCCGGTTCGCGAACATTTGCGGCGGTTCGCGGTTCGCGAACCGAAAATTTTAGGTTTGCGACATCACTAGGTAAGGGTCTAGGGGGGAACTATGGAAATGGTCTTAGGGGTATCCATGGAAAGAAGTATTGGGTAGGAACAGCTATGGAAAGGATCTTAGGGGGTGCTACTATTGAAAGTGTCTCAGGGAGGAGTGATGTTAAGGGGAGGGGTCTTAAGGAGGGGAGCTGTTATGTGAAGTGGTCTTGAGCAGCACAGAGGCGTATTTACAGGGGGGCAAAATTAATTTTGCACCATGGCCCTCCATTTATTAGCTCAGCCACTGGCCTCCAGAATAACATTTTAAAACAACACTATGCCCTCTTTGTTTTGCTAATAACTTTCCTCTCACTCCTTTTTGCGTTCTGAACCTATTCTTTGGAACTCTTTGCCTTGTTCCACTAGACTATTAGACTCATTCGGTTGCAAAAATGGAGGAGTGGTGGAGGAGAGGAGGGGGAGGTGGTGGAGGAGGTGAGGAGTGGCAGAGAGGACAGTGGTGGAGTGGAGAAGGTGGAGAGCGGAGGAGAGGAGGATAGTGGAGTAGAGGAGGTGGGTGTTGGCTGTGTGCCCATAGAAATAGGCGCATCTAGTAAAGGGACAGAGGGAGAGGGGCCTGATCCGAGTGGGGAGTTAGTTAGGGGGAGGGACAGGCCTCAGGAGCTGTTGAGGGAGCAAAGGATCCCCACAGTCGGGAGGAAAAGAGGCTAAAGGCAAGCACAGGGCCCTAAACTACATGCACCAGGAGAATGAGGTCCTCCTTGGTGCCATCCGTGGACGCCCCGTTAACTTTGTGAGGGGAGGGAAGTTAGGCCCGTCCCTAGGGCCAATGCATAGAAGGAGGTAGCGGCCATAGTAACAGCAGTATATATTTAGTGGGAGAGGGTGAGCCAGGTGCCCGCCGCTGGAGCTTCAGGCCTGGTGGCCCAAAAGGATCCAGCCTCCATGTCAGGTGAATATCACATACACCAACATGCCACCGCATGTACATCACACACACTACAGATGTACATGAAGACTAACAAGGACACTGACATGTCAGCTCTGTGGAATTAACAAGGGATAGATGGATACATCATTAAATCCATGAAGCTGACAAATCACTGTCATTCGTGGGCACAACAACAGTAATCAATGGATAGAGAGTCCATGTATGTGTGTGCCCACTGCAGCGTATGAAGTTACAGACCGCAGATGGATTCATGATAGCGTTAGGAGCCAAGAACAATCAAGATCAAGAACCATCTTGATGAAATAAAGCTTTTTTTACACCATTCTCACCATGTGAGTGTGTTTCCAATGGATAGGGTTTTGGGACATCCACATACATCACATCTGTGTCACATTCCTATATCAGTAAACTAATGAGCCCTAGTTACTATGCAATAGGTTAATACATATCATAATAATAATAATAATATAATAATACTAATATAAAAAAATATCATAATATATATATATATATATATATAATATAATAATAAAGGGTTAATGCACATGAAAAGTTCAATTAGTGATAATGTCAATTGATAGCTTAACACTTAATGGGATGTCACCAGATGGTAATGGGAATATACAGTATCTTGTCACTTAGCAACCAACAATGGCGTGGGACTTTCCAGGATGGAAAGCTGGCAGCAAGGAATCGCAGAATAGGGAAGTAGCTTGCAGCCATCCCTTGCAGGCACACATCTCCCTTAATAGAATGAGGCCCTATGAGCTTCAATCAATTGAGCAATTGTAAGTTACCGAAGCCTGTGATGGAGCGAGTAAGTTAATTTGCTATTCAACTGGTGTTTTTTTGCAAGCCGCAAACGAGCTACGTGTTATGGGCTTGAAATCCTTGCAGGTGTTAAAACCGGAACTTACAGTGCATTGAAGCCTTTGATATCTCAAGTCTGCAAGAGTTACAATCGCTAAAATCGCAAATCGCTTTTCAATTGCTACAATCCCTCAAGACCACAAATGTATTCAAGCCTGCAAAAAGCAAATGTCGGCCAGAATCTTATGGGTTCCAAACAGGACCTGCAAAGGGTTTACAGACTAGTTTGTAGCGTTGAAAAAAGACAATAAAAACCCACCAATGGACTTTAAAATATGGGGAAAGCAATGGAAGGCATTATAATTCGTTGCACAACAGTTGAATTAGCAAATTAGCTTCTGGGCTTCATTACGGGCTACAGTAACTTGCAATTGTTTCTTGACATCATGATATACATAATTACATCAGCTATGACATTACTCATTACATCACATATAATATGAAAATTACATTATCCATGGTATATTTGCATAGTTACATAGTAATTGAGGTTGAAAAAAAGGCTTTCAGTCCATCAAGTTCAATCTTTTAAGATCTCCTCTAATCTGCAATATGTGGATTAGTTGTTGGTTGATCCAGAGGAAGGCAAACAGAAAAGGAAAAAAAAAAATGAGTGAAACTTAGCCAATTGTCTCAAAAGGGAAAACAATTAATTCCTTCCTGACCCCAGACAATGTGAGGAATGCTAGACCCCATGAGTGTTTTCTACTCTTCAAACAATCATTTTATATACAGAAAGGGAAAATAAATGCTGAATATTTATTTAATGCTTAATTCACGGCGATTAACATTGTTAAAAATCCTGGATTGTTGTGATTAGTTTGAAATTGGGCTAATTTTGGAACTTCCAGTAAACCTATAATTCTGTGTCCTTCAAGTAGAAACCATAAATCCCACAGTGGAAGGTACTGGAGTATCACTCTGAACCAAGCTGAATTCCAGTTAGTAAATTAGACTTAGGGCCTCATTCAATTGATGGCCGCAAAATGGCTGCAAAGCTGTGATTCCTTGCGAGGGTGCTGCGGCCCCTCATAGCCCTACTTCTATGTTGCTATTCAAATGAAAGGGGCTGCAGCACACCCCTTCCTATGGCCGATCGCAAGACAGGCAATCGGCTGTTAGCTTTGGCATGCTTGGACCTGATAGACCCCCAGAAGTGATGGGGTGAAATAGGCTTAGATGGGGATAAATAGGCCTAGAAGAGGTTAGATAGGCTAGATGAAGTTAGGTAGGCTAGATGGGGTTACAAAGGCTTAGATGGGGATAAATAGGGCTAGAAAAGGGTTAAATAGGCCCGGTTAGGGTTAAATAGGCCCAGTTAGAGTTATTAGGTCCAGATATAGTTAAATAGGCCCATATAGGATTAAATAGGCCAAGTTAGAGATTGATAGGCCCAGTTAGTGTTAGATTGGCCCAGTTGGGGTTAAATAGGTCTAGAAGGGGTTCAATATGCCCAGTTAGGGTTAAATAGGCCCAGTTAGAGTTATTAGGAACAGATAAGGTTAAATAGAACAAGTTAGGGTTAAATATGCCCAGTTAGAGTTAGATAGGCCCAGTTAGGGTTAAATAGGCCCAGTTATGGGTAGATAGGCCCAGTAAGGGTTAAATAGGGTTTAGTATGGTATTCATGAAGTATAGCTATAGTTAATGGGGTATAGTTAGGGTTAATAGTGTAGTGTAGTGCTTAGACTTTTATCATGAGGGTCCTGGAGTTTTGAATTCAAGACAGCAGTGGGAAATTTAAATCTCGTGGATGTTGCGGGGGTCCCGCAAGGGGTTAATGTGGGGAGCAGCCAGGGGTCTCGATCGAACCCCTGCAGTAAGGGTTAATTTGTGCACATTGCAGTGGTCACGATGGGAACCCCTGCATTATAGGGTTAATGTGTGCATCCTGCAGGGGTCTCAATCGAACCTTTGCATTATTGGGGTGATGTAGGGACACTGTGTTGTCACTGCAGGGACGGCTCCAGTGTGGAAGTAAGCTGTGGCATTGCTTCCCTTGCTTCTATACCCTTCTTAATACATGTTAATATTTTATTTGCCTTTGCAGCTGCTGTTTGGCATTGAGCACTGTTACCTAGGTGGTTGTCCAGAAGTACACCCAAATCTCTTTCAATATCTGATACCCCTATATCTATCCATTAATATTATAAATTGCATGGCTATTTTCCTTCCCAGATGCATAACTTTACATTTATTTGTATTAACCTTCCTGGCGGTATGATTATGTCAGTATTTAGAATGTTAAAGCGGTACATAAAAAAATACTGACATAATCATTCACTGCCAGAAGACATGCTGCGGGGGGAGAGATGAGGTGGCAGCTCATCTGATTACAATAACAAGTAAGGAGAGAGGGGGAAGTGAGGATGATGAGCATGGGGAAGTGAGAAGCAGGATCCTAAGGGGGGAAGGAGGAGGATGATACTAAGGGGGAAGGAGGAGGATGATAATGAGGAAGGAAGAGGAGGATGATCGGGGGAAGGAGGAAGAGGATGATCAGGGGAAGTAGGCATGAGGGGAAGCAATGGTGAGCTGAGGGGCCCAGGCAAATATGGCAGTACTGGGCCTCCTCTAGATCCTCCATGCAGTAACCAATTTAGGTACTTAAAATTAACCCTGAGTCACGCTCAGGATTACCGTTTAGGAGGTTAAATCTCATCTGCCATTTAGATTCCCATTCCTCTAAGTTATGTAAATCTCTTTGGAGGGAAAGTACCTACATTTCAGATTTAATTACCTTGCACATCTTTGTGTCTGGAGTATGGAGACACTATTTTCCAGTCCCACCTCTAACAGCCCTATTAAATTTGAAGACTGTATGTGCAATGTGAAACTCGCAACGGCTGCATGCTTGAAATTTGTTACCTAGCTATTAAATTAGAACGGGTTGTGAGATATGAGCTTGAGAAGCAAACCCGTAAACCATTTGCTGAACGTTGGAGGTGAGTGATCAATTAGTCAGACCTGTAGTTACAGTCTTGAATGAGCCAATGGAAACAGACATCGTCATCATTGCGTCACAGAAAAATGGAGGTTGGATTTCGAAGTCTTACGGGTTCAATTACGAGTTACGATCTGACCCACATTCCAGATATAATGCAATATTAATAAAGCCGTAAATATGATATTCTACAACATACGAGTTACAGTATATGTATTAAGACACTGATTGCCAGGATCGATATACCACAAAAATTAAACATGAAATAAAGTATTTTTCGGGGCCGATTTGCAAGCTTGAGAATGTTGTGCTAAGACCTAATATTACTTTCCCTTTTAATAAAATTACAGTAGTGTGGTGATATTTGCATTTAAAGTGCTACAGATTAGACCTTATAAATGCATGTTGACTCCTACTTATAATCCTGTTAAAATAGACATATCACATATGTATGAAAATTACATTATCCATGGTATATTTGCATAGTTACATAGTAATTGAGGTTGAAAAAAAGGCTTTCAGTCCATCAAGTTCAATCTTTTAAGATCTCCTCTAATCTGCAATATGTGGATTAGTTGTTGGTTGATCCAGAGGAAGGCAAACAGAAAAGGAAAAAAAAAATGAGTGAAACTTAGCCAATTGTCTCAAAAGGGAAAACAATTAATTCCTTCCTGACCCCAGACAATGTGAGGAATGCTAGACCCCATGAGTGTTTTCTACTCTTCAAACAATCATTTTATATACAGAAAGGGAAAATAAATGCTGAATATTTATTTAATGCTTAATTCACGGCGATTAACATTGTTAAAAATCCTGGATTGTTGTGATTAGTTTGAAATTGGGCTAATTTTGGAACTTCCAGTAAACCTATAATTCTGTGTCCTTCAAGTAGAAACCATAAATCCCACAGTGGAAGGTACTGGAGTATCACTCTGAACCAAGCTGAATTCCAGTTAGTAAATTAGACTTAGGGCCTCATTCAATTGATGGCCGCAAAATGGCTGCAAAGCTGTGATTCCTTGCGAGGGTGCTGCGGCCCCTCATAGCCCTACTTCTATGTTGCTATTCAAATGAAAGGGGCTGCAGCACACCCCTTCCTATGGCCGATCGCAAGACAGGCAATCGGCTGTTAGCTTTGGCATGCTTGGACCTGATAGACCCCCAGAAGTGATGGGGTGAAATAGGCTTAGATGGGGATAAATAGGCCTAGAAGAGGTTAGATAGGCTAGATGAAGTTAGGTAGGCTAGATGGGGTTACAAAGGCTTAGATGGGGATAAATAGGGCTAGAAAAGGGTTAAATAGGCCCGGTTAGGGTTAAATAGGCCCAGTTATTAGGTCCAGATATAGTTAAATAGGCCCATATAGGATTAAATAGGCCAAGTTAGAGATTGATAGGCCCAGTTAGTGTTAGATTGGCCCAGTTGGGGTTAAATAGGTCTAGAAGGGGTTCAATATGCCCAGTTAGGGTTAAATAGGCCCAGTTAGAGTTATTAGGAACAGATAAGGTTAAATAGAACAAGTTAGGGTTAAATATGCCCAGTTAGAGTTAGATAGGCCCAGTTAGGGTTAAATAGGCCCAGTTATGGGTAGATAGGCCCAGTAAGGGTTAAATAGGGTTTAGTATGGTATTCATGAAGTATAGCTATAGTTAATGGGGTATAGTTAGGGTTAATAGTGTAGTGTAGTGCTTAGACTTTTATCATGAGGGTCCTGGAGTTTTGAATTCAAGACAGCAGTGGGAAATTTAAATCTCGTGGATGTTGCGGGGGTCCCGCAAGGGGTTAATGTGGGGAGCAGCCAGGGGTCTCGATCGAACCCCTGCAGTAAGGGTTAATTTGTGCACATTGCAGTGGTCACGATGGGAACCCCTGCATTATAGGGTTAATGTGTGCATCCTGCAGGGGTCTCAATCGAACCTTTGCATTATTGGGGTGATGTAGGGACACTGTGTTGTCACTGCAGGGACGGCTCCAGTGTGGAAGTAAGCTGTGGCATTGCTTCCCTTGCTTCTATACCCTTCTTAATACATGTTAATATTTTATTTGCCTTTGCAGCTGCTGTTTGGCATTGAGCACTGTTACCTAGGTGGTTGTCCAGAAGTACACCCAAATCTCTTTCAATATCTGATACCCCTATATCTATCCATTAATATTATAAATTGCATGGCTATTTTCCTTCCCAGATGCATAACTTTACATTTATTTGTATTAACCTTCCTGGCGGTATGATTATGTCAGTATTTAGAATGTTAAAGCGGTACATAAAAAAATACTGACATAATCATTCACTGCCAGAAGACATGCTGCGGGGGGAGAGATGAGGTGGCAGCTCATCTGATTACAATAACAAGTAAGGAGAGAGGGGGAAGTGAGGATGATGAGCATGGGGAAGTGAGAAGCAAGATCCTAAGGGGGGAAGGAGGAGGATGATACTAAGGGGGAAGGAGGAGGATGATAATGAGGAAGGAAGAGGAGGATGATCGGGGGAAGGAGGAAGAGGATGATCAGGGGAAGTAGGCATGAGGGGAAGCAATGGTGAGCTGAGGGGCCCAGGCAAATATGGCAGTACTGGGCCTCCTCTAGATCCTCCATGCAGTAACCAATTTAGGTACTTAAAATTAACCCTGAGTCACGCTCAGGATTACCGTTTAGGAGGTTAAATCTCATCTGCCATTTAGATTCCCATTCCTCTAAGTTATGTAAATCTCTTTGGAGGGAAAGTACCTACATTTCAGATTTAATTACCTTGCACATCTTTGTGTCTGGAGTATGGAGACACTATTTTCCAGTCCCACCTCTAACAGCCCTATTAAATTTGAAGACTGTATGTGCAATGTGAAACTCGCAACGGCTGCATGCTTGAAATTTGTTACCTAGCTATTAAATTAGAACGGGTTGTGAGATATGAGCTTGAGAAGCAAACCCGTAAACCATTTGCTGAACGTTGGAGGTGAGTGATCAATTAGTCAGACCTGTAGTTACAGTCTTGAATGAGCCAATGGAAACAGACATCGTCATCATTGCGTCACAGAAAAATGGAGGTTGGATTTCGAAGTCTTACGGGTTCAATTACGAGTTACGATCTGACCCACATTCCAGATATAATGCAATATTAATAAAGCCGTAAATATGATATTCTACAACATACGAGTTACAGTATATGTATTAAGACACTGATTGCCAGGATCGATATACCACAAAAATTAAACATGAAATAAAGTATTTTTCGGGGCCGATTTGCAAGCTTGAGAATGTTGTGCTAAGACCTAATATTACTTTCCCTTTTAATAAAATTACAGTAGTGTGGTGATATTTGCATTTAAAGTGCTACAGATTAGACCTTATAAATGCATGTTGACTCCTACTTATAATCCTGTTAAAATAGACATATCACATATGTAGTTGTCAGCATTACGGGTTGTTGCTAACGCTTGCTAGCAAGCAGCTATGAAGCAGCTCCTTGTGCTGGTGGAGATGAGCGCCGTATGCGCTCATCCCTAGGATCCCCTATGACTTTATCTGCATTTGCAGAGATGATGGAGGCTCTACGTCGCCTCACAACCGCTTACAAACCACTACACAAGCGGGACTTGAAAAAAAAAACATAAACATGCAATGACTAACTACAGACTTACACAAAAATATACCATCCGCGGGACTTCGAAAAAAAAAATTGCGGATTTACACAAAAACAAACAGAAAAAATCCATTACGGACTCGCAAAAATACGACAACCAGCTCACAGCGCAAAACATTAAAAAACATAAAAATACACACAACAATAAAATAAAAACCTTACCCACGCCAAGGGGGGACACACAGGACCTCTGCAACACTGCTTAAACCTCTAATTCGGTCAAATTTACAAAGTTTAGCCACTTGAAAATCTCCTAAGCGAGATAAAAAATGGCCGCCGATAAAAACTAAAACGAGTCTACACGACCCCTAAAGCCACTAAATACCACAAACCAAATAAGGCTTTTACAAAAACCTGTACGACCTACAACATACACCATTAGCAAGGATGCTAAATCATACAAACCCGCCTACAACATACACATTCGCCACCATTTTACAACACTAACTTACAGAATGCGGAAGTACCCAGCTACACTAACGGCTTCCCCTCGCACACGCAGCCTATATACACTACAAAATGCACACATTGCTGACACTTACACCTCAGCTCCACAACAGTGCAAACCTACATTGTATGCTGCAGGAACATGAAAACAGATTGTCAGCTCTTCAGAACAATGCTTCCTGCATGTATTACTTACAAATAGATAAAGTATATTAATTTATTCATTTACTAATTATTTCATTAGCATCACAAAAAAGATATACACAAAAAAAAAAAACACTATTGCAAAAAACTCAAAAGACATTCACTGCGCGGCTCACAACGAGCACCAACGCTGCTCATACTACACAAACTACACCAGGGGACAGCCTTGCAATAAGCGCAAAAAGCAAATCAGCGCCGACCTTACAATGACAGCAAAAAATACAACGTCTCATCTCTGCGAGCCTCGCGAAGCGAGCTGTTAACTCGTAGGTCTTAGCCGATGAGCGCCTCATAGTCTGGGACCTGTTAAGCCACTACAACGCACTACAACTATCAGCACTAACACAAAGAGGCAAACAAACACGAGGGACTTGGCCAAAAAACACTTCCTAAACCCCCCAAAAAAATACAAGACGCGGGACTTAGAAAAAAAACGATAGGAGACGCAAAAAATTACGAGATTTACAGGCGATCGACGAAAACAATAAAAACACACTAAATACAACCCAAAAATTACAAAAACATCACAGACAGCACGGGGCAACAGCCAGGACGTCTGGGAGTGATGTGGAATGCAAATTTAACTTGATTTAGAAGATTTTCGCCACTCGAAAATTGCCTAAGCAAGGAAAAAATGGCAGCTGAAAAAAATGAAAACGAGGCTACACGATCACGGACCGTGCAAAACACTGCCAAACGCATAGCACTTTACTCATCACACTACGACCTATAAAATACATTATTACAAAAAACGGAAAATGCTCATGAGACGCGTAACACATTAATAACATCACGCCTATACAATGCCACTTTACACAATAAAGCAACGGCTTTACCTCGCGCACGCAGCCTATTTAGAATGCACACTTCAAACATTCATTACACTTTATAAGCAGGGCACCAACACTCACAATGTATATTCTATGCAGAGGCAAAATACAGATTGTTAGCTCTTCAGCCTATTGCTTCCTGCATATTAGAATTATAAATAATTTAAGAATATTAATTTATTTAATAAATCATTCATTATTACTTAACTACATATACATAAAAATATATATCTCTCTCAGAGGACCAAATGTACACGACAGGAGAGGCTCGCAATGAGCGCTAAAGGTCCTCACAGTACAAAACGGTTGACATTCTGTTTCAAACAGCATTCCCATGGCTTTGCATTTTATTGCCCCTTCATTTTTGATGGGCAAGTCGTTAATATATAATAAATACAAACATGACCAAAAGGTTTATTACTTATTAATTTATGAAAAAAATGTATTTAAAAAAAAATGCATTTTAAATTTCCATTGCCTGGACGTTACTTAACACATTGTATGATGTATGGATTGTCTAATGTATAATCACTTGAAATATAAATGATTCATTTTAATTCAAAATAAAAATTAGGAAAATATAACATTTCAAAATTATGTAATTGTAAAAATGTACCTTACTTCAATAGAATTTCAATAAAATACACAGACAGATAACACTAAAGGCTTCTTATTAATTAATGTAGTCAGTGATTGATGAAAAAATAAATTAAAATAATTATACTTTACACTGACTTTGTAAGCTGTATATGTGTGCAAAATATAACATATAGTAACTGATTACATATAATTTCTCATTTTGCAGGTGCCTGTTAATGTAAAACTGACAGAGATTTAAGCTCCAGTGGCGTAAATACATCAACTTAGAAGGATACAATGTACAGTATATTGTATTACATTAATTTATCATATTTAGGATATATTATATTGAGTTATAGCCTATTTCATGTATATTTTATTGCATTCATTGATTGCATTTAAGATATCACATTTTATAATTGTCAAACTGCAATTTGTCGTCACGTTTGCGAGCCTCGCGGAGAGAGGCGAGCAGTTGAAGCACAAAAGTCTTCCGAGCTCGAAGCAATTAGCCGATGAGTGCCAAAGGCGCTCATCGGCTGCGAGCCTCGTGTAGAGAGGCAAGCAGTTGAGGCATTGAAAGACGCAGGACTTAGCCTCCAAGCAGTTAGGAAACGCAGGATTGCCTTAGGCTGCAAGCAGTTGATGAACGCGGGACTTAGAAAAAAAGAATTGCGAGGTCGGAAAAATACAAAGTTAATGGCCAACCAGCACAAAACGAAAAACACACAAAAAACAACACAAAAAAAACCCCTCACACAGAGCACGGGGGACAGCCAGGATGTCTGGGAGCGAGGTTGCACGTGAATTTAAGCCAAATTTGCTGAGATTCGGCACACGAAAATCGGCTAAGCGAGAGAAAAAAATGACGGCTGAAAAAAATGAAAAATAGGCTACATGACCCCGAACCGCGCAAAACACCGCCAGCCGCGTACCACATTTAGCCAGGAACGTACAAGGTACAAAATACACTATTAGAAAGGACGGAAAATGCTCGCGAGCCGCTTAACACGTAGACATTCGCCGCCATTTTACAACACTAACTTGCAACTAATAACATTACGAATCAAAAATATCGCTTTACCCGACTAAACAAACAGTTTGCACATTTGACACATTGCTGACACTTTCTCCTCAGGGCAGCAACAGTCCAACTGTACATTGTATTCTGCAGGAAAATAAAAAGAGATTGTTAGCTCTTCAGGATATTGATTGCTGGATATATTAATTAGAAATAGGTACAGTATATTCATTTATTAAGTAATTAATTAATTACTATAAAAAAAAAAAAAATAAAAAAAAAAAATATATATATATATATATAAAAGATAAAAAAACGCTGAATAGCATATTTTACACTGCTGCTACTTTATGAATATATTAATGCTTTGCACTTCCTAATACATGTATTCATTCCTAATTAATTATTAACGTACATTAATTTAATCAGTATTAATTAGTAATGGAAAATAAGAATGTATACTTTCCACTAAAAAACAATTAATTTTTACACTGTTCTTATATATAGGGGATTACTGCTAGCACTCTCAAAGCAGTTACAGATTTAAATCACTTTATTATGCTCTGAGACCTGAAACCATTTTTTAATTGACACTGCACTAAAAAAAAATGTATATTTAACACTTCACTTACTGTATATACTCGAGTATAAGCCGACCCTAGTATAAGCCGAGGTACCTATTTTACCACAAAATACTGGGTAAAATGAGTGACTTGGGTATAAGCCGAGGGTGGGAAATGTGCTGCCCCTTCTGTGTCCCTCTTGTGCCCTCTGTGTCCCCCCTCTCTCTCCTGTGTCTCTTCTCCCCTCTCCCTTCCCTGTGTCTCTTCCCCCCTCTCCCTTACCTGTGTCTCTTCCCCCCTCTCTCTCCCCTCCTCAACCCCCCTCCTCATTCTCAACCTCCCTCCTCAAACCCACTCCTCATCCTCAACCTCCCTCCTCATCCTCAACCTCCCCCCTCAACCCCCTCATCCTCAACCCCCCATCCTCAACCCACCCTCCTCAACCCCCTCCTCAACCTCTAACCCCCTCCTCATCCTCAACCCCCTCCTCAACTTCCCTCCTCATCCTCAACCTCCCTCCTCATCCTCCCTCCTCATTCTCAACCTCCCTCCTCAACCCCCCGATCCTTAACCCCCTCCTCAACCTCAACCCCCCTCCTCATCCTCAACCCCCTCCTCAACCCCCCTCCTCATCCTCAACCTCCCTCCTCATCCTCCCTCCTCATCCTCAATGTCCCTCCTCAACACCCTCATCCTCAACCCCCTCCTCAAGCCCCCATCCTCAACCCCCTCCTCATCCTCAACCTCCCTCCTCAATCCCCTCATCCTCAACCCCCTCCTCAACTGCCCCATCCTCAACTCCCTCCTCAACCCCCTCATCCTCAACCCCCTCCTCATCCTCAACCCCCTCCTAAACCTCCCTCCTCATCCTCAACCTCCTTCCTCATTCTCCCTCCTCAACCCCCCCATCCTCAACCCCCTCCTCAACCCCCCCATCCTCATCCTCCCTCCTCAACCCCCATCCTCAACCCTCTCCTCAACCCCCCTCATCAACCTCAACCCCCCTCCTCAACCCCCCTCCTCATCCTCAACCTCCCTCCTCATCCTTAACCCCCTCCTCAACCTCCCTCCTCATTCTCAACCTCCCACCTCATCCTCCCTCCTCAACCCCCCATCCTCAACCCCCTCCTCAACCTCCCTCCTCAACCCCCATCCTCATCCTCCCTCCTCAACCCCCCATCCTCATCCTCAACCCCCCAACCTCAACCCCCTCCTCAATCCCCTCCTCAACCTCCCTCTTCAACCTCAACCCCCCTCCCCAACCTCCCTCCTCAACCCCCTCCTTATTCTAAACGCCCCTCCTCATTCTAAACCCCCCTAAATACCTCCCCCTCTCCCCTCATTTACCTGCTTCTGCTCCGGTCTCCGCTCCTTTTTGACCCGGCGTGCATGTGACGTCACATGCGCGCCACATCACCCGGTATATGCCAATGACTTGGAGCACATGTGACGTCACATCCGCGCCGGGTCGAGAAGGAGCGGAGGCCGGAGCAGAAGCAGGTAAGTGAGGATAAAGGGAGAGGGGGAAGTATTTAGGGGGGTTTAGAATGAGAAGGGGGGGTTGAAGATGAGGAGGGGGGAGGGAAAGAGACATGGGGGGTTAGAGAGACACAGGTGGGTAGAGAGACACGGGGGGGTTAGAGAGACACGGGGGGTTAGAGAGACACAGGGGGGGTTAGAGAGACACAGGGGGGGGGCTTTTTAGCCTTAAAAAAAGGGCTGAAAAACTTGGCTTATACTCGAGTATATACGGTATATATTTGTCTTTACGATGAGCGCCAAAGATGATCGTTGCAAAGCACAAAACTTGAAGGACACAAGGGGAGAGGCTCGCAATGAGCGCTGAAGGTGCTCAGTGGAGCAAAAGTACCCAAGGGAAGAGGCTCGCAATGAGAGCCGAAGGTGCTCAGAGGTGCACAAATACACGAGAGGAGAGGCTCACAATGAGCGCCAAAGGTGCTCAGAACGAGGCTCACAATGAGTGCCGAAAATCCTTTAGAGGAGCAAAAGCTTTACATTGTGTGGCAAACAGCATTGCCATGGCTTAAAATGTTATTGTCCCGTCATTTTTGATTGGCAAGTCGCTAGTATTATATAAAGTTGTTGTGAGGTGTTTTGCTATTTCAAGTCACAACATAGAAAATAAAAGAACAAGAAAAAAGAGTGCCATATTACATTCGTATTGCCGTATTACAAACAAAAAAATATAATCTTATTTCATTCTTTGCAGATTTCTGTAAATTTCACTGTAACACAGAAGGTCGCTGCACTGACGGTTTGTAGACAGACATTTTACTAACTGCCAGGTACAGTATATTTCATTTGCAGACACCATTGATTAATAACTGCAAAGATTAATAATTTTAACAGCACAACGTTGCATCCATCAAGCGCCTACTTCACCCTTCCCCTGTGTCACTGGATGCAACATCACCTGTTTTTATTTCACACACCTTCCTCTTACTCCTCTGTGTCTCTTTCCCCAACTCTCACTCATCTGTCTCTCTTGCCCCCCACCCCCTATCCATACCCTGTGGCTCTTCCACCACCCTCTACCTCACAACTGTCTCTTCCAACCACCCCTGTGCCTCTTTTCCCCCCGCTCTCACTACCCTGGGTATCTTGAAACCCTCTACCCTGCACTATCCCTCTCTTTCACACACTGTTTTCTCTCTATCACAGCTCGCACTGTCTGTGCTCCTCTAAGTCACTCATCCGGCACACTTGGCCACACTGGCGCTTTCACCCATTGTGTCGCTTCCCTATACCTTTTCGCCACTCCCTCACCTGTATCTCTTACCCCTCCTCCACCACCCCTCTCCCTACTTTGAGTCTCTTCTACATCCTCTACCCCATGTCTCTCTTCCCCCTCCTGTTCCCCGCGCCACCTGTGTGTCTTCCCCCTCCTCCCACCCCTCCCCTGTGTCTTCCCCCCTGGCAGGTGGTCCACTACAATGCACTCTCTATATGACATTGCACTCTCTATATTATATTGCACTCTATATATTACACGCCCCTCATAGTCTGTAGGCTACAAATAAAGATGTACATTTTACATTACAGATTACAATGGCTGAAAAGATGGAAACCAGGAAGGAAGCAACATATGGCAATACAAAGATTATTATTTATATCATACAGTAAAGTCACATTGTATCCATTTTCAACCACAAAATGTGCCAGTGCAAAATTATCAAACACATCCAATTGTTTCAAGTAATTTGGAAAAATCAATATTATATAAACAATTTGTATGGCCCTGTTTGAAGCCGTAGGCGAAACATGCTCATCAGCCGTGTCGCATAGGCTGTCTCCGTGAAAGTGACGTCATTCGGATGCCGGAAGCAAGAGCATCGGCCCCTCTGCATGTATGTGCATAGAGCTGGGGAATAGAGCAAGGATACGCAATAATGGACATTTATATTGCACCATGATTGATTACTTCTTTAACTTATGTATGTATATTGAATCCCCATTTGGAATATATGGGAATTTGCTTTTCATGGTGATACATGATCAATATATATTTGCTATTTGTCTGGTAGCCCTATAACCTTACGGAGTACTCATTACATTGAAAGGCTATTTTACGGGATAAGGGTATTAGGATAGGAGCAGTGTGTCTTTCTATTAGGCAGTATTAGGGGATAAGTGGTAGGTCCCCATAACCGCCACATTCATCTAGAGTTCCCTTAGGGTTGAGGGTCTATTTATTTCTATAGACATAGGAGATGTTACATTAAGAAGTTCTGTTTTCTTTTTTCTCTTGTGTAATTGGATATATGCCACTTCAGTACCAGCATTCATTTTGTCCACATAGATATGGATATTTAGATCCAAACAAGTACTGAGGCAATTACTCTCTTGGTGTGAAAATGTACACAGCCTTTTTTTATAATTATTATTGTACAAAACATCATTCTTTATTGGCTCTCATGGCTCTTTAACTTTGCTAGCTACTTTGCTTGCGTTATATTTAAATCATTTGCTTTAGATTTGTCTTTGTTCCTATAGAGGTATTATTATTTTGCAATTAAGCAAAATGGTTACATCTAACATACATGTTTTTAAAACAAACAATATTTTGAAACCCATAAAATTAATTAGTTTCTATTCTTTCTGTCTCTTTCCAAAAATATATTTTTGGTAACATAAAAAATCTGTCTGTCTATATGGGAACAAGACCAAAGTAATATAATAATACAAGCAGTGATTCATATATTAAATACTGAAAAAAACAGTGAAGGATTACATCCCTTAATTTCTGGAGATGCCTGTTGTAGAAGTTAAACACTTGGTCCAAGATTTTGAAAAAGACACTCTTTTACCTTCCAACCTGGTTTTCAGCTTTAAAGTCTATGTTTTATCCCTTAATTTAGAAATCTATGCTATGAAGTTAGAGGTTGATTATTTATTTCAAAACGTCATATATTCTCCTGGTCATAAGAACCATTATAATGTTCCAGATATAGATTGTCCTGTTCTAATCAATTCCACAAATGGTTCAATCAAAAGCACGAATATCAATGAGGAGAGAGGGCAACCTTGCCTTGTACCAATTGTAATTGCAAAACTTTCAGATCTGAAACCCACACCCAAGACATATCCTGTCGGATTTGTATACAAAGTTTTAACTGCATGGGAGCCGAACCTGCTAAATCCAAACCCCTCAAGCATCATACCTACATAATCCCAATTAATCCGATTGAAAGCCTTCTCTGCATCAAAAGAAACAGCTACTACAGGGACTTTTATTATCTCAAGCAAATGCAAAGATATCTATAAGTTTCCTTATATTTCCTGTTCCTTGTCTTTTCTTAAGAACCCTATTTGAATCTATGTGATCAAACTTTGTCATAAATGGATTCAGTCTAGTCACAAGAATTTTTGCGTATATTTTAATATCAGAATTAAGCAATGAGATAGATCTATAATCTGTACAGTCTGTTTGTACTGTTCCTGTATTTGGAATAGGTATAATAGCTGCTTCAAGTGTTTCTGAAGGAGCAGCTCCTTTTAATTTGATTTCATGAAATACATTCTTTAAATGGGTTGTAAGTGAAGAAGAAAATATGTTATACTAAAAACAATCAGGGCCTTGTGATTTATTTCAAGTTAAAGATGAAATACAGTCCTCAATTTCTTTAAATGAGATATCTTCCTCTAGTGATCTTGTTTGCTCCGCAGTTAGCTTAGGAAATTTTAGTCTCAAAAGGAAGTTTTTTATTTGTTCTTTCATTGGTTAATCAAAACTATCTTCTAATTGATATAATGCCTTATAATACTCTGCAAAACATTTCCCTATGTCTTTAGGATTTATTTTAACTTGGCAATCACTATCTATCAATTTATCAATTCTCTTCTGAGAAGTTTTGAGTTTTCTTTGGTTCTATAGTAATTTACCTGTCTAGTTTCCAAGATGGTCTTGCTTCTGTTGAAGGATCCAAATCTTGTTGTCTACCTGTAACTGTAAAATCTTCTTAATATCTGCTTGGATGGTTGATATATTACTAGCCAAAACGTTTGATGGTGACACTTTATTTAGCTTTTCTAAATTGTGCAACTTAATATACATGTCTCTCAATGATGCCCCCTACTTTAAACCGCGCTGCAGACCAAGATATAAGTAAGCCTCTAATAACAGCTTTATGCAAATTCCAGAGAGAGATCCTAGATTGAACTGAGTTCTCATTTTAAATCCTTATTAACACTCTCTTTACTAGACAAAAAGAGGAATGATGTACATCAGTTAGAGGTTCTGTATCCAAGAGAAAGCATTTTGAATGTCACTTTGTTGTTCTCCTTTATTTTGAGCATACAATTTCTGTCTGTTTCCTGTTTTTGAACTTACCCAAAAACGACTGTTGAATTGGTGTGAACTGCCATTTGATTCAATTTCTTAGTAGAAACAATGAGATCATAAAGTGTATGGCCTTCAGAAATCTAACGTCTCCAATACTTTAACATTTTGCTCAGTAATTACCTCTTTTTTCCCAGAAAATATACTTCTGCAAGGACTAAGTTGAACTTGGATCCTACTTTGTAGGGAAGAAGCTTGCTCCTTTTGTGGTTGATTATTCAACCATGACCAAGAATTGACCAAACTAGCAACTTCTATTTTCTTAGAGGGGTTTAATTCTGATTTAGAATGATGATGTTGTCTAGATAAGGACGAATTATTATTTCCTACTGTCCTAACACTGTGATGAGAATCTTTTGTAAAGGTTCATTGAGTAGTTACTAAGTAAAGGAGATACTTGAACTCCCAGTGAATATTGTAATCTGATATATTTTAGATTTTCTGGAGCGATAGTAACATTAGGGTAAGTGTCATTTAGGTCAATGGGTATTGCTCAGTCAACGGGAATCAAACATGACATTACTGATTCCATTTTGAATCATCTTACTTCAAGACATTTGCTGAGACATTTAAGGTCTATAATAGGAGGTAATTTAGCATTTGCAGAATAAATACATTTCAGTAATGTGATTGAGC
The DNA here is from genome assembly GCA_027410445.1 of Discoglossus pictus. Classification (NCBI taxonomy): domain Eukaryota; kingdom Metazoa; phylum Chordata; class Amphibia; order Anura; family Alytidae; genus Discoglossus; species Discoglossus pictus. Next base: position 123,148,442 of record CM050163.1, read on the forward strand.
TTATTGATACCTGAAATAACTCTTCAGGAAAAGATAAAGAACATTTATTTTTCTAGGTTTCTTGGTAGGCACAGAAATGTTGCATTTGATTTCAAAACCATCATGATTTTTTGGAAAAAAGTTCTCATGATAGCTTTTAAAATGTTTTTTTGCTATAAGAGAACAACCATAGCAAGCTCAATAAGAGGTCTAATATGTGGACCAAAAACAAGGGACAGAGTAACTTTTTCTTGGAGAGTCCTGACCAAGATTGGGATTCAATGAGTCTAAGAAAAAGAATTTGTCAAACAAATTAACAGGAACAATACTTCAACACAGAGGTAGTATTTACCTTACTGTATATACAGGGAAAAGTATGGTTCCTGTCCGGTGCAGGAGAAAATGACTCTGTATATATTTCTGAGATTATATCTGTGCAAGGTTTATAACATATTAACAGAAGACAACCAAGCATTGAGTAATAGTTCCATAGTAACACTCTATATATTGTATTAGGCATACAATATGTATGTACCTAAAAACTACTAACAAGGCAGCCTCAAACTTCCACCTGAGATCACGTAAGGGGTATCAGCACACAGACCTTTCAGAATGTGCTGGTCAGCCTCAGGAGCAGATGTAGATGGCCACTTAATCAGGTAGCTTGCTCCCCTGTCAGCTAGCTAGATCAGCAATGCTCTGGAACTCCCATTGGTTAGGCTGTGGTTCTGGATCTATGAGGGGGTATGCAACCCTAATCCTCCAGGAAGATGTTGCACAGGAGTTGGATCACAGGAACAATGAAACACAGCTCAGAGGTATATATTTTTCCAAGGAGGACCTTATAATAAATGATCGCTTGCATCCTGGGACGATTGACTTGAAACCTGACAATCACCACTAAAAACCTCTCACTGAAAGAGCTATGCCCTTTCACATTAGGAGGGAGTTGTCTCTTGGATTGACCCTATGATGGCCCACCTGGAGCACCTAACTACCCTCCCTTACCACATCCTAAAAAGGGTTGAAGTCACTTCCTCTCCCTGATCACCTTTCCAGTCCCTGCTAATTTGATCACTAGAGACAGGAAGTTTGTACAGTGGACTGTACATCTTTCCTAATAAATTGCCTGAAGTCAAAACACCTTGAGGTATATGGTATTTCTCTTCTTACTCTAGATATACCTAAATTATCACAGATAATTTATTATGGATTTGTCATATATTGAGTAGTATAACAAAGTATAACAAAGAAATCAATACAAATAAATAAACATTTTGAAGCTCAAAGTCCCTTAATCATTACTAATATGAGACTCAATTGAATTCGCTATTTCGTAAAGTGGTAAGTAACTTTACCTAAATATTCTGTTCACTAACTTTAGCTAACTATTCACCCTTCTCAGCATGAATGTGAGTGTACTACTCTCAATGCCTGAGATAAACCCCTACTCGCAATATTACACATTGCTTCCCCATTGATATGCACAAATCAGTAATATTACAATTTGCTTCTGCTCAAAATCAATATTCAATTGCAAATAACTCAAAATGACTGATTATTTGTAACTCCAGGCCCAGAAGAGAGGATCATTGGTTTCAATCAAAGACAGAAGAGGACATGGATACCCTGTATAGTATAAGGCAGAAGATTGAGGACCAGGGAATGGTTGATTAGCACTGGATGATAATTTAGGTAGGTTAGTATTAATAAATTATTTTTAATTTATAGGTTTAACTATTTTATTGTGTTTATTATGTTATATGTGTTTTTTATTTAACATGTAATTCTTTTTTATTTTATTGTGTATGGTAGTCAAGGATTAATGGTTATACCATGGGGATCTATGGTATATAGTGAGTTAATAGGGATACCATAGGGGTCCTTTAAGGACTCCCAAGCTATGGGGTTAATTATTAGATGCAGAAAAGGTCATTCAAGGACGTCCACGGCAGTGTTTAATTATTAGTGACACAGAGGTCCTTGAAGGACCTCCTTGAAATTGAGTGTTAAGATTAGGACCAGTGGATATCCAGCAAGGACCTGCATGGCTTATTATATTCATTATTCCGCAGGATACTTCTAAGTCCCCCGTGGCAGAGTGGTTAAATATTTGTGTTTGTTAGGGATGGCTGTGAGGGGGGGGGCTAACATTTAGATGCCACTGTGGACCCCCATGCCACTGGGTTACATAGTTACATAGTAATTGAGGTTGAAAAAAGACTATTAGTCCATCAAGTTAAACCTTTTAAGATTTTATCTGATCTGCAATGTGCGGATTAGTTGTTAATGGTGTAGGTGCCATGGGAGTCTCATTGGACTCCAATGGTTATGTAGATCAGGGATTGTCGCTAATCAGGTAACAGGGGATTCAGTGTGAGAGGGAAAGGGGATTTCCGAGGATTCATTTCCCCATGTGCGTGGATGGGGGAATGCTGGAGAATTATTATGTCAAGGGAGCATTACTGAAAAAAGTTACAGTTGAAATTTCGTATTTTTGCACATTACAAGTCTTGAATTGAATGAACCTTATGGTTCTTTATAAAGAACAAATTGTATTTCTGTGGTATATAGATGCTGGGATTCAATGGGTTAATACATATAATGCATGGACTAGAACAGTTGCTTTATTGATTTTTATTGATTTCTGCATTTCTGAATTGCGAGTCTGATGAAATTGTACTTCTAAACACTATAACTAAACTCCATGTTTTACTGATACCATGATGATGGTTTCATTTACTATTGGCTTGCCTAATTGGTCAGGATCATGTCCTGAAATGTTACTTAATGGGTTTATGTTTTGTGTGTAGATGCTGTGAGCCTGTAATTGCGGGCTTGAGTCAATTGAGTACATCTAAATATGTAGATAATGTGTAACAAGCAGCCAAAATGTCGGTTTCCATGTAATCATATGCCTCATGCATTTCAGTAAATTGTGCAAAAGTAGCAGAACCTTGCCAAAATGTATCATGAAGTATCTGTGCATGATTAAATTATGCAATGACTTCATAATAATGTACTAAAATAACATGTAGGCATATATATCATTTGCACTTTTAAAACCAATACAGTTTCGTTAAAATCCTTCAGGTAAAATGTATTATCAATTATGGACAATAAGCATCAGATATTGAGCTAATGTGCTATTTTATTATATACTAACAAAAATAAATTCAATTTGATATTTCCTTTTTATAGTGTACCCTACATTATTTACATATTTATACAGAGGTCATTGTGTATCCTAAAGTTTTCTCAAATTAGATTTCCCAATTTAAAAAAAAACCTCAAAACATTACCAGGATTTTAGGAATTTATCCAAAACAGTCCTATCTAACCTATTGTTTGGTATCTTTAGGAATAAATTGCTAATGCATTGTGCATATTATGCATCTCTTTAAATAGCATAATCAAATAAAATATAGCTTTCCAGTATTAAATTAGAGGTAATTAAAATTGACCTTTGCTTACTTGTTTTTATACATATAACAAAATGCTATGTTATGTGGTAGGATTGTGAAAATTATTTTTATGTATTCAAAAAATATAAATAAAAAATTGAATGGGGGGTTATTATTCTTTTATTCTCAATCTTTTTAAATAAGATTTGGTTTTTACTATATATTGCTAGATACATTTGTCTTTCCCTTGGCTCTAATTAGAATAATTATGCAGAACTGTTTAAAATCTTACCTACATTAATACAAGCAATTAAAAGATAATTGTACACCTTTATGGCAGCATAAACAGATGGGACACAGCATGTTTAAAGTAAAAAAAATGTTAAAGAGGAAATAAACAAAGCAGTTATGAAGTCCACACCAGATTTCTATTTCATTACCAAGTGATCTTGTACATGAAAATTAGAAGTACTATGAATGTGTTTCAGCCCAAACGTCTGTTGTGCCCTTTAGTTTATTCTTTAACTGTTACCAAGGCAATCACTAATACATTGTTAAATGACCATGAAAATGTACCTAACTATAGATATATGAATATCATTTAAATTGCTGTGGTGCAAAAAGAAGTACTTGGAATACATAAAAAAAAAACATGGGACAGCCTTTTAATAGAAGTCCAAATATCCTTATTTAAATGCATTATTCATAGAACTTGTATTTGTAGATTGTAGTTAATAAACGGAGAGGTATAGCAAAAGGAGTTAGAGTGTATCTGGTATTCTAATACTTTGTAATATGTGAATATAGTGTGTGTTCTTGTGATGAAGTAAACTTGATAATGGGTACAATCAATTGTACTACAAGTCTTGGGTCCAACCTGGAAATGGAAATAAAATGGTGCAAAAAACAAAAATCTTGTTGCAAGCTTAGTTATTGGGACATCCCAGGTGGCTATCTTGTGAGACTTCACCAGCTCCTGAGAGAACTGACATCTCATGGTCTAACAGAGCAATTTGACCTCTGTGATGTAATGAGTACTTGTCGTGATTCCTCTGTTCCAGGCAACTATTATTAAAAAATATTTGTTACTATTTTAATGTACAGCATTGACTTTCTTCTTCTACGACTCATCCCTGGTTTGATGATACTGTGGGCGGTGTAAAAACAGTACAGAAATGACAAGAAAAGAGACAAGTTAAAACTGGTGGACAATCTGAAAATCATCCAGGCTATCCTAATCTACATAAAAGGGGATTATTCCAAACAGAGTGAATTGTTTATATTTCCTGACCAGCTAAAGGAAGCAATTCTCAACCACTTTGAAAAAAAAAAAACGTCTTTATATCCGGACTACAAGGCAAACCACAAAAGATGGTTTCAAATCTTCCTTTTTTTTTACGAAAAGTTATTGTAATGTAGTTGCCCACCTTCAAAAACATGACATATGAGATCTATTGCAGTAAGGATACAGGAAAATACAAAGCACAGAAATCACCCTGGGTTTTATTTTTAATGATAGGAAGAGACAGAGGTGATTGTTCAATACACACTCTTCTTGACCTCTCTGCAGCATTTGACATTTAGGACCATGGAAAATGAATGGAGCATCAGAAAAACTACTATGACTAGTTGGCATTGTTGTTAGCTTATTTAAATATTTTCTCTTTGACAGGTAACAGATGGTTTCTTCCAGTGCATACTATTCTAAAACATGTCATTTTGAGTTCCACAAAGCATTATTTTATCTCCAATGCTAATTGCCATATACATGCTATCATTGGTAGATATCATCACAAGACATGACTTAAACTACCACTTTTATGAAGATGATGCACACCTTTATCTATCCTACAATCCAGATACAAAACATTAAACCTTGGCTCGTAATAGATGTGCAGAAGAGCTACAGAATTGGATGAGTGTGAACTTGCTGAGGCTGGTCACAAAAAAATACACTTCTACTGTATCCCCATCAGATGACTGCAACTCCCCTTGGCTAAACAAGAGTAGACCTTCAGCATGGGGATTCCAGCTGCTGACATCGGAACAAAGATGCAACCGTGGGGTTGTTCTAGATTGTGGGCTAATATTAAAACATCAAGGATCAGCTCTGAACAAATCTTGATTTTTCATCTGAAGAACATGGGCAAAATAAAATAATTTAATAACACTAGAGCACCTCCCTACTTTTGTATACACCTTTACATCATTATGATTAATCGAAGACAAGTGACTTTATATAGGACTGTACAATAAAGAGCTACATAATTTACAGTTGGTATAAAATGCTGCAACAATGCTGTTAACAACATACAGAATTTTTTTAAGCTTGACCTTCTTACATACACAGCTCTGCATTATGAAGGCCCCAGCTACCTGAAGGAGCTCCGCACTCCTTATATTGGTGCTCTGAGATCTACAGACCTGTTAACCAATCCAGAGTATTTCCATAGAAATCCATACCATATCTCTAATTTGGAAGGAGGGAGACAATCACCTGTGTCTATCAGCAAACCTCTTCTGTAAGTCAGAGGATATTTTAAGAGCAAGTTGAGCCTTCTTCCGCAAATTCTGTAATTTCTGGATGCATATATAAGCAGCAGGAATGTCAGAAGGCATAAGTGAAACATATTATTGTGATAGTGGTGAAGATGATTAATTGGAACCCTCAAGCAGATGTCGACATTCTTCCAATGCCATTTTTATGGCCAATAATTCTCAGTCTCTCCTATCATAATTATTCTCAATTTCTATGAGTAGTGAGACACATGGATAAAGGTGGCCATGGGATACTTTCCTCTAGGACAGGGCTCTCCTGATCTGATTTCTGAAGCTTCTATTTCCACAGTAAAAGGCTTAGATAGGTCAATATGCAAAAGAACTGATGCAGAGGTAAAAGTGGTCTTTAGTTTGTTAAAGGATGCTAGTGTATTTTTAGGCCACTCGGAAACTGAAGACCCATTTTTTAGTCATGCCTGTGATGGGTGCCACAATCTTGGAGCAATTTTTTGTTAATATCCTATATTAATTTGCAAAACCCAAAGAACTCTGAGGCACATTCAGATCAGCAGGTAGAGGTCATTATGCTGGATCCATTTGAAGCCTTTCAGCTGAGATCATAATGCCCAGGAAGGCAATTTGGGACTACTTGAATGTACAAATTGATCTATTTTGCAAAAAGGTAATGGTCTCTGACTCTTTGCAAAACTATCTAGACATGGACCCTGTCTTTTGCCAAGTAGTGACTCAAAATGTCATCACAGTAAACTATGGCAAACTCTCCAAGAAGGTCACAGAAAACATCATTCTTATGAGCAGACACATAAGTGGTTAAAGAGGTCTGTGATGGGGGGCAAAAGAAAATGATACTATAATCAATATAGGGTCAGTATGATCCATCTTTCTTAGTCATACAGAAAAACCCTGCACAATTGGGAGAGTTTAGACCTCTCAATAAATCCCCTCTTTAGATTTTCTGCAATTTACTCTCATGTGTCCTTATTTCCAGACATAGATAAAGGGTATATAAATTGATGACACAGTCATAAGACCTGTGAGATGGCAGCTCTTCATGTCTCTTTTTACAGAAGACAACAACATAAGAGCTGCAAGGCTGAGAGGGTTCATTTGCAGAATAAAAAGGATTCTGTTGCATGGATGATATGGAAGACTGGGCAAGAAGGAAGACAGGATTCAGGAGTCCCATAATGTATTTTTTTCCAGTCAATAGTAGGGTTGTGTGTAGAAAGCCATTAAAATTGAGGAATCTGGCAAGAGTCATTCCAGATAAAAATATTCAATAGACAGATAGACAGGGACAGTTGGCAAGGTTAATGAACCAGATCCCAATGGTTTTCATCCAAAACATGTACACGCAGGAGTTGTTTCCTAAGTCCAGTGAGTATGTTCCAAATCATGGCAACATTGTAATGCAATTAAATTTCCCTCTGCTCCCACTGAGACCACAGAGGTCAAAGTTTCAAATGAGGTAGTACCAGAGCTCATAATTATAGGTATAAGTAATCTCTTGTAGCCAGTGTTAGGAAATGCTGCTAAACATTCAAAGATCACATGGTTTTGGTTAGGTGGAGCTCTGACAGTGAATGGACTTAGAGGTCCCTGTAAGGGTTGGACTTATGTTAGTCCAGATGAAGTGGCCTTGAGGGGGACTGGCAGGATCGAAAGGGACAGAAATACCTTTGTTTTAGCTGATTTGTTACATTACATTAATTGTTTTGTTAATCTGAATTTTATGTGATGGGTCAAAACACAATAGTCTAAGTTGGTGAAATGAAATGAGAAAAATATATACATAAAACTATTTTTTTAGAAGTAGAAAACAGAAAATTTACATGTGCATATGTTTTCATCCCCTTTGTTATAAAGCCCATAAAAATCTCTGGTGCACCCAATTACCTTCAGAAGTCACATAATTAGTGAAATGATGTCCACCTGTGTGCCATGTGCGTGTTATTATTATTATTATTATCTTTTATTTGTATCGCGCCAACATATTCCGTAGCGCTGTACAGGGGATAAGAACAGGGGAAATACACGTTTAACAAATTCAAAAGATGAAGGGCCCTGTTTTGAGCTTAGAATCTTAGCAGAAAGTGCTTTATCCCAAAGCACCCTACAAGAATGAAAACTCGCTACTTACAATCTAAAGGGAATTAAAGGGCATAGAACTGGGGAAGAGTAAAAAATAAGGAAATGCAAGGGTCAGGAAGCAAGTGAAGGATAGATAGAGTTTTATTTTAGAGGGAAAGGGGAGGGATCTGAGGTGAAAGACTAGTATTTTGGCTAACCCCTAATGTTGAGATGATATATCTGCAAGTAGGAAGTCAGGTGTTTTCCATGGCTCTATAAATTTAATCTGAGTTGGGGTGGGTGGGTGAAGGTAAGGGAGGGCAATATTCTGAGAATCTCACAGATGTAGCAGGCCTTGAAGCAGAGTGAATTTGCACTGAAAGAAATAGAAATAATGGATTGGGGGACATACAATACAGGAAGATAGGGGAGTTAGAGAGGAATGGGAGAGAGACCTTAGAATAAAGGTATGTGAGGAGGGGGAGGATAGTTTAGGTAATTATGCCAGCCATACATGGGGAAAGGATGGGGGAAGGTGGAGACAGCCAAACAGGGTATAGGAAGCAGTTTGAAATTGAAAACAAAAGTTATACATATTTCAAGCTGCCAAGATATAATAACATACATACAGTAGTGATATTAATAAACATATTGGCTCCAGGGATGGCACAGTTTCCCTAGTCTCCTCCATACCTGCTGAGGTGTTGTGAATGCAGCTCTGAGAATCTCACAGATGTAGCAGGCCTTGAAGCAGAGTGAATTTGCACTGAAAATAATAGAAATAATGGATTGGGGGACATACAGTACAGGAAGATAGGGGAGTTACAGAGGAATGAGAGAGAGACCTTAGAATGAAGGTATGTGAGGAGGGGGAGGAGAGTTTAGGTAATTATGGCAGATATAAATGGGGAAAGGATGGGGGAAGGTGGAGACAGCCAAGCAGGGTATAGGAAGCAGTTAGAAATTTAAAACAAAAAGTTATAAATATTTCTATCTGCCAAGATATAATAACATGCATACAGTAGTGATATTAATAAACATATTGGCTCCAGGGATGGTGCAGTTTCCATAGTCTGCTCCATACCTGAGGTGTTGTAAATGCAGCTCTGAGAATCTCGATGTAGCAGGACTTGAAGAAGAGTGAAAGTAATTACATATACACACCTTTTTTGAAAGGCCCCAGAGGCTGCAACACCTAAGCAAGAGGCACCACTAACCAAACAATGCCATGAAGGCCAAGTAAGGGACAATGTTGTTGAGAAGTACAAGTCAGAGTTAGGTTATAAAAAAATATCCAAATCTTTGATTATCCCCAGGAGCATCATCAAATCTATCATAACTAAATAGAAAGAACATGGCACAACAGCAAACCTGCCAAGAGACGGCCACCCACCAAAACTCACGGACCGGTCAAGGAGGGTATTAATCAGAGAGGCAGCACAGAGACCTAAGGTAACCCTGGAGGAGCTGCAGAGTTCCACAGCAGAGTCTGGAGTATCTGTACATAGGACGACAATAAGCCATACACTCCATAGAGTTGGGCTTTATGGCAAAGTAGCCAGAAGAAAGATATTTCTTTCAGCAAAAAACAAAATGGCACGTGTATGGAAGAAGGTGCTCTGGTCTGATGAGACTAAAATTTAACTTTCAGCCATCAAAGAAAACGCTATGTCTGGCACAAACCCAACACATCACACCACCCAAAGAACACCATCAAAAACATGGTGGTGGCAGCATCATGCTGTGGGGAGGTTTTTCAGCAGCCGGGACTGGGAAGCTGGTCAGAGTTGAGGGAAAGATGGATGGTGCTAAATACAGGGATATTCTTGAGCAAAACCTGTACCACTCTGTGTGTGATGGAGGTTCACCTTCCAGCAGAACAATGACCCCAAACACACTGCTAAAACAACACTTGAGTGGTTTAAGGGGAAACATGTAAATGTGTTGGAATGGCCTAGTCAAAGCCCAGACCTCAATCCAATAGAAAATCTGTGGTCAGACTTAAAGATTGCTGTTCACAAGCGCAAACCATCCAACTTGTAGGAGTTGGAGCAGTTTTGCAAGGAGGAATGGGCAAAAATCCCAGTGTTAATATGTGGCAAGCTCATAGAGACTTATCCAAAGTGACTTGGAGCTGTGATTGCTGCAAAAGATGGCTCTACAAAGTATTGACTTTAGGAGGGTGAATAGTTATGCACATTGACTTTTTCTGTTATTTTGTCCTATTTGTTGTTTGCTTCACAAAAATAATAATAATAAAAAAAATCTTTAAAGTTGTGGGCATGTTCTGTAAATTAAATGATGCAAATCCTCAAATAATCCTTGTTAATTTAAGGTTGTGAGGCAACAAAACACGAAAAAATGCCAAGGGGGGTGAATACTTTTGCAAGGCACTGTAATTCTTTCATAGAAGTAGAATTGATTTGTTTTCACATATTATTGCAAGTAGTATAAACAAACATTTGATGTCAGTGGTTTGCAAATAATTGAGCGTTCACACAGACACAATTTGCATACTGACAACTGAGATGCCACATTAACGGTTGGTAATGGTAAATATTTCGGTGCTAATTGCATTAATATTTGATTACCATAAATTGTTTGCATCAGCTTCCTTCTCTGTCATATATTTTGTGTTACAATTTTCACTTTCATGTTTTATTAGGAAAGAAAATACCTCACAGCCGATATATATGTCAAATTGATCTGTCACAAACATCATCCAAGACATCATGCAAGAAATTTTATACAAGAGTTTCAAGACTTAATCTTAGCTGCACAATAAACGTAACAATAAAAATAATATCACAGGAACAGCATTTTCCTTCGCTTATTTGTACAACTTCTTAAAACATACAATCTTTAAACTTGCATTTCAACAATCACAAGGAGGGTAGGGAAATAAAATAGAAAAATCATCCATGCTTCCAGCTTCTCACTTTCTCATTCAAACTATATAAGTCTCTTACCTCCTCCTCATTCCATGGATTACGACCAAAACTGAGACCCCTTTCGGAAGGGTCAAGATTAAACGGCTTCATCTCCTCCCTTCTTCTATTATCAAAAATGTCGCTGCTCAGCGAAAAGTGTCACATCAAAATTTGTTGTCATTTATAGTGACCATTAGAGAGACTCTTTAGCAATACACCTAGAAGACATGAACCCATATGTAGTTTTAGCTTCAGGCCAAATGTTTCAGAGGCAAGACACATCACCTTACCCACTTTTGGCAAGTCCACCAGACATGTATAAATTATCCCACCAAATGGCATTCCCTACAGCACAGGGGACTCACTGAAGATCTCCATAGGTGAAGTTGCTCTGGAGTAATATATACACAATCACCTACAAGGAGTTCTTCAGTATTCTATAATTAAAATATCCTTTAAAGAGATTAGCCCAAGATTCAAGCCAAGTTTCTCTGTCCCAATTTAAGGAAAAGTATTTCTCCCACAAGGCTACATATTAAAATGTATGCCCTTCAGGTACTGAGTTAAAGGTGTCATACAGCAAACACAGTATGAAAAGTGTTGCAAGGGGCAACCAAACCAATCTTCAGCTATGCAAAGTACAATGTAGCTTCACTTTCACAACCAGATTATTGTATATATTATTATTATTATAGCGTCACCAGATTCAGCATTATTATTATTATTATTATTATTGATTTGCTGACCAGATTATCCTGCTCTAGGTGTAAGGGCTCATTAAGATGTTTTCAGTAGAGACCCAGATTGGTTAATTACCTGTAGAGTGGGCTATAGGTAGAAAAGCTAACTGAGCAGCTTTGTAGTATAGTTTAAAGTTTTGATGTGGCAGCCCTCCTTTAAATGAAAAATCAGAGTTAAGTTGAAGCAATTTGACTTCCATTGGTGATATGATAAGCTTCAAGGGTTCTGTTTTATCTAATTTGACTTTTAAATCTGAAAATTTTCTAAATCTATGCATGAGTAAGGGAATAGAAGTACAAGGTTTAGTGAGAGTACATAATAGCTCATCAGCAAAAAGACCATTTAAACCGTTGCAAACCTAACTGCACCCCTAAATGCCAGAGTCAGCCCCAGTAGCCTGAGCAACACGTTTCATGGCTATATCAAGCTTTTTGAGAGCAGGGATTCAAATGGGTTGTATATGTCCAGTGTTAAAAATTCGGGTAAGGTTTTAGTTTAATAAATAAGATGTGAAATATTAAAAATGCACCTATTATTATTCCCGGTTGTCTATAGGAAATAAAACCCACCTGATCATTATGTATCATTCTGTTGCCCTTTATTTTTGCTAATATTGTAATATCCCCATCTAGTTGTGATTTGAGCCTATACTTTTTTGCCTACAAAGGCTTTCTATGATCTTTGGGAAAGACACCTTTCTCAGCATGATTCATTTCTGGAGGCAAAGAGCACCCATCCAGAATAGAGTTGAATTACATGATTAAATGTGAGACCAGGAGGTTCATATATTGTTTTATATTATAGGTTGGTAAAGCCATCTGAACTTGGAGACTTGACTGCATTCAACCCCTGGATCGTATGTCTAAACTCCTTACCAGTCACCCTGGAATTAAGCAGGTTTAAATCCTTTTCAGACAGAGCAGGAAGATCACAGGATGCCAGAAATGTCCCCATGAAATGATCAGTATTCTGCTTTGAAGCGTTTTATCGCTGATAGTAACTATAGAATATTTGCCGGATTTTATTTAAGCTATTAGTCACCACCCCTGAGTCATTCCTTAGCAGGAATATTTTTGACTGAGAAGTCTTAGAACTCAGCCTACAAGCCAAGAGGGAGACTGGTTTATTTGCCTTAGATAAAAATGAATATCATGTCCACATCATGACTTTCTCCTTACAACTAGAGAGGACCACATCAAGCTCAGTCCTGACCTTATCAATTCTCTGGTGCAAGTTCTAACTAGGTGTATTCTTATCCTTTTTCTCCAGACTCATCAGCTCTGATCGCTACTCCCTTTCTCTCAGTAACTGTCTCTGTTTATGATTGGAGGCTACAATTTAATAAAAGAGACTCTTATAAATGTCTTATGTATCATCCATACCCACTCAATGTCTGAATCAGGAGTAAGATTAGTTGTGAAAAAGAGATCAGTCTCCTCCGCTATCTGATCATTAGGCTATGGGTCAACCAGAAGAGATTAATTAAACCTCCAAGATCTTGGGTGTCTGCTTTTAAGCATTATATCAAACTTCTATTCCTAGGTTAGCATATACAAAACAACAAAGTCAAAGGTGCTCATCGGAGAACAAACTAACCTTAATAGGTTAGTTCTATGGACATGATAACCCACTCTGAGAGAAACCTCTTTTAGCTCACCTGTGCCCTTCACAGGGAGAAATATCCTGTAGCCTCGTCAGTAAGGTTTCTCCTATTCAGGGTAGAATTGCCTGGTATTTCGGGGCTGGAACACTCTAGTGAGTGGAACTAGACTGATATACTACAGGATATTTCTCCTGGTGAAGGGCACAAGTGAGCTAAGAGGGGTTGCTCTCAGAGGGGATTATCATATCCATAGAACTAACCTATTAAGGTTTGTTGATTCTCTGATTGTGCACCTCTGTTTTGTTTGTTTTTTGTTTATGCAAATGACCCTTAGGGATTAGTCTCTGTAAGGGTGATAGGAGAATCCAGATGTAGACCCCTTGCTTACTTACTGCTTAGGGAGTTATCAGCTACACCTCATTGACCAGGCCGAACGTACGTCTTGGGTATTTCTCTCTGTGAAGGGCACAGTGAGCGAAAAGAGGTTTCTCTCACAGTGGGTTATCATGTCCACAGAACTAACCTATTAAGTTTAGTTTGTTCTCTGATTGAGCACCTCTATTTTTTTTTTTTTTTTTGTATTCCTAGATTAGGTCTTAACTCCTTTCTTTCTTTTGACTTCTCATTTAGGTTTAGGGTCACCTTTTCAGCCTCTAAAATTAGAACTCCTGTACATATCATTAAAGCCATGGGACATCCGTGGGAAAATCCACTGTTACAGCCGCTACATCCCTTATCCAAAATCAGTCATCTGAAAAGAAGAGCTTCAGTGTTTCATACAAAGATTGAATACACATGAAAATAATTTGATATTAACAGTAGAGTACAGTCAAATCAATATACATTTTTTTGATCCAACAATTGCAGTTAACACCAAACAAGAATTGGAGACATTCATTACTTCACAGTAATAGTCATCATCCAGTACAAACAATAAGAGCAATACCCACAGGACAATATCTGAGGCTAGAAGAAATTGCAGGATTTACAGGCTAGGTTAATCCAAAAAGAATATTCTAGGAATGTACTAAAAAAAATCTAAGGGCCTTAGGAGAAGAAAGATCTGAACTCCTAAGAGACAAAGCAAAAAACAAAGACCAACAATGTATAAGATACATAGCAAATTTTTCCAATGAAGCCAAGACAATAACATCTATATTAGATAAGTATTGGAATATATTACAAGTGGATGATGAAATTAAAAACATCATAACACCAAGAAGTAGTATTATGTAAAGGAGGGCAAAAAATCTAAATAAGTTCATAGCCACTATGCAAAAGAGCATAACAAGAACTGGCTTGAACAAGGACAACAAGGATGTACCCCTTGTGAAAAATGTAAAGCATGTACCCAGATTTTGACCACAAAAACATTTACTAATACCTCTGAGACAAAAGTATATACAATAAAACATAAAATAAACTGTCAAACAGAGGGTGTAATTTACCAAATTATATGTTCATGTAATAAAAAGTACATATGAAAAATGATCAGACAACACAGATGGAGGGTACTTAAACATATAAAAGATGTTTTAAAATTGGCAGATACATCAATAGCCCAAAAATGTAAAATTCAACATAATAATAATCCAAAATGTCTGAAGTTTATAGCCATAGACCATATTCCACAATCAATACGTAGAGGAGACACTGAACGTAAATGATTATGCAAAGAAGCTAAATTGATTTTCTGGTTAAACACAAGAAGCCCAAATGGACTCAATGAGGAATTTATATTTACTCCATTTATTAATTCATAAACACAATGATTATTGGGAGGGGCTGGAAATGAACCGGCGGTCTTGTTACACATTGGTACCGATGACAAAGTTAGTGGAAGATGGAGTGTCCTATAGAAGGATTTTAGAGAACTAGGTAATAAGCTGAAGGCAAGGACCTCCTAGGTACTATTTTCTGAGATACTACCAGTGCCACGTGCTAGCCCAGGGAGGCAGAAGAAGCTTCGGGAGGTTAATGCATGGCTAAAGATGTGGCGCACTAAGGAGGGTTTTGGGGTTTTAGAGCACTGGCAAGACTTCTAACTTCATTACAATCTCTACAGCAGGGATGGATTGCACCTTAATGATGAGGGAGCTTTTGTGCTAGAGGATAGGATGGAAGAAAAGGCAGGAGGATTTTTTAAACTAGTAGGTGCGGTGGAGGGACTAGATATAAGAAATGGGGTAGAAAGTGTAGAGGGTATAAGGGATGCATTTTCAAGTCATAGGGGAGGAGATGGAGGAGGGGTAGTATAGTCAATAGGGAGGTATTACTAAGTAACTCAAGTACAGTGGCAGGCACCACCAAACTACAAACAAATAATATAAGGTGTAAGCTTGCTAATGCCAGAAGCTTGCCAGGAAAAATGGGAGAGTTAGAATTATTAGAAATTAATGAAAAATGGGATTTCATAGGCATTACCAAAATGTGGTGGGATGAATCTCATGACTGGACTGTTTTGGATGGTTATATCCTATTTAGGAAAGATAGGGACAATGGCAAAAATGAGGAGGGATTTGTCTGTATGTTAAGCCTGAATTGAGGCCTATAGCCAGAGAAGCTATTTATGGTGGAACTAGCGGTAATGTTGAATGTTTGTGAGTAGAGTTAAATAGTGGATCAGCAAATTCCAAAAGAATATTAGTAGGAGTATGCTATAAACTCTCAAGCATGGCTGATAATGAGGAAATACAATTATTGTTACAGATTGGAAATGCAGCTAAGCATGGGCAAGTTCTAATAATGGGAGATTTAATTTACCCTGAAATAAACTGGATAAATGAGACCAGCAGTTCTGCTAAGGGGAGCAAGTTCTTGAGTACACTCAGCGATCATTATCTGGCACAGGTTATACAAGAGCCTACTAGAAATGAAGCTATCTTGGATTTAGTTATCACAAATAATATCGATATGGTATAAAATGTTGAAATAGGTCAACCTTTGGGAAACAGTGATCACAACACAGTCACATTTGAGAATGAATAACATTTTGAGGGGCCAACAAAAACGTAATTTTAAAAGGGCAGATTATAACGGTCTAACGGCAGCAATACAAAGTATAGATTGGGACTAAGAATTGGCAGGTAAAAATACTAAACATAAATTGACAACATTTAAATCCTTATTAAATATACATACTTATCACCATATACCAAGTGGGAATAAAATTAAAAGGAGTAAATCACATCCAATGTGTCTTAACAATGATTTAAAGATGAAGATACAGAGTAAAAAACAGGCATTTAAATTATACAAACAAGAGCGGACAGAGACTGCTTTACGGGAGTACAAGGAAATCAACAAGGCTTGCAAAAGGGCTATTAGACTAGCTAAAATAGAAAATGAAAAATTAATTGCAAAAGAGAGTAAGACTAACCCTAAAATATGTTTTAAGTATATTAATGGGAAGAAGGTGAGGAATGAAGCTATAGGAACATTACAATGTTAGATAGGCCGTCTGAAAATTAGTTACCAGGAAAAGGCAAATCAGCTAAATAGGTTCTTATCTTCGGTATACACAAGGGAGGTACCAGGGCAACATAACTGGTTAACGCAGGAAGAAATCCAAAAGAGGTTGGAAAAAATAAATGTTAATAAAGCCCCGGGTCTTGATGGAATACATCGAAGGGTACTGAGAGAACTGGGTTCTGTAATAGCCAAACCATTATATTTAATTTTTCAAGATTCAGGGCCCTATTAAATTCTCCCTCGTAGTTCTCTCGGTGCTCGCAAAAGGCAGTTTTCCTGCTGTTTGCGAGAACCGAATCTCTCGCAGCCTGCTTTACGATATGACTGCGAGAAAATGGCCGATAATAGGCTCCGAGAGAGCTACGTAGCCTTAAATCTATGCACGAGTCTCGCATATCGTAAGAATCCCTACGTGGACAAAAAGTCCACGCAAGGGATCCGAAAGCCTCTACGTGCTGCCTCGGAACAGCCCGAGACAGCAGTGTGAGGCTCCCCCCTGCACCCTATACACATCCCCATGCTGCAGGGGTCTCTATCAGGACCCCTGCAGCACCCCCACATTAACCCCTTGCAGCGGGGGTCCCCGATCTGCATAGATCAGGCCCCCCGCTGCATTTAAAACTTTTAAATTCCCCGCCGCGGCTCCTTAAAGGGACCGCGGCACACTATTACCAAATCCCGGCCGCGGCACTTAAAATTAACCCCCCTCTATGCTGGGGGTCCCCATCGGGACCCCCGAAGTGTCCCCACATAAACCCATTGCAGGGGGGGGCCCCGATCTGCATAGATCAGGCCCCCCGCTGCATTTAAAACTTTTAAATTCCCCGCCGCGGCTCCTTAAAGGGACCGAGGCACACTATTACCCAATCCCGGCCGCGGCACTTAAAATTAACCCCCCTCTATGCTGGGGGTCCCCATCGGGACCCCCGAAGTGTCCCCATATAAACCCCCTGCAGCGGGGGGCCCCGATCGGCACCGATCGTGACCCTGCTGCAATTCAATTTTAAATTTCCCGCCTCGCGGGTCCTCAAAGGACCGTAAAGGTCCTGAAAGGACTCGCACTAAAAATATTAACCCCAGGCAACTATAATTACCCCATTAACTCATGATGGTCAATCCAGACCACCATAAGGCCTAAATTAACATATTAACTCATGATGGTCAATCCAGACCACCATAAGACCTAAATTAACCCATTAACTCATGATGGTCAATCCAGACCACCATAAGGCCTAAATTAACCCATTAACTCATGATGGTCAATCCAGACCACCATAAGGCTCTATTTAACCCCATCAGTCCCATAAGGGTATATTATTACCATTATGGGCCTGTTAAAACCCAACATTAACCACATAAGTGCCATGATGGTCCTCAAGGACCATCATGACACTAACTACAAACACTACACTATAACCCCCAATAAACCATTTAATCTAAACTAACCCCCCTCTACACTAATCTATTAACACTTACACTACCTACCTACACTACCTACCCCCTAATAAACCTCCCCAACACTCTAATTACAAAAAACAAAAAACCTACAGCACAGAAAAAAAAAAACAATTACAACCCCACCCCCAACTACAGAAAATAAAAAAATTACACACCTGAAAAGGAAAGACAGATAAACACAATACAATACATACATATAATACATTAAATACATTACATACAATACATGACATTACATATAATATATTACATATAATATATTACATATAATACATTACATACATTACATACAATACATGACATTACATATAATATATTAAATATAATATATTACATATAATATATTACATATAATATATTACATATAGTCCTAATCAAATACCCCCTATCTATCTAACATACAATCTATTTAATTTAAAATAAATCCTAACTATATCAAATACATCCCACTATCTATCTAATATACAAAAAATCCTAACTACATACACAGACCCTTATTCTAAGCTAAAATCAATAAATTAAGACCACTTACCTTTAAGATGTTGCTTCAGATCACTAACCTATGGGTCAAACAAAAAATAAAAATTAGTACAAAACATTAACATCAAATAAATAAACATTCTATACATTCTAAATATTCAACTCACCTTTACAGCATGTCCAGTCACTGTTTAGCTCTTCCGGCGCGGCCCTGTTAAAAAAAAAACACAATACATGAATACATGAATACAATATATAAACAATAAATAAAATACACAAATAAACATCTAAATATACATTTAACTTACCTCCCCGCGATGTCCCCGGCCTTCTCTCCTTCAGCCCCGGCTGGGCCGCGGAACCATCCGCGCTCTAAAAAAAAAAAAAAAAAAAACTAACTGAGGTCTGCACTGGCAGACCTCCCCGACGCTACTGAACCTCCCGGAGTCGTTTCCGGGAGGAAATTGGCATTGGCGGCTTGTGATTGGCTGAAAAAGCTGTCTATCAATTTCAGCCAATCAAAAGTCGTCAATGTGTGAGCCAATCAGGATGGGATACACCCCAATATCCCACCCTGATTGGCTAAAACACTTGTCTATCTTTCTGGGAACCAATCACAACGCTCAGATGCCTTCAGCCAATCACTATGGGATACACCCCCACGGAGTGATTGGTAGAAGACATCTGCGCATCCTGATTGGCTCCTACATTGACGACTTTTGATTGGCTGACAGCTTTTTCAGCCAATCACAAGCCGACAATGCCAATTTCCTCCCGGAAACGACTCCGGGAGGTTCAGTAGCGTCGGGGAGGTCTGCCAGTGCAGACCTCAGTTAGTTTTTTTTTTTTTTTTTTTTAGAGCACGGATGGTTCCGCGGCCCAGCCGGGGCTGAAGGAGAGAAGGCCGGGGACATCGCGGGGAGGTAAGTTAAATGTATATTTAGATGTTTATTTGTGTATTTTATTTATTGTTTATATATTGTATTCATGTATTCATGTATTGTGTTTGTGTTTTTTTTTTTAACAGGGCCGCGCCGGAAGAGCTAAACAGTGACTGGACATGCTGTAAAGGTGAGTTGAATATGTAGAATGTATAGAATGTTTATTTATTTGATGTTAATGTTTTGTACTAATTTTTCTTTTTGTTTGACCCATAGGTTAGTGATCTGAAGCAACATCTTAAAGGTAAGTGGTCTTAATTTATTGATTTTAGCTTAGAATTAGGGTCTGTGTATGTAGTTAGGACTGTAATTATTTTATTTTAGTTTAGAATAAGGGTCTGTGTATGTAGTTAGGATTTTTTGTATATTAGATAGATAGGGGGATGTATTTGATATAGTTAGGATTTATTTTAAATTAAATAGATTGTATGTTAGATAGATAGGGGGTATTTGATTAGGACTATATGTAATATATTATATGTAATATATTATATGTAATGTATGTAATGTCATGTATTGTATGTAATGTATGTAATGTATTATATGTAATATATTATATGTAATATATTATATTTAATATATTATATGTAATGTCATGTATTGTATGTAATGTATGTAATGTATTATATGTAATATATTATATGTAATATATTATATTTAATATATTATATGTAATGTCATGTATTGTATGTAATGTATGTAATGTATTATATGTAATATATTATATGTAATATATTATATGTAATGTCATGTATTGTATGTAATGTATGTAATGTATTATATGTATGTATTGTATTGTGTTTATCTGTCTTTCCTTTTCAGGTGTGTAATTTTTTTATTTTCTGTAGTGGGGGGTGGGGTTGTAATTGTTTTTTTTTTTATGTACTGTAGGTTTTTTTGTTTTTTGTACTGTAGGTTTTTTGTTTTTTGTAATTAGAGTGTTGGGGAGGTTTATTAGGGGGTAGGTAGTGTAGGTAGGTAGTGTAAGTGTTAATAGATTAGTGTAGAGGGGGGTTAGTTTAGATTAAATGGTTTATTGGGGGTTATAGTGTAGTGTTTGTAGTTAGTGTCATGATGGTCCTTGAGGACCATCATGGCACTTATGTGGTTAATGTTGGGTTGTAACAGGCCCATAATGGTAATAATATACCCTTATGGGACTGATGGGGTTAAATAGAGCCTTATGGTGGTCTGTATTGACCATCATGAGTTAATGGGTTAATTTAGGCCTTATGGTGGTCTGTATTGACCATCATGAGTTAATGGGTTAATTTAGGCCTTATGGTGGTCTGTATTGACCATCATGAGTTAATGGGGTAATTATAGTTGCCTGGGGTTAATATTTTTAGTGCGAGTCCTTTCAGGACCTTTACGGTCCTTTGAGGACCCGCGAGGCGGGAAATTTAAAATTGAATTGCAGCAGGGTCACGATCGGTGCCGATCGGGGCCCCCCGCTGCAGGGGGTTTATATGGGGACACTTCGGGGGTCCCGATGGGGACCCCCAGCATAGAGGGGGGTTAATTTTAAGTGCCGCGGCCGGGATTGGGTAATAGTGTGCCGCGGTCCCTTTAAGGAGCCGCGGCGGGGAATTTAAAAGTTTTAAATGCAGCGGAGGGCCTGATCTATGCAGATCGGGGACCCCCGCTGCAAGGGGTTAATGTGTGGGGGCTGCGGGGGTTCCTATGGGAAGGAAAAATAGCCATGCAATTTATAATCTTAATGAAGCAAATATAGGGGTATCAGATATTAAAAGGGATTTGGGAGTATTTGTGGACAACCACCTAGGTAACAGTGCTCAAATCCAAGCAGCAGTTGCAAAGGCAAATACAATATTAGCATGTATTAGGAAGGGTATTGAAGCAAGGGAAGCAAATCTAATTCTGCCACAATACAAATCTCTAGTACGCCCTCATTTGGAATATGGAGTAACATTTTGGCACCACTTCATAAAAAGGACATTTTAGAGCTGAGCTGGAAAATGTACAGATGAGGGCAACAAAACTATTTAGTAAAATGGAGGGGCTAAGTTATGAAGAAAGACTAACCCAGTTAAGCTTATTTTCTCTGGAAAAAAGGCATCTAAGAGGAGATATGATTACCTTATATAAATACATCCAGGGTCATTATAAAGATTTGTCAAGGGAGCTTTTTGTGCCAAGAGGTTTTCAACTGACAAGAGGACATCCCTTGAGGTTAGAAGTAAAAAGATTTCACCTTAAAGAAAGAAAAGGGTTCTTCACAGTAAGGGTGGTTAATCTGTGGAATTCTCTACCAGAGGAGGTGGTGACAGCGGATTCGATAGATAACTTTAAAAGAGGACTGGATTTATTTCTAATTAAAAAGGGAATTCAGGGTTATCATGGATAATTAGAGAGAGAGTATTGATCCAGGGAGAAATCCGATCGCCAGTATCTAGGGTGAGGAAGGAATTATTTTTTTCCCATTTGCTATGATTGGCTAATTTTCACTTGTTTTTTTTTCTGTGTGCCTTCCTCTGGATTAATTATTAATAAAAAAAAATAAAAAAAAATAGTTGATTAATAATTATTTAACAATTAACAATTAATTAATTAATAACTAATCCTCATATTGCAGACCAGAGGAGATCTTAAAAGGTTAAACTTGATGGATTGAAAGTCTTTTTTCAACCTTAATTACTATGTAACTATGTAACTATGTAATACGACAAGGGATGAATAATATAAAATCACATATATAGTTGTGAGCATTGTGTATTGTTGCTAACACTTGCGGGCTTGTGCAGGGCCGCAGTTGCAGGCAAGGAGCGCGATCATTGCGCTGGTAGAGATCCCTACGACCCCACACGACTTAGGCAGTGAGCGCCAAAGGCACTCATTACGCTGGTGGAGATTAGCTCTGAAGGCCCTCGTCCCTCTGACCCTGTACAACTTAGGCAGTGTGCGTTAAAGGCGCTCACTGTGCTGGTGAAGATGAGCACCATAGGCGCTCATCCCTACGCCCCACGGGACTACAGATCAACAAGAAATCTCAATTATACAATTCACATTGCGAGACCCGTAGCAGTTTGAAAAGATTACGGCCCGTAACACCTTGGAAAGGATAGCGGGACTTAGAAAAATTAAAATTACGACCCACGGGACTTAGAAAAAAAAATTACGAGGTCTAAAAAATATGAAGTTAACGGCTGAACTGAGCACATCCAAAAATATAAAAACCACAAAAAAAAACACCAACATACATAAAAAAACATCACACACAGCACAGGGGTGAAAGCCAGGAGTTCCACAAGTTTCGGCAGAAAAAAAATGGCGGCTGAAAAAAAACTAAAATGAGGCCAAGCATGTCAAAATCAACAACCTACTCGGAACACTAAGCCAAACTCAGTAACATTTCACGCGGCACGTACCACGCATCCTGCGTCATGTAGCACATACAAAATCAAAGCAATTTTCTATGGAAGAAGTACCTTGCACGAAATGGCGACTGGAGCACAAATTGACGGCTAGAACGCAAATAGCGCATGCCATTTGTGTTATAACGGTTTCTACTTCAGCTAACAATACTGCAAACTTTCTAGAATGTTCTCCATTTCTCCTCAGGTGATGAACAGTGTGAGTGTACATTTCACTGGTGGCTTTACTTCTGAAGCAACTTGATTATCACTTTTTAAGACCTGCAAATGACAGCACATAGGTAAGCTATAATTAATTAATTAATTATAAATTAATTAAAGAGGGATTCTAATTTAGTCAGAAACAACAATCTTAATGCACAGAAGCAATTAAAAGACATTGTCAATCATGTATAGTAAGATTTAAAATATAGATAAATGTTTAGTTGGGGTAAATTGGGGAACATTTTAAAGTCATAAAAAAGGAGACATTTAAAGAAGAAAATAGCTTTTATTAAAACATATTTTAAAACATAATTTATGCTTTTAGCAACAAAAAAAATAATAATATTTACAGTGGATTTGAACATTTCCATATTTTTCTCATTTTCCATAGACTCTGCCTCAAGAGTGTGACTGACTAATTTGCAGCACTGCAAGGTTTACCACAGACTGTAAAGTAATTTACAGACAACAAATTAAACCCAACAAGTAATATACAAAAATACATTTGTTTAACAAAAATACTATGGTCATAGACGAAAAAAAAGGAAAAGTTATTTCAACATTTGCATATCTGTCTGTCATTTTCAACAGACGCTGCCTGAAGACTGTCGCAGGAAGATTGGCAGCAGGGGACCCTTTGACATTTATAGACAACAAGTTTTAGACAAAAAGTACAGTATAACAAAATAAAACATGATCTATCCTTTTTGGTGTGTGCCAATGCCAAAATGCACTGCAACCTAACTTTCCCTCTAAGCCTAACCCCATAACCTACACCACTAATGCAACAGTGATGCATACAAAAGATGATAGCACAAAAAAAAAAAAAAGCACCCGAAACCTTGAATGCCAACAGTGGACAACACAAAAGAGGATACTACAACAAATGTTGTTAACACATATAAAACAGAATCATATATCCTGTTTTGTGTGCACCAACCTCTAAGCCTAACTCCATAATCTAAACCTCTGATGCCAAAAGTGGCGCACACAAAAAAGGATACTACAACAAATGTTCTTAAAACATAATACATGGAAGAATCTATCCAGTTTTGTATGCACCACTGTCTAAGCCTTACCCCATAACCTAAACCTCTCTGAATACATACAAAATGGAAGTTTATATCCTGTTTTGTATGGTCTTAGTACAAAAACTAATTTATTTAAATGTTATTTTAACATTTGCATCTATCTCTGACACAGACACTGCCTGAAGAGTCTCATCATTTCTAAAGGAATTTATACACAACACATTGAAGACAAGAGGTACAGTATCACAAGTTTAGAAAAAATAAATAAATAAAGTACTGCTGTTTGACCTATCCTGCTTTGTGTCTGCCTTTGTAAAAAAGTACTGCAACCTAACTAACAATGTAAGCCTATTCCCATAACTGTAAACCCCTAACAACAACATTGCTGAATGCAAAACAGTATACCAAAAAAAAGGGGTACCCTAACCTTTAATGACAGCAGTAGTACACACAAAACAGAAAAGGACAATGGTGTTAACATATACAAAATGGAAGTATATATACTATTTTGTGTGCCCCACTCTCTAAGCTCAACTCCATACCCTAAACACCTAATGACAACAGTAGCGCACAAAAAACACGACTAAACCCATATTGACAACACAGCCACACACAAAAGAGGATAACACAAGAAATGCTGTTAACATATATAAAATAGAAGGACTATCATGTTTGCTATGCGTCTTTCACAAAATAGACTGCCAGCTACATAATCTGCTAAATCCATCCTCATAAAGCTAACCCCATAATGCAAACAGTGGTGCACACAAAACAGCATAGGAGAAAAAATAACTAAAAGTTCTTAAAAAAAAAAAAAAGGAGCAAAAGTAATAACTTTTATTTACAGATTAATATGGCACATACTGAAAACAAAGAGGAAAAGAAAAGACGCCAAACGAGAGAACGTCAAAAAACATGGGCAGAACAACAGACGCCGGTGCAAAATGAAATTAGACGACAAAAAGAACTGGAGAGACTCGCAAACAAAATACTAGCGGCTGACAAACTAACATCCAAGCCCAAGAAGGCAACCAAAAAACAAAAGCATTAACACTAGAGGTTCATAATTGTGGTATTATGAATATTGCCTGCCAGTGCTGGGAAACCAGTTTGTTAGTTCCTGTGCTGGAATGACCAGTTCATTAGTTGCTGTCAAAAAGGCAGGGTAAGACTTCCACAAAGACAACACTTCACTACATATTTAAAAAGCATTATTACTGAGCCTAATTTCCCTAATTACCAAAATTTTAAAACAAACATAAGATCGTATAATAGTGTTATATTCTGTGCATCTATGGGTGCAACATTAGTTGCTAATGTGCCAGGACATGGTCCTTACTATTTCAAAGTACAAGGACAAATTTACCATCGTACTTCTCATTTACATCCAGAAGAAGGGGAGCAAAGAAAATTTGCTCAACTATATGTCCTAGATACAATGGAAGCTGTTGAACAACGTATGCAGCTTCCAGCAAATAAAAAATGCTTACCCATTGTTTTTTTAGAGCTTGATAAAATTATGGCCCAAAACCTCAAGCTTATAAAAAAAATGGCAGAACAAGAACAAATAATTCATGCAGAACTACATCAATTACCAATCCCAAAAGTCAATATCGTTCTTAAAAGAGATCGCCATACTGATAAACGCTGTTACAACTTACCACCATCAAATGAGGTTGCAATGGTCTTTCAAAATGATGAGGGAGAACCACCATTTCAAAGGGATATTAAAATGTATCCCAGAAATGAGGAGCAACCTTCCATCAACATAAGTATCTTAAGTACTAATTTAGATCCAATGACATATCCCATTTTTTCCCCAATGGGGAAGCTGGATGGCAACTCAAATTAACATTTGACACTTGCCCAAATTCTAAAGTACATGTCATAAATAATATTTCCATGCTTGGAAAGTGGCTCAAACTGCCATTCGAGATGGATTTAATCCCATTTTATGTGGAGGAAAACTGACACAACAATGGATCATTGATTCATATTTGCAAGTTGAGGCAAATAATTTAAATTTCATAAAATATCAACAAGATAAACTATGTGTAGAACAGTATTGTGAACGGATTGATTATGTCGCTGAGGTAGCTACAAACAGAAAGCATGCAGCTGGCAAAGCCATCATTTTACCTTCTTCTTTCTAAGGATCTCCGTGCAATATGCAAGAAAGATACAATGATGCTATGGCTATTGTAACTAAATTTGGAAAACCAGATTTATTTATTACATTTACATGTTATCCACAATGGCCAGAGATTGTACAGAATCTGCTAATTGGACAAACTGCTTCCGATAGACCAGATTTAGTGGCAAGAGTCTTCAAAATCAAATTAACTGAATTAATGCGTGACATAACCATAACTCAGTAATTTGGCAAATGTCAGGCTTATGTTTATACCATATAATTTCATAAAAGAGGCCTTCCACGTTCACATATGCTTATAATTTATCAAGAGAAATATAAACTGGATACTGGTGACAAAGTGGATTCAGTGATTATTGCTGAACTACTAGATCCAGAAATACATGGTAGACTATATGATATTGTAATTCATCTCACGATTCATGGACCATGTGGAGATATTAATCCATAATCACCATGTATGGAAAATATAAAATGCACTAAAGAATTTCCAAAAGATTATAGAGACCAAAATGATGCTAATTGTGATGGCTATCCATTATATAGAAGAAGAGAAGGCGAAAATGCCATTATTCGTGGGAAAAAGTTGATAACAAATGTGGTGTCATACAATCCACATTTGGTCATGAAGTATAATGTACACATTGATGTGGAAGCTTGTATAACATCCATTAAATATGTCTACAAATATATTTACAGAGGCTATGACGAAGCTACTGTAGTGGTCAAAAGTGCAGAAAATCCAGAGCAAAAAGAGTTATTATATGATGAACTTGTAAGTGCGCCAGAAGCAATGTGGCGTCTTCTCCAATTTGAGATGCATGATCGCTCAGATGCAGTATATTGATTAGATGTACATTTACCCCAAAGACACATAGTTTACTTTAATATTGGAAATGAAAGAAATGCTTTAGCACAAACTGAGCAACTACACTAACTGCATGGTTTCAATTAAATTGTACTCATTTGGAGGCAAGGGAATTGTTATACATTGACATTCCATATCATTATGGTTTTGTTAATAGATTATGGCGAAAAAGAAACCCCCATGGAAATAAAATTATAACTAGAATATACACTGTAAGTCCAAGAGACCTTGAAAGTTTCTGCATACGTTTACTCCTTTAAAATGTTCCTGGTGCACAAAGTTTTGAACAGTTGAGAACTGTTAATGACACAGTTTATGACACATTTCATTTAACTGCACAACACAGAAACTTCTTGGCTGATGATACAGAATGGGAAAGATGTCTAGAAGAAGCAGCACTGTGTCAAATGCCACGGCAGTTGAGAGAACAATTTGCATTCATTTGCATCTTCTCAAATGCTCCAAATGCATCAGCTTTGTGGGACAAATTGAAAACAAATATGTCTGAAGACTTTTTGCAATGATACAATGAGCCTATTGCAGAATTAAAAGCAATAATTGAAATTCAAGAGGTCTTTATCTCTCATGGATTAAGAGAGATCCAGGACTCATAGAAGAAATAAACTTTGAAGACTATGGGCCTCATTCTATTACCGGCCGTAAATTGGCCGTAAGGCTGCGATTCCTTGCGGGGGTTCTGTTAACTCGCGATTCTATTATACGGCCCCGCAAGGATCTCCTCTTACGGCCGGCCGCATATCTAGAAACCGGCCGTAAGCTGTGAAATCTAAAAACGCAAAAATAAATTCAAGCCTGCACTGTACAGCTCTGTAAATGCAAGGGATCATATTGGGGGACATGAGGATTAAAAGTAACCCACTCTCAAGCTTGCACATCAGCCCAAACCAGAGTTCAAATTAACTGTTTTTTTTCCGGCTGCGGCGTGGGCGGGTCTGAAGTGCTCCAAGCACTCTGGACTTTTTACATGGATATTTTACGGATATTAAAAATAAAATAGTTTACGGATTTGAGTATAGGATAATTATGTGCTATTTTTTCTAACACCTAAAATCCCTTTATAGTCTTCTCAAAGTGCAGGAAGGCTTTATTTGAGCTATTTTATGTGCTTAAATGGTGCTAGCGGGACCTCTTTCCTGCAAGTAAGCTGCGGCTCGCTTTTAGCCTTGCAGAGAGGTTTCCCGGAGCAATTGAATTGCAAATAGGAATTTCTTACGGACGAAACTCTTGCGGCCGTTTTAGATCAAAGGCTTTCCTCTGGCGCGAGCGGCAGCAAGAGATAGCAAGGCACCGGCCGCAAGCCTGCCGGAATCCCCGGCCGTAAGGGAATAGAATAGCAGAATAGCTTGCGGCCGGTCCTTGCTGCCCCGCAACGGCTGCGGCCGCTAATAGAATGAGGCCCTATGACACTCAGCTTCAAAACCAATTAACACAAAAAAAACATTAAATACATTAAAATTGCAAACATTTAACGCCATAAACAGTGCACTAGAGGATGACAGGTTCAAAGAGCATTATTTCTATCTTGATGGACTTGGTGGGTCAGGAAAAAGTTATCTATATAATTTATTGATGAGTTTCGTTCACGCACAAGGTCAAATAGCACTGCCATTTGTAACAACGGGAATTGCCGCACTTTTGTTAGAAGGTGGAAGAACTGTGCATAGTGAATTTAAACTGCTAGTTCCCATTCTGGAAACATCAGTGTCGGATATTCGAATTACATCTTTACAAGCAAAAAAAATTAAGAAAAGTAATAATAATTACAATAATATTGACTTGGATTAAGAAAGTTTCTGATATAAAATCACAAGCTACTTCTATCTAAATAAATCAATGTTGATAAGAGTATACAAAAATAATTGGGAATAGTGATTTTAACAGTGATTTTAACAAACTTTATAAAAGGTATTTTTTAGTATATTAGTTTTGTGGCATTAAACATGATAGAAAAAAACAAAAAAAACAAAGTGAGAGGTGCTCAATCAGAGAACAAACTAAACTTAATAGATTAGTTCTATGGACATGACAACCCACTCTGAGAGCTTCTTCTTTTAGCTCACTTGTGCCCTTCACAGGCAGAAATATCCTGTAGTATATCAGTCTAGTCCCATTTACTAGAGTAACTCAGGCCCGAAATACCAGGCAATTCTACTCTAAACCGAAAAACAGCGAACCTCAGACATACGTTTCAGCCTTCATTGGGCCTCATCAGTGAGGTGTAGCTGAACTCCCTAAAGAACAGTGAGCAACGGGGCCACGTCTGGAGTCCCCTATACCTCATAGGGATATTTGCATAAACAAAACAACAAAATGAAAGGTGCTAAATTAGAGAATGAACTAACCTTAATAGGTTAGTTTTGTGGACATGATAACCCACTCTGAGAGCATCTTCTTTTAGCTCACTTGTGCCCTTCACAGGAAGAAATATCCTGTAGTATATCAGTCTGGTACCACTCACTAGAGTAACCCAGCCCCGAAATACCAGGCAATTCTACCCTGAACAGAAGAAACAGCAAACCCCAGACATACGTTTCTGCCTTCACTGGGCCTCATCAGTGAGGTGTAGCTGAACTCTGTAAGGCACAGTGAGCAAGGGGTCCACGTCTGGAGTCACCTATACCACTTAGGGAGATTAATCCCTAAGTATAATTTGCATAAACAAAACAACAAATTGAGAGGGACTCAATCAGAGAACACACTAATCTTAATAGGTTAGACCACAAAAAGTGTTATTTTGAATTGACTTTATCAATTCATGCTTAGATAAAATTGCAGAACTTAACACCTATGGTTAAAAAAGTTCTAATAAGTGATGGTCAAGATATTTTTGTGTAATCTGAAAAGCCTTCAAAAACTTCACTCACCAAACACCAGTTTTCTTTTGGACCTCTACGCAGGTCAACCAGAATGTAGCTTCAGACCACACGCCAGCTACATCAATGAGAGAGGCCAACCACAAATAGCCAGGTATGTTACCATGAAATTGTTGCAGGGTTACTCTCCCTGTACCCCTTAAATAGCGTGCGCCTTCCTCTCACCTTTGCACACCTCACAACACTTACCCCACCTCCTCTCTTCTCCTTACATCCACTAGCTCATGGCCCACTAAATAAGCCAAACAGGACATAGCTTCATGCCACACTAGCTACAGTGCCTTGCACAAGGATTCACCCCCTTGGCATTTTATGTGCTTTGTTGCTTCACAACCTAAAATTAACATGGATTATTTGAGGATTTGCATTATTTAATTTATAGAACATGCCCACAGCTTTGAATATGTTTTTCTTTTTTTATTGTGAAGCAAACAACAAATAAGACAAAATAACAGAGAAAGTCAATGTGCATAACTGTTCAACCCCCTAAAGTCAATACTTTGTAGAGCCACCTTTTGCGGCAATCACAGCTTCAAGTCTCTTTGGATAAATCTCTATGATCTTGTCCCATCTTACCACTGGGATTTTTGCCCATTCCTCCTTGCAAAACTGCTCCAGCTCCTTCAAGTTGGATGGTTTGCGCTTGTGAACAGCAATCTCTGTGTCTGACCACAGATTTAGATTTTCTATTGGATTCATGTCTGGGCTTTGGCTAGGCCATTCAAACACATTTACATGTTTCCCCTTAAACCACTCAACTGTAGCTTTAGCAGTGTGTTTGGGGTCATTGTCCTGCTGGAAGGTAAACCTCTGTCCTAGCCTCAAAATATGCATAGAGTGGTACAAGTTTTGTTCTAGAATATCACTGTATTTAGCACCATCCATCTTTCCCTCAACTCTGACCAGTTTCTAAGTCCCAGCTGCTGAAAAACATCCCTACAGCATGATGCTACCACCACCATGTTTCACTGTGGGGATGATGTTCTATGGGTAATGTGATGTGTTGGGTTTTCACCAGATATAGCATTTTCTTTGATGGCTTAAATTTAAAGTTAAATTTTAGTCTTATCAGCACCTTCCTCCATAAATTTTGGGAGTCTCCCACATGCCTTTTTGCAAACTCAAAATGTGGCATTTTGTTTTTTGCAGAAAGTAATGTCTTTCTTTTGTCCACTCTGCCATATAGCTCAACTCTGACGAGCGTACAGCTTATTGTCGTCCTATGTACAGATATTCCAGTCTCTGCTGTGGAACTCTGCAGCTCCTCCAGGGTTACCTTAGGTCTCTGTGCTACCTGTTTGATTAATGCTCTCCTTGCCCGGTCGGGGGGTTTTGATGGGCGGTCGTCTCTTGGTAGGTTTTCTGTTGTGCCATGTTCTTTCAAATATGGTTTGATAGATTTGATGGTGCTCCTGGGGAAAATTAAATATTTGGATATTTTTTTTATAACCTATTCCTGATTTGGTTGTACCAGAGCTTTTTATGGGCTTCATAACAAAGGGGGTGAATACATATGCACATGCCAATTTTCTGTTTTCTATTTCTAAAAAATATTTTTATGTATATATTTTTCTCATTTCACTTCACCAACTTAGACTTTTATGTTCTGATCCATCACATAAAATTCAGATTAACAAAACATTGAACTTAAGGCTGTAATGTAACAAAATAGGTAAAAAGTCAAGGGGTGAATGCTTTTGCAAGACACTGTACATCAGGAAGAGGGGGTCTACCACAAATATATAGATACTAGCGACTTGCCCATCAAAAATGACAGCAATGAAATGTTAAGGCTGGCAATGCTGTTTGCGACATAATGCAAGGCTCCCCCCCTCTAACTTGCAGGCCTTGCGATGAGAGCCTTTGGCTCTCATTGTGAGCCTCTCCCATCATCAACTATACGGGCGTTGGTGCTCATTGCAAGCCCTGGAATGATCGCTTATTGCAGACGTCGTCCAACCCGTTACTTTTGTGCCTCGCGCTGAGTGCCTCCCTACTTTCTGACCCCTGTGTCTGTTTCACTCTCTCCCTCCCTCCTCTCCCTGCCTTGGTTTTTTTCCCCTTATTTCCCTCCCCTGTGTCTCTTCCCCCCCCCCTCTCACCCCTGTGTCTCTTTCCACCCTGCCCCCCTCTCTCTCCACTGTGTCTTTCTCCTCTCTCTCCCTGCTCAAGTTATTCTTTTAAAGTCTTGCGGGCCTCACGGTGAGTGCCTAAGTGTTACTGCTTTCAGCCGTGTTTTGAGTCTTTTTCCAAACAATTAAGGGTTTACGGCCATCATTTTTTTCCTCGCTTAGCTTATAATTGATCTACTAAAACTGCCAATTAAACCTCAAATTAGCTTGCAACCTCACTCACAGGCTCCCTGCCTCTCTCCCTGTGCTGTGTGTGAGGTAGTAAGATAATTTTAAAAGTAATTGGCGTTTTTTGGCAATCTTCCGACGGCTTCCGAGTTACAGACTTGAAAAAAATGGTGGCCGTTAAAGTCTTATTTTTTTCAAAGTGTTGTGTGCCTCTCGCTCATCGTGGGCCTGACAATGATCACCTTCAGGGCTCATTGTCAGCCTTTTTCTAAATCTTGCGGGCCTTTACACTAATTGCAGCAAAGTCGTGCGGGCCTTGCGATGAGCGCCTACATATTTTTTAACTTTGGGTGATGACAACTTGCAATTAATAATAATCAGATCCCTTTTTTTTATTGAAAAACATTTTAGTTAAAATGATAAGCTTTTGAGAGTTGAACCTCTCTTTATCAAGTCAAAAGCAATACTGAATTTTTGTTTTCCGAAGCTGATATATAGAGCCTCAGAGTTTATTACTGTGGCCTGGGCAAGCATTAGAAGCATTATCGTGTTTAGGACCACAGTATGCAATGAAAATGATCTTGCAGGACACTATTTCCCTCTGACTAGTCATGATTTGCATTCTTTGTGGCTTTTCTTGTTCTGAAAGATGATGTGCCAATGTGTAAAAAAGGTAATGTCAATAAATGCTGCTAAATTCGTAAATGAGTGCCAATTGAAAAGCAGGAGACAACTTGCATTGGACAGCCAATAAAAATTCAGTAATACATGAAGGAAATACATTAAGAGAGAAATCTTTTTTATTTGAAATACTACAGTAATCTGACTGAAGTTATTCTCAATTGATAAATTATTGTTCTTGAGAAATATAACTTATACTAGCGACTTGCCCTTTAAAAATGATGGCAATAAAATGTGAAGCCTGGCAATGCTGTTTGTCACACAATGTGAGACTTTAGGCCCTCTGAGCACCTTCAGCACAATCTTTCCGTTGGTTTTATTTTCAAAGTCCTGCTTGCCTGGCGTTGTTCGTGCAAGTTTTAGTGTCTTTGACATTGTGTATTTTCTTAGTCCTGCATATTTTTTAGGGTTCAGTATTTTTCCGAGGTCGGAGTGTACTTAGCTTCCTTTTCATTCGGTTTTTAGATTTTTTTTCTCGCTTAGCCAATTTTTAAGTGACGAAACACAGCAAATTCTGCTTAAATCTGCTTGCAACCTCACTCCCAGTCATCCTGGCTCTCCCCCCTGTGCTGTGTGTGAATGTGTTTTAATTTATTTTGTTTTATTTTTTTGTTGTTTTTCATGTTTTTTAGATTTCCACGGTTCAGCCGTTACATTCATATTTTCCTGAGTTCGGATATTTTTTGCCCCAAAGATTCCTTAGTCGGATTTCCTCAAGTGCTTGCAGCCTAAGTAAGACCTGCATTCCTCAACTGCTTGCAGCCTAAGTCCCGCATACTTCATACCTCTACTAAACCGTAATTGAGTAATTGAATAGCGATTTGAGATTTTAGCCTTGCGAAAGTGATAGGTCAAAGGCTTCGGGAGTCTGTAAGTTATGAGTTTAACCATCACCATTTTTTCAAGGCCGTAACTCGGAAGCCATTCGGAGCCCGCAAAAATACGCAAATTGAATAGCAAATTAGCTTGCGACCTCACTTACGGGTTACCGGATCTCCCGAAACCTCAATTGAATATGGCCCTTAGTCTTTATATCTACACATTGGACTAACCTTGCAGGTTACACCATCCAATTACCACAGGTAAAAATGGAAGGTGGAAATATGGGTGATCAAACACCTTGTTGTAAGCTTCCTTGGCATTTCTTTGCAGTCCCCACTATTGCTTTTAGAAGTGCTGTTTGGAGGGTATACAGCCTTATCAAATTGCGATTCGGCCAATTGAATAGGGCTCTATATAAGCACATAGCATATATTTTTTACAGAAGTTTTTAGTTAGTGAACTTCTATCCAAAAGCAACTAACTAAAAACTACTGTAAAAAAAAAATATGCTATGAGCTTATATAGAGTCGTATTCAATTAGCAAAACCACAATTTAATAAGGCTGGTAATCAGAAAGCTTTGTTCAGCTGCCCTGCATTGTTTTTACATCAATTCTATAATGCTGTGTCTCCAGAGACAGTTCATTATATATTTTTTTTATCTCTTTAATAAATAGAAATATGATTTTTATTCACATAGTTACGTGTACTTTTTGTGTTTCAGGTCAATAAATATTGTAAACATTTTGTTTATTACCTGCACCTTTTTTAGAGTGCAGAGCTCCTTGATTGCATTTTCAAAATATAAATGCAATAGGAGCAATTTACCTGATAAGCTAATTATATATATATCACATATATAGTTGTGAGCGTACGAGTTGTTGCTAACGCTGCGGGCTCGCATAGCGAGCCAAGGCCCTCGCAAAGCGAGGGCCGCGG
The DNA here is from genome assembly GCA_027410445.1 of Discoglossus pictus. Taxonomy (NCBI): domain Eukaryota; kingdom Metazoa; phylum Chordata; class Amphibia; order Anura; family Alytidae; genus Discoglossus; species Discoglossus pictus. The sequence continues at coordinate 123,183,324 of CM050163.1, forward strand.
GCTCGCTACGCGAGTCGCGGCCCTTGCGTAGCGAGGGCCCTGGCTCGCGCAGCGAGCCAAGGCCCTCGCAAAGCGAGGGCTCGCTACGCGAGTCACGGCCCTCGCAAAGCGAGGGCACTGGGCGAGGGTCTCAGTTACTGGCACCGAAGGTGCTCCTTGCCAGCAACCGAGGACCCTCGCGAAGCGAGGGCCTCAGTTGCTGGCATGGAGTGCCGTAGGCGCTCCATGCCAGCACCTGAGGACCTCGCAAAGCGAGGGCCGCAGTTGCTGGCATGGAGCGCCGTAGGCGCTCCATGCCAGCAACTGCGACCCTCGCAAAGTTCACGTCGCAACCCAAAGAGCACGACACACACATTACGGCCTCGCAACACTCGGACGCAACTCGCGAACATTACAAAATGTAAAACCCAATACATACACACAGCACATACATAAAAACCTTACCTACACCAAGAGGGAGCACCCAGGACCTCAAAAATGACACTTAGACCTTCATTTTACTCGAAATAAAAGAGTTTAGAGACTAAAAAAAACTGTAAGCGAGAGAAAAAATGGCCGCCGAACAAAACGAAAACGAGGCTACAGCACTCTAAACTCGCAAAACAACACAAGAAACTCGCAAAACGCCACAAACGACCTACAGATATTCATACCACACAGTGCACACATTCATCACGCTTACACAGCAGCTCCACACCACTAATGCTCCAGCAACATCAAAACAGATTGCCAGCTCTTCAACACAATGCTTCAAAATAGGTAAAGTATATTCATTTAGTAATCTATTACATATTTCAGTATTATACACCAAACAGCATTAGCTACCTTACAATTTCATTGCCGTCATTTTTTGACGGGCAATATTCTAGTGAGAATATAAAATACAGTAATTGGTGAACAAATTTTCTAAATATTAAAGACCTCTAATACTGTGCATGTACATTAAAGTGATAAAAATTGTTGCCAAGGAAATGTGGCTTAGAGACATAATTTTAGCCATATTTTCTCCCACACCTATCTTGCTCACCCAGTGCTTCTCCATGGCACATATTCAGAAGTGATAAAAATCAAATCATCTTCCCAGCTGTATCTGTTTATTTTCAAATAAGATAAAAAATATAAAAGAATGATGTGAAAAAAAAGTTGTGACATACAAACCTTAAAAGTAGCAATACAAAGTTTATATAAAGCATATGATTCCAAAATAAATGAAAATACCGTATATACTCGAGTATAAGCCGACCACAGTATAAGCCGAGGAACCTATTTTACCACAAAATACTGGGTAAAATGAGTGACTCGAGTATAAGCTAAGGGTGGGAAATGTGCTGCCCCCTGTGTCCCTCTTGTGCCCTCTGTGTCCCCCTCTTTTGTCCCCCTCTCTCTCCCGTGTCTCTTCTCCCTTCTCCCTTCCCTGTGTCTCTTCCATCCTCTCCCTTCCCTGTGTCTCTTCTCCCCTCTCCCTTCCCTGTGTCTTTCCCCCCCCCCTCATTCTCAACCTTCCTCCTCAACCCGGTATATGCTAATGACATGGCGCCCATGTGATGTCATGTCATTAGCATATACCGGGTGCCGGCACCCGGTATATGCTAATTCTGTGACGTCACATGCGCGCCCCTCAAGACGCCGGAAGGAGCCGAGGTCAGAGCAAAAGCTTCAGATAAGTGATGGGAAAGGGAGAGGGGGGTGTATTTAGAGGGGTATAATGAGGGGGGTGTTAGAATGGGGGGGTTAGAATGAGGAGGGGGGTTTGAGGATGAGGAGGGGGGAGGGAAAGAGACACGGGGTGTTAGAGAGATACGGGGGGGAGAGTGACTCGAGAATAAGCCGAGGGGGCCCTTTTTAGCCTTAAAAAAAGGGCTGAAAAACTCAGCATATGCTCGAGTATATACATTACATAAAATACCTAAACATTATATATATCACATATATTAACTATTTCAAAACTTTCATGATGTTTTCACATATAAATTATGAGTGTATTGCTACTTCAGCAATATGTGAGCTACAATGTTCTCTGAAATCCATGTTCAACTTTTGAGTATATCACATATAATAGCTGTCGTAATTGCGAGTTTGTCAGCAACGCTATGTTAAAATTTACGGGTTGCATATGCACAATGAGCGCCGAAGGCGAGGCTCAAAAGTTAAAGGTCTAATGGGGCCTGCAATGAGCGCCGAAGCCTGAAGGCCAAAGGCACTCATTGCGAGGCCCATATATGACTGGCTTGTTGGGGCTGCAATGAGCTCAGAAGGCGAAGGCACTCATTACAGGGCTCACGATGAGCGCTGAAGGTGCTCTTCATGTGGTCAGTAACGTAGAGGGGGCGAGGCTAGGAACAGCTTATGAGTTACAGGCTTCAAAAAAAAAATTACGGGTTTAACGGCCGCCATTGTTTTCAAGCCCGTAACTCGGAAGCCGTTGGGAGACCTCCAAAAGACGCCAATTAATTAGGGAGTGGCAGGAAGCCTGTAAGTGAGGTTGAAAGCTCATTCTCTATTTAATTGCGTGTTTGGGAGGTCTCAAAATGGCTAAGTGAGGAAAAAAATGGTGGCCGTAAATGGTGGCCGTAAAGCACGGGGGGGGGACACAAGGGAGGGAGAGGGGGGAAAGGATGAAAAGAGACAAAGGGGAGGGAGTGGGGGGGAGAGGAGAGACACGGGGTGAGAGGGGGGTGGAGAGACAGAAGGGAGGGAAATAAGGGGGGAAAACAGGAAAGGGGGCAAAGAGACATGGGAGGGAGAGAGGGGGAAACAGACACAGGGGAGGGAGTGTGGGGAAAGAGACACAGGGGTGAGAGAGTGGGGAGAGGCTCACAAAGGCGCTCATCGCGATGCTGGGGGGAGAGCCTTGCATTGTGTGGAGAACAGCATTGCCAGGCTTAAAATGTTATTGCCGTCATTTTTGACAAGCAAGTCGCTAGTCATATATATAATTGTCGTTCTGCGAGTTGTTGTCACGCTTTGCGGGACTCGCAGGCCATCTGGTCTGAGGGGGAGCCCTGTGGGGAGGGCCCAGGGGACCCGCTGTGTGCCTTTGGGCTCCGCTGTGTGAGGAGCGGGGGGCACTGGACCTGCCAGTGCACATCATCCCAACCTGTGCATACACAGCGACGGGAACGGTTGTCCACGTTACCTCTCGGTGTCCCACTGATGCTCCCTCTGTCGCCCCTTTGCCCACTTACCTGCTCACTCACTTGTCGCTTCCTCTCTGCAACGTAGGGACTCCCAAATTACGTCATTGCTATGTCCATACTCTGCAGAGAGGATGTGCCAGCAGGTGTGGGACTCCATTGAGCAGGTACAGGGCAAAGGGGGGACTGAGGGAGCATCACTGGGGCAGGGGGGGAGGTAAGGGGAACACATAAGAAGGTGGGGGTAAAGAGACAGGAGAGGGAGATAGAGGGCAAAGAGATACAGGGGAGGAAGAGAGGGGTCAAAGAGAAACAGGGGAGGGAGAAAGGGGGCAAGGATAGACAGTGGATGGAGAGAGGGGGCAAAGACAGACAGCAGATGAGGAGAGTGGGCAAAGAGAGACTGGGGAGGGAGAGAGCAGGCAAAAAGAGACTGGGGAGGGAGAGAGGGGGCAAAGACAAACTGGGGAGGCAGAGAGGGGGCAAAGAGAGACTGGGGAGAGGGAGAGGGGGCAAAGAAAGACTGGGAAGACAGAGGGGGGCAAAGAGAGACAGGGGAGGGAGAGGGGGCAAAGAGAGACAGAGAGAGGGAGGTGGGAAAACAATTTAGAAAAATCCATCATGCTGTCATTTTTTGACGGGCAAGTCACTAGTATATACAGTCAGGTCCATAAATATTGGGACATCAACATAATTCTAATCTTTTTGGCTCTATACACCACCACAATGGATTTGAAATGAAACGAACAAGATGTGCTTTAACTGCAGACTTTCAGCTTTAATTTGAGGGTATTTACATCCAAATCAGGTGAACAGTGTAGGAATTACAACAGTTTGTATATGTGCCTCCCACTTTTTAAGGGACCAAAAGTAATGGGACAGATTAACAGTCATAAAACAAACTTTCACTTTTTAATACTTGGTTGTAAATCCTTTGCAGTCAATTACAGCCTGAAGTCTGGAACGCATAGACATCACCAGACGTTGGGTTTCATCCCTGGTGATGCTCTGCCAGACCTCTATTGCAACTGTCTTCAGTTCCTGCTTGTTCTTGTGGCATTTTCCCTTCAGTTTTGTCTTCAGCAAGTGAAATGCATGCTCAATTGGATTCAGATCAGGTGATTGACTTGGCCATTGCATAACATTCCACTTCTTTCCCTTAAAAAACTCTTTGGTTGCTTTTGCAGTATGCTTCGGGTCATTGTCCATCTGCACTGTGAAGCGCCGTCCAATGAGTTCTGAAGCATTTGGCTGAATATGAGCAGATAATATTGCCCGAAACACTTTAGAATTCATCCTGCTTTTGTCAGCAATCACATCATCAATAAATACAAGAGAACCAGTTGCATTGGCAGCCATACATGCCCACGCCATGACACTACCACCACCATGCTTCACTGATGAGGTAGTATGAGGTGGTATGCTTTGGATCATGAGCTGTTCCTTTCCGTCTCCATACTCTTCTCTTCCCATCACTCTGGTACAAGTTGATCTTAGTCTCATCTGTCCATAGGATGTTGTTCCAGAACTGTGAAGGCTTTTTTAGGTGTTGTTTGGAAAATTCTAATCCAGCCTTCCTGTTTTTGAGGCTCACCAATGGTTTACATCTTGTGGTGAACCCTCTGTATTTACTCTGGTTAAGTCTTCTCCTGATTCTTAACTTTGATCCACATACACCTACCTCCTGGAGAGTGTTCTTGATCTGGCCAAATGTTGTGAAGGGTGTTTTCTTCACCAGGGAAATAATTCTTCGGTTATCCACCACAGTTGTTTTCTGTGGTCTTCCGGGTCTTTTGGTGTTGCTGAGCTCACCAGTGCGTTCTTTCTTTTTAAGTATGTTCCAAACAGTTGATTTGGCCACACCTAATGTTTTTGCTATCTCTCTGTTGTTTTGTTTTTTCAGCCTAATGATGGCTTGCTTCACTGATAGTGACAGCTCTTTGGATCTTATTTTGAGAGTTAACAGCAACAAATGCAAATAGCACACTTGAAATGAACACTGGAGCTTGTATCTGCTCTCTGTAAATGGGATAATGAGGGAATAACACACACCTGGCCATGGAACAACTGAGAAGCCAATTGTCCCATTACTTTTGGTCCCTTAAAAAGTGGGAGGCACATATACAAACTGTTGTAATTCCTACACCGTTCACCTGATTTGGATGTAAATACCCTCAAATTAAAGCTGAAAGTCTGCAGTTAAAGCACATCTTGTTCATTTCAAATCCATTGTGGTGGTGTAAAGAGCCAAAAAGATTAGAATTATGTTGATGTCCCAATATTTATGGACCTGACTGTATATACTAGCGACTTGCCCGTCAAAAAATGACGGCAATGAGATGTGTATGTTTGGAAAGTTGTTTAGTTATTAATATATATATGCGACAGTTGTATTGTGATATTAAAACATGTTTAGTTTTGTAAAATGTTCTCTTAGTGAACAATCATTCTTAAAGCATTTTGTATTAACATTTGAATGTAAGAATAGTTGAACTTGAAATAAATCATTATTGTAAACTTTACCCAATGGTTTCTTAACATGCAATTTGTATGTGAAGAATTGTTAACTTCAATATACAGGAAATCCTGAGGAAAGCAAACAGTAAAAACCCTTGTTGAAACGTACACTATTTTAACCTGAACTTTGTAATATATGTAAGTAAGAAACTTGAAAGAATATTTTTTGAAACTTTAACTGTATTATTTGTGTAACTTTGGAACTTGACAAAACATTTGTATAACTTTCAACATTATAAACAGTAACATAGTGAATACATTTTTTAACATAATTTTGTATTAAAAGTATTAACATTTGAATGTAAAAACAGTTTAACATTAAACTAATCAGCATTGTAAACTTGAAGTAATGTTTTTTTAACATGCAATTTCTATCTGAAGAATTGTTAACTTCAATATTATACATTTAATCCCGAGGAAAACAAACAGTAAAAACCCTCCTTGAAACGTACCCAATTTTAACATGAACTTTGTAATATATTTAAGTAAGGAACTTGACATAATATTTTTTTAAACTTCAAGTTTCTTATATGTGTAACTTTGGAACTGTAAAAAACATTTTTACAACTTGAAACATTATAAACAGTAACATAGTGAATGAATATTTTAACATAATTTTGTATTAAAAGTAATAACATTTGAATGTAAAAACAGTTTAACTTTAAAGTAATAAATATTGTAAACTTGAGGCAATGGTTTTTTAACATGCAATTTCTATCCGAATAATTGTTAACTTTAATATACATTGAATGCAGAGGAAGGCAAACAGTAAAAACTCTCTTTAAAATGTACCCAATTAAATAAATTCCTTCCTGACCACATGAACTGTCGATAAACCTTAATACAGGGAGTAATCTTAACATAACAGAGAATATTTACATTTTGTCTTAAAACGTGGTTGAGCTCTTAACATGACCTTTGTAATATGTTGAAGTAAAGAACTTTAAAATATTGTTTTCCAACTTGTAACATTAGAAACAGTAACATACAGTAGTTAATTAACATTTTAACAAAGTTTGTATAAATAAAGCAAGGCAAGTGTTTTGTAAGGCGAATCATCCGTAAAGAGTCCTTCCATAAATTATGACTGAAATTGTTTATTGTTTAGTATTTTTGAATGCTTTTAAATTTGTTTTGCGTGTGTTTTTTTTCTTTACTGAAAAGTTATAGTACTTTATAGTAGACAATGTTTTTAGTAAAAATACGTCCATCTTCTAATAAATCACCTTGACTTTCATTCTTTTCAATGTAAACTTTAATAGCCTGTGGATTTTTGCACCGTGACAACGCAACGTACAATTGACCATGTGCAAATACTGGTTCTTCCAAGAAAATACCCACAGATTTGAAAGTTTGACCTTGTGATTTATTAATGGTCATGGCAAATGCCATTATAATGGGACATTGTCTTCTTTGAAGTATAAAAGGGAGACTACTTTCACTTGGTGCTAAATCTATTCTTGGTATGAAAACTCTCTCTCCTTTATGGGTGCCAGTTAAAATGTCAGCATCTATAAAATGGTCCTTTAATTGTTGAACAATTAATCTTGTCCCATTGCATAGGCCTTTTTTGTGGTTCATATTTCGCAGTAACATGATAATTGCACCTTTCTTTAGCTACAAAATATGTGGTGGCATTCCAGAAGGAGTTAATGAGTTTATGAATTCAGTAGAAAAGTTAGCCTGACTTTCATTGTCATCAGCAAGTACAGAATCAGCACTGTGATAATTTACTTGTGGTGCATTAATTTTTTAAAAGATTTCATTAATGAGGATTAATGCATCCTTATTTTTACACGTTAGTATGACTTGGTTGGCAAGCTCGGAATATTCCTCGTTATTTATGCTACCTTCAAATATAGCCGATATAATATCTTGTTGACAAATCATATGTGGTGGGATCTCTATAGTGTCGTCAGGTAAATGTGGTATTTTTTCTGTTCAGCCTTTCCCAGTTTTAATAAGCCAATCATTGAAATCAGTTTGGCCTTCTGATCTCATATTTTGTTGCAGTTGAAGATGGGTAAAATGTTTCCACAGTGTGCTTGACTTTATACAGGTTTCGATAATGTCAGTTCGATTTCCATGTACAATGACAGGTAATGTTTGTCTAAAATCGCCACCCAATAACATTACTTTTCCACCAAATGGAAAAGTATTATCCATGACTTCACAAAGCAAACGGTCAATACATTGGAGGGCATAGCATGACATCATTGTGGCCTCATCTATTATAATTAATTTACATTTGTTCAATTTCTTTGCTTGTAATGATGTCATGCGAATATCTGACACAGAAGTTTCTAAAATAGGCACTGGCAGTTTAAATCCACTATGAACAGTACTTCCACCTTCTAACAAAAGTGCAGCAATTCCAGTAGTGTTAAACGCCATTGCTATTTGACCTTGTGCTCGTACTGAACTCATTAATAAATTATACAGATAGGTTTTTCCTGATCTGCCAGGTCTGCCAGGTCCATCAAGATAGAAATAACGCTCTGTCACCATGTCATCATCTATTGCATTTTTAATGGCATGAAATGCTTGCAATTGTAATGTATTTAAAGTTGCAAGTCTTTCTTCTGTTCTTTCTGCTTGTAGTTGAATGTCATAGTCTTCAAAGTTTACGTCATCTATAAGACCTGGATCAGGCAAATTAAAACTTGCACAACTTAATCCATGAGATAAAAATACTTCTTGGATTTCCATTAACGCTTTTAAGCGTGCAATGGGTTCATTGTATTGTCGCATAAAGTCTTCAGCCATATTACTTTTAAAAGTCTCCCACAAAGCTAATGCATTTTGAGCATTTGAGAAGATACAAATAAAAGCAAATTGTTCTCTCATATGTCGTGGCATTTGACATTGTGCTGCTTCTTCTAAACATCTTTCCCATTCTGTATCATCAGATAGTAAGTTTCTATGTCTTGCAGCTAAATGGAAGGATTCATATACAATGTCATTAACAGTTCTTAAGTGTTCAAAACGTTGTGCTCCAGGAACATTTAAAAGTAATATCCGTAATCAAAAACTTTCAACATCTCTTGGACTGACTGTGTAAATTCTTGGAATTATTTTATTGCCTCTGCTTTTTCTTGGTCTCCATAATCCATTCACAAAAACATAGTGATATGGAATTTCAATATATAAGTATTGTGTTGCTTCAGAATCAGTGGAATTTATTTCAAACCATGCAGTTAGTGTAGTGTGACGATATTCACTTTGGGCCAATGCATTCATTTCATTTCCAGCATGGAAATAGACTAAATGTCGTTGTGGCAAATGTACTGCTAATCTATATACTGCATGTGATCTATCATGCATTTCAAATTTTAAAAGCCGACACATAGCTTATGGCGCACTGACATAGCGAGCATCTACATGAGATGCAAGTTCATCATGTACTAACTCACTACATTCAGGGTTGTCTGCACTTTTGACGACTACAGTAGCTGCATCGTAGCCTTTGTAAATATATTTGTAGACATATTTAATGGATTTGATGGAAGTGCAGGCTTCTACGTTGATGTGGGCGTTGTACTTCATGAGTAAATGTGGATTGCAGGGTACTACATATCTATTGTCCACTTTTTTTCCACGAATAATGGCACTATCTCCTTCTCTTCTTTTATAAAGTTGATAGCCATCACAATTTGCATAGGTTTTGTCTCTATAATCCTTTGGAAATTCTTTGGAACATTTATTATTTTCCATACATGGTGATTGTGGATTAAGGTCACCACAGGGTCCATGAATCATGGGATGAGTAACAATCTCATATAGTCTACCATATAGTTCTGGATCTGGTAGTTCAGCAACAATGACTGCATCCACTTTGTCCAAAGTATCTAATTTATCTTTTTCTTGAAGTATTATAAGAAGATGTGCATGTGGAAGGCCTCTTTTTTGAAATTCAATGGTATATTCATAAGCAAGACATTTGCCACATAACTGATTTCTAGTGAAGTCACGTATTAATTCATTTAATTTAATCTTAAAAACTCTGGCTACTAAATCTGGTCGATCGGAAGCAGTTTGTCCAAGAAGTAGATTTTGTGTAATTTCTGGCCATTGTGGATTACATGTAAATGAAATAAATCAGGTTTGCCAAATTTGGTGACAATAGCCATAGCATCATTGTATTTTTCTCTCATATTTCGAGGAGAACCTTGAAAGTAAGATGGTAAAATGATGGCTTTGCCAGCTGTCATGTCTCTGCTTGTAGCCACATCAGCAACATAGTCCATTAGTCCAGAATATTGTTCTACACGTAGTTTAGCTTGTTGATATTTTATAAAGTTTAAATTATTTGCCTCAACTTGCAAATAGGAATCAATAATCCATTGTTGTGTTAGTTTTCCACCACATAAAATTGGATTAAATGCATTTCGAATGGCAATTTGAGCTACTTTAAATTCAAGCATAGAAACATTATTTTGGATTCTGGCTTGAGCATTTTGGGTAACTGGGAAGTGTTAATTTCGGTTGACAACCTGCTTCTCCGTGTGGGAAAAAGATGGGATATGTCATTGAATCTAAATTTGGACTTAAGATACTCATATTAATGAATGGTTGCTCCTCATTTCTGGGATATATTCTAATGTCTCTTTGAAATGGTGGTTCTCCTTCATCATTTTGAAACACCATTGCAACCTCATTTGATGTTGGCAAGTTATAACGACGATTATCACTATGTCTGTCTCTTTTAAGCACCATATTAACCTTTGGCATTGGTAATTGATGTCTTTGTGCATGAAGTAGTTGTTCATTTTCTACTTCTGCCAATTTTTTATAAGCTTTACTGTAGGTATTATTGTCCATAATGGTTTTTAGCTCTATAAAAACACTGGCTAAGCATTTTTTATTTTCTTCCATCTGCATACGTTGGTCAACAGCTTCCATTGTATCTAGGACATATAGTTGAGCGAATTTTCTTTGCTCTCCTTCCTCTGGATGTAAATGGGAAGTGCGATGATAAATTTGGCCTTGGACTTTAAAACAGTAAGGACCATGTCCTGGTACATTAGCAGCTAATGTTGCCCCCATAGATGCAAAGGATATGGCACTATTGTAGGATCTTATGTTTGTCTTAAAATTTTTGTAGTTTGGAAAAGTAGGTTCAGTCATAATGTTTTGTAAATAGATAGGAAATTCTTTCCTTTCTGCAATTTTGAACTTGCCTTTTTGACAGCAACTAATAAATTGTCCATCTCTGGGTCTCTCCTGTTTAAAATAATAAGCCTCACAAAACTGACATTGAGTAGTCATGTCCCCACAACGATGAACCTCTACTGCTAAAGACTTGAGTATATGCAAAGCATATAGGAGTTTGACTTTCATATTCATCAGGTGAAATGTCATATAATGTTTCAACAACAGGTTCTAAATGCTTTGTTTTTTTCGTGGCTTTTCTTGGTATATGTTGTATTGGCTGAGGTAAAATGTCATGTAATGTTTCATGAACAGGTTCTAAATGCTTTGTTTTTGTCGTGGCTTTTTTTGGTATGTCTTGTATTTTTTCAGGTAAAATGTCATCTGATGTTTGAGGAACAGGTTCTAAATGCTTTATTTGCTTGGTAGCTTTTTTTGGCATATCTTTAATTTGTGCAGGTGACAGTCTTTTGCTTGCAATTCTTTTGCATTCTTTTTCTCGTCGAATTTCCTTCTTCTCCGGGGTCTGCTTGCTGTATGCTCTCTGTCGTCGTTCTCTAGCTTGGCGTCTTTTCTTTTCTTGTTTACTCTCGTTATCAGCCATGTTAATCTGTAAAAATAAAATAATGTATCATTATTTTATTTTGAGATGTTAAGTTTGTTTTCAGCAAAAATTGTTATCAACAGTGTGGTTACGTTTTATACTTGATCAATTTCAATTTGGTCAATTGAATAGGGGTCTAAATAAGGCCATAAGATATTTTATAAAGAAGTTTTTAGTTATTAAACATGTATCCAAAAGCAAGGTTTTCACTAAGTAAAAACTTATTTTAAAAAATATGTTATGTTCTTATTTAGAGCACTATTCAATTAGGCAAATGGCAATTCAATGAGGGTCTAGGACTGGAAATTTAGAACGACAAATTGTATAGAGTCTCTGTTTTTAGCCTTTTTTAGACTATGCAATTTTTTTTTTCTGGCTACATTAAAGTTTGTATTTACTGTTAAAGATTATTGTTCCTAAAAGACAAATAAGAGATAGATGATAAATGTGTTAGTTATATTTTTTTTAAAGTTATAGTTAATGGTGTTTTTTTTTGTTTTTTTTTTCTGTTGACATCGATGCAGAGCAAAGATATTTATTTATTTTTCTCTTTTTTTACTTGTTATACTGTACCTTGGTTGAAGTTTGATTTCAAGCAGAATCTTTGTTGGTCCTGTGTTGAAAGTCTTCGTCCGATGGTCTGGTCCTGTGTTGAAAGTCCTCGCCCGATGGTCTGGTCCGGTGTTGAAAGTCCTCGTCCGATGGTGTAGTCCTCTGTTGAAAGTCCTCGTCCGATGGTCTGGTCCTCTGTTGAAAGTCCTTGGCCGATGGTGTAGTCCTCTGTTGAAAGTCCTCGTCCGATGGTGTAGTCCTCTGTTGAAAGTCCTCGTCCGATGGTCTGGTCCTCAGTTGAAACTCCTGGTCCGATGATCTTGACGCAGTATCTGTTGTAAAATAAAAAATAAAATGTTATTTGATTTGAATGTATATGTAGTAACTAAAAAATTACAATTTTGTGTGTATTGTATGGTAAATTTGTCTGCTATTTATTTTTTTGTGCAACCTTTTCAAAATAATTAACATTTATTTTTCTATTCCATATAGAATTTTTTTATACTGTAATTATTTTTTTGTAAATTATTTTGTATATGATTGCAATGGTTTTAGCATTATCCTATTTTGTGTCCAACACTGTAGTTATGCTTATTTTGGCTTGTGTAAGGCTTATAGGTTCTTAAACATTATTGAAGAATATTAATGTAGTTTGCTATGTGTTTGTGTGATTTTTTGTACAATCATGTTTTGTGTGTACCACTTTTGGTATGCTTATTTACGCTTCTTTGTAAGGCTTATAGGTTCTTAAACATTAAAGAAGAAGATTCATTTAATTTGCTATGTGTTTGTGTGATTTTGGTACAATCCTGTTTTGTGTGTACCACTTTTGGTATGGTTATTTAGATTTGTTTGTAAGGCTTATAGGTTCTTAAAGGTTGTTAAACATTAAAGAAGAAGATTAATTTAGTTTGCTATGTGTTTGTGTGAGTTTTTGTACAATCCTGTTTTGTGTGTACCACTTTTGGTATGCTTATTTAGGCTTCTTTGTAAGGCTTATAGGTTCTTAAACATTAAAGAAGAAGATTAATTTAGTTTGCTATGTGTTTGTGTGAGTTTGGTACAATCCTGATTTTTGTGTACCACTTTTGATATGCTTATTTAGGATTCTTTGTAAGGCTTATAGGTTCTTAAACATTAAAGAAGAAGATCCATTTAGTTTGCTATGTGTTTGTGTGATTTTGGTACAATCCATTTTTGTGTATACCACTTGTGGTATGGTTATTTAGGCTTGTTTGTAAGGCTTATAGGTTGTTAAACATTAAAGAAGAACATTAATTTAGTTTGCTATTTGTTAATGTTTTTTTTGTACAATGCTATTTAGTGTGTACCATATGTTGCATACTTGGGGCCTCATTCTATTAACGGCCGTAAAATGTCCGCAAAGCTGCGATTCCTTGCGGCCGTCTTACGGCCCTGTGTAGAGCTACCTTTACCTTGCAATTCAAATAGACGGCGCCGCAAGGATATCCCCTTACAGCTGGCCGCATATCATGCAAACGGCCGGAAATCCGAAATCTGAAAATGCAAATATAAAATCGAGAATGCACTGTAAAGCTCTGTAAATGCTAGGCACCATAATGGGGGACATGAGGATTAATAGCAACACCCTCTCAAGCTTGCACATCAGCCCAAATCCAATATATTATTTACGGATTACTTTCCGTCCCGTAGTCCCGCGGGCTCGTCCTTGTTAAAACCCGTACGGGTTTGGAGATGGAGGGCCGCAAACAAAGCATTGTAGAAGCCAATATATATTCAATACAGCACTGCAAAGCACTGTAAATGATGGGGAACATAATGGTTGGGCATGAGGATTAATAGCAAAACATTCTCAAGCTTGCACATCGCCAAATTGTACTTTGATTTTAAAATCTGTACAAGTCCCACGGACTTCAATGATCAAGCCCGTAGCTGCTTATTCAAGCCTGTTCGGGCTGTCCTCCAAGCCCGCAGCTCGTTCTTAAAGCCTGTACGTGCTTGGAGGTTGAAGGTATCCATTTTGTTATGGTTTTTGCAGTCTGCATGGTTTAAGCCTGTAACCCTAAAATGGAGGCCCAAGCATTACAGCCTCCAAATTAACAATTGTTCAAATTAGTTTAATATTCCTCATATGTTTGATTGGTCAACACACATACAGGTTCCATTGTGGCCTCTAAAACAGCCCTATAATAGAATATGTCACCCCAACATTGGCGTGCACTGCAAATGTGTTTTGACAACATGTAGCTGACATGAGCGGTCCCACATCATTGCGCAGTTGTAATATTTTTGACTACTGCGAGTCGATGAAAGGGCGCAAGTGATATGACCTAATGCCATAAACCCTTCTAACCCTTGTAGCCGCAGCCTAATCCTAAGCCTTACACCCCATAGCCTAATCCTAATCATTAGATCCGCTCGCCTCCTGTCGGGCCTGCTGTTGTTGATGCTCGCATTTGTCGGTGCGCAGATGACAGCGCACATTCGATGCACGCTATATAGTTGATCAACGATAGAATACACATCTCGCTCATCACATCTACATTAGAGAATACAAATAGTGGCCAAATCAGACCGCCACTTGGCATATATCAAGTACCAGGGGAATATTTCATTATATGTGGTTAAGTTCTTCAGTTGTGTCCGACTCTCCGTGACCCTATGGACTGCAGCAAATTCAGCTTGGAGTGGGTTGTCAGTTCCTCCTCTAGTGGATTGGGATTTGTCTGATCTTTCTGCTATGACCTGCCCACCTACAGTAGCTCACAGCTTCATTCAGGTACACAAGCTGCTTCACCACCACCACCACTTAGCAAGCCTCACCCATGTAAATTGATAAATAGCAGAACAGTTTGGAAGTTCACCAAATGGGAATAACTAGACACCTGGCACATGGCTCCCACCAGGATGGGCGTAGCAGAGATTATGCCTGATGGCGGTGAGTTTGCTGTCGATCCAAGAGCTTGCGGCCTTTCCTGATGGGTCAGAGTAGATATGTGTGGTTTATGTTCCCCTGGTCCCCTTAAGCATTGCTAAGTGGTGTGAAGGGGCTTGTGTACCTGAATTAAGCTGGGAGCTATAACATGTAGGGCCACTTTAGGTGGGCACATCATAGCAGAGAGATCAGACAAGGTCCAATCCACTTGAGAAGGAACTGACAAACCACACCAGTATATTTAGCATGCAAACCGTGGATAACAGCATAGGCAGATACCTAGCTGAATGTGCTGCAGCTCATAGGGTCACAGAGTGTCAGACACAACTGAAGAACTGAACAACATACATTACAATGTTTCACTGCTACTTGATATATGCCATGTGGCGGTGTAATTTGCAAAATAATAGTGTTACCAAATGTAGATGTGATGAGCGAGATGTATTTGCAATTAGATAGAGATTTAAGGGATCACAATAGAGCTCATGTGCGTGGCAAAGGGTTCATATGACCTGACTCATGTTTTACTCTTGCTATTGAATTGGGTAGTGTGGCTTCAATCATATTATGCATGTTGCAGCATGGTTTGTCATATTGGCATGTGCATGACCATTACAACATATGATAACCAAAGGATATTTAGCCAATGCATGTTCATTATTGGGCAACTAACTGTATTAACACATATGCTAAGTGATGTTGGTGAAGGGGTTTGTGTACTTCAATGAAGCTGTGAGCTATACTACATAGGGCCAGTGTAGGGGGGTACGTCTTATCAGAGAGGTCAGACTAATCCCAATCAACTAGAGAAGGAACTGGAAAACCACTCCAGTGTAACCTGTCCTATTCATTGTAGGCTCTCAGGGGAATGTTCCTACTCCACAGTATCGCTAATCAGACTTGTCATGGGTATTAACCCTATATTAGTAGTAGATATGATATTTGGGATTATATGATATCTAAAGCTATTCTGACTCCTCAACAGTTTTAGATGTATTGATCTATTGCATGTTAACTATGGCTCATCAGTTTACATTTATAGGAATGTGACACTAATGTAATGCATGTGGATTTCACCGAACAAAACATATTCATAAGACATGGACGCAGTCAGAAAGGTCTAACAAAGCTTTATTTTTTACACAGACCTCCATCAGCAGTGGTCAAGATTGTGCATTCACATAACAGTATAACAAAGCTTTATTTAATAGACAGACCACAATCAGCAGTGGTCAAGATTGTGCATTCACATAACAGTATAAAAAAGCTTTATTTGATAGACAGACCTCCATCAGCAGTGGTCAAGATTGTGCATTCACATAACTGTATAAAAAAACTTGATTTGATAGACAGACCACAATAAGCAGTGTTCAAAACTGCATTAATATCATGGGTGTGGTGTAAGCGGGTCCTTGAAGAGCAAGAGGCTGGAAAAAAGGGGAAACCTACAGCGGTTAATCTAATAGTCTAGAATAAGCATGATGCATAGCACCTACCAGGGTCACATGCTGCAA
This sequence comes from Discoglossus pictus, assembly GCA_027410445.1. Taxonomy (NCBI): domain Eukaryota; kingdom Metazoa; phylum Chordata; class Amphibia; order Anura; family Alytidae; genus Discoglossus; species Discoglossus pictus. The sequence continues at coordinate 123,199,713 of CM050163.1, forward strand.
CCGGAACCAGAAATCGCTCCTTTAAACTGAAGAAACCATTTATGTGCATAGCACTTACAACTTGTAACTAGATCTGCTCAATGAAACAGATGATTCAACCTTTGGACTGTGTAATCCAATCCAGTTTCACACATACAGTGTGTTGACCAAACAAAAAGCTGAAATAAGTGTTCAAATCAAAAAATGCGGAGGAGGATCCAAAACAATTTAGAATCACGATGTATGTACAGTACAGTTCTAAATACTGTACCAATATACCAACTCACCTGATTCCCATCTGCAAGCATTACTAACCTTTAGCTAGGTCTGTGGATAATCAGAAATATGGGCAAATAGCCATTATTATGGAGAGGACACAAAGGTCAGCAGCCAGATTCAATGTTACTTACATCAGACCCAAAGATCTGTTCTCAGACTGCTATTGAGGTCAGGATCACATTCTTCACTACTACATATATTATTGCTGGCTGTCATTAACATGCCATTGTGAGACTTTGCAAGTCCACCGCCATAGCGGTATTAGTCTACATTTAAGCTAACAACAATCATGTCGGAGATATCTGGCTATATGATAGCTGTAAGATTGTGGGAGCGAAGGCATCTCTACCTGAGAGGCACTGAGAAAACCTTACACCTCATAATTCCTCCACAATGCTTGCCAATGCAGGAGATGCTTTCATGTACCTAAAAAAGCAAAAAGAAAGAAGCAAAAAAAGATAAAACCTAAGAATTAAGGCCTGAAAACATCATAGGGCCTGCAGCATCTTTTCTCAACAGCACTGCTTAGTGACAATTTATTGTTCACACTACTAATTAACAGCCTCATTAAATTGCTATGTAACAAATTGAATAGGGCTCTATATAAGCACACAGCATATTTTTTAAAGGAAGTTTTTAATTAGGGAACTTCTATGCAAAAGCCAGGTCTTCACTAACTAAAAACTTCTGTAAAAAAAATATCCTATGTACTTATATAGAGCCCTAGCCTGACCTGAAGGAGTTCGGACGTCAAGTGGTGCCTCCTCACCTCCCTGGACAGCCTGGCCAGGCTGTGGGTCATATGCGACCGGAGGGCAGAGATGCTGGCCTCCATCCGGAGCTGGCTGGCCGTCAACTCCTGAATGCTGGCCTCGATTCTTTGGGAGCTTGCCAGCTGCTCCTTTATGATGGCAGCATCTCCACCAGCACAGTCTGGCTCTGCGGCGACGACACCGCTGGGTGTGCCTGGTGAGGTGTAGTCGGGAGGTCCACAGCTGGAGCCAGGGGGGACAATGTGAACGGTGGTGACCAGGCCAGCACACTGTGTGGCGAAGGAGGTGCTGTCCCAAGGGCGTGGGAGGGCCCCAGAGCAAGTCTTTGGAGGATGGGCATAGGCCCAGGGCTTGTGGCAGTTGAGCTACCGAGGTCACTGACCAGCCCATCCTCTGCCCCAGTGCCCTCCGATCTTCCTTCCTCCTCCCCCTGTGCTGGAAGATCCTGGTACGGGGCCGATGCCCCCGCCTCCTCTGCCTGGTCACAGGACCCATAGCTCCTCCTGGATGCTGAGAGATAGAGAAGAAAGGTACATGTCATTAGTATGTTAATTAGCGCATTGATATGTGTTCATTTCTAATTATCTGACATCTAGCCTTGAATATGGATGATTCTCCTCTTTGCAACTCTGATTAGCTATCTTATACTAGCTGTTATCTATTCTTAGGTTTTTGTTCTTGATGGTTCTCAGCTCACAACGATATCTGGATTAAGGCTGCTGTCTGTAACAGCATAGGCTGAACGGGCACACCAATACATGGACTCTCTATTACAGGGGTGTCCAAACTCTTTCCTGGATTGGAAGATATCCTTTCTGTGCACTGGTGAGTCAATCAGGATGACTGAAGTAGCGATTGACTCACCTGTGCGCAGCAGGGTTATCAAATACAGGCATGTGTGTGGCCCACCAGGACCGAGTTTGGACACACCTGCTCTATTGCTTGATTACTGTTGTGGTGACCAGGAATGACAGGGATTTGTCAGCTTCATGAATTTAATGATGCATCCATCTATCCCTTGTTATTTCATGGAGCTGACATGTCAGTGTCATGTCCATGTGTAGTGTGTGTGATGCACATGTGGTGGCATGTTGCTGTATGTCATATTCACCTGCCATGGAGGCTGGGTCCTGCTGCTCCACCGGGCCTGAAGCTCCAGCTGCGGCGGAGGGTGCAAGCATGGCCCTTGCAATCACCTCATGTCCCAGGTACTTGACCCTCCGCCCGTCATCCTCCTGGGCCATCTTCTTCCTCACCACGGCCCTGATGTCGTCGAAACGGTGCTTTATGGACCGCAGACTCCGTCCACGGCCCGCCACACCATTGACTAGATCGACCACCTGCTGCCAAGCATTAGCCCTGGGCCCAGCCTTGACTTCCCTACCCCCCGAGGTGATGACGGGGCGGGCACGGATGGCCTCCAGGAGGACCATGTTCTCCTCCCGGCTATAATTGTGGGCCCTGGACCTGCCGCCAGCCTCTTGCTCTCCCTCCTCTGTGGTGTATCACCAAATTAATATTACACAAGGTTCGTCTACATTAAAAGGTATTTATTAAAAGGCAGATAACACAATACTATAAATGTATTACAAACACAACAGCCCAGACCCACGGAGCAACACCCCCTTTTAAATCTATCTACCTATATATATAGTAATTCCCTTCCCCAAACGCTTGATCTTACCCACTGTCAGACCATTGACATCACCTCCATCACCATCAAGGAAGAAAACAGGAAACAGCACCAGTTTCCTACCTGGATATATCCTTAGTTGAGATGATGTAATTTACATCACATCCTGTCCATGAGCAATTGTGGGAGGGAAGTAAAGATTCTCAGCCCTCCTACAAAGGCCTGTTTAAGGAAGTCCTGAATTACCATGCAAGGAAGACAAGTTACCACATTCCCTCACTTTTTCTTCTTCTATGTTGCTCAGTTTTCTAGTTATCCCTCTAGTACAGGAGAACCTAGTGGGAGCAAAAACCTGATATACAGGAGAAATTCAACCCACCGTCCCTCCGGAATAGTTCCCTCAGCGACATAAGTTCTCCTGTACTTTCCTATGGCTGTCAATCCACATTTTACACAAAAAACAGAATTTATAGAATTTAGGTGAGAGTGTGTGATAAATGTTTATGTATGTGCAATGTAAAACTTTATTGAAGAATGTATGAGAGAGAGAAAGAAGAGGAAAAAGACACATTATTATATATCCTCCTTGCAAGTTTCTTCCTCATTTGTTTCATTGCCACACAAAAGTATATTATTATAATTGTCGTTAATACTTGAATGAACATGAGTACCAGCGACAGTGTTCGTAGGACTGGATGTGTCTCTGACTCATGAAGTTCCAAGGTAAAAAGCTTAATTATCAAATTTGTCCGATCTGCATTTGCAGTAAAATTGATCATTTCAGTGGTAAGGTTTCTTGATGGAAATACCATGATACAAGACCCTTCTTCCACCAAACATATTTCATCAACTGTCCTATATTAAGAGTGGCCGATAAAGCATTCAATGTCCTCTATGCGGATCACCTCTTGCACCAGGTTTTCTTTTATCAACTGCACCCAGCCGTCCTCCAGAGCTCCTTTCTCCCAAACACAACTGCACAGCCATCGGTGTTGAGATTTCCTGCAACAGCTTTCATCCATCTCCAATCCTGTAATAGTGGCCAGTCTTTTTAATGGGAAGTGTTGCTTGTAGATTCCATCACTTAACGTGCCAATGCTATGTATGAAGTTCAGTTGCTCTGCCTGCCCCTCCCAGCGGGGAATTGCCAGGATTAGTCCTATTGTCCCAGATTGTAGTCCATGTGGCATCCATTGATCTGGGCCTTCAATATAGCTGTATTTAAGATTGTCCTCAGTGATGTCCACTCCTTTTCTTTTCAATGACGTGATAATCCTTGTTGCATTGATTTGTCTTGCCCACTTGTTTTCCTGGATGTCTTTAATAGTTTCCTTTAAATCTGCCAACAGCTTTCCTCCAATCATAGAACAGAAAATGGCAGTTCCCACTATTTCATTCTTAATGCTGTTAGCAATGGAAGCAATATTTTCCTCAACTAGATGCAGGTTGTTGGCAATGGTGTGTATGTCATCAACATTGTCTGTCAGTCTACTCACTATAAGGGAGTCAGCTACTCCACCTGTTTTCATAGCATGTCCCATGCCATCAGTAAGGGAGTTTATCCGGCTGTTCAGTCCAATGATGTCTGCTGAATTCCATACTCCCAATCCAGTTCCGACTCCTCCTAAAAGGGCTGCAAGTGTGTCCCGTTTTTCTCGACTCCCTGCTCCGGTCCACTCCATGATGGTCTCTTGTATACTTTGCTTAAACCACTGCCGCTGTGATTCCGGGCACTTTGGAGGAATAGAAAAATCATAAAAATTTAGAATTATTGGGTAGTAAGTCCACCCAACCCCTTGCACAACTGTTTCATGTGTTGGTACCACCACCAATCCGCCTATTGGCCATGGTACCTTCTTCTGATCTTTACAACGTTGCAGCTCCTTTACAGAGACAAATACTTCATCTATTGTTAGAACACACCCCTTTCCAGTATCAAAATTGCAGAATTCCTCTAGGTCAGGCTGGGCAGCTATAACTGCAGCGTCCCATTCTCCACCTTCTTCTAATGTTAAGTTACTCACTACTACTGTAATATTTGTAAACCTCCCTTGTATTGGAGCTCTAAGAGCTAATCCCCTGGTACTATTATGTGGCAAAATAATGTTTACTTGTAACCCTCCACCCTCTTTTACTTCCAATTCCCTGGGCCAAATAAATCTATCTGCTTGAACATAATGTAACTCCAATCTTTTCAAACTCTCTCCCTTATTTGCGGTATCTTCTGGCCTTATTGCCTGTCTCCCCATTCCTACTGTGATACAGCTTATACTTATCCATCCTGGAACAAGGATCCACCACAATCTTCTGTTGACACGCATCTTCATTCTTATACAGCCGTGCTCTGTGGGAACACTAGATTCCATCATTAGAAACATATACATAACAAAAACAACAGGGGCCATTCTTTTTGCAAGTTTGTTCACGGCCCTGTAATCAATGGTAAGTCTCCATGATGAGGCTGCTTTTTCATCTCTATTCCCTTTTAACACAGCTTTTCTCACAGGCCAACATGGTGAGTTACATGCATACCCATTTCCAGATTTAATTATTCCACTTTTCTCCAGTATTTCTATCATCTTGGTGATTGATGCCACTGATTCTCTTGGGACTGGATATTGCTTTTGCCATTGTGGGTCTCCTCCTTCCAAAAAGACCATTCCTTTCATTCTTCCACAGTCTAATTTATCTGTAGCCCAAACAGGTATGTCTTGGATTAGCTTCTGCAGCCATTCTGGTTGTCCGTCTAGTTTCAGTTTGTTTTTTTCCAGACTTTTTATCGGAGAGACAATATATGCCATTGGGAGCACAACCCCTTTCGTCAACTCTGTACTTACCTGATTCACCTTTTCTGTCTTCCACAAACAAAAATTGGCAAGATCTACAATGAAATTTCCTTTTTTTAAAACTTCTATTCCCAATATTTCCTCTGGCCAACCCACTATTGCTTCTACTTGTATTGTTTTTTCTCCAACTGCTACATCAATTGGACCTGCTCTAACCTCCTGTGGATTCCCAGTAACTCCCATACTACTTACTGAAGAATCACCATTTTTGACCCTGTTGGTCATTGTAACTGCTGCTCCTGTATCTACCAACATATTTTTCCCTACCCCTGCGATGACTGTATAACTGGTAGGCCGACCTGCCTCATCCATGGTTAAATTAGCTGAGTGAATGAGATGCTGAGGCGCAGGGGTTGGGATTTGTCATTGTGACTCACTTCTACTCCGTCCCTCTTTTATAACACTATATTGCATCTTTGCCTCACTTTCCTTCAATTTCCTCTCTGACGCAGCTACCTTGTTTTTAAGTATGTGATTTTCCTCTTCTATCCTATCCTTCTGTCTCCTGAGTTCCCAATAGCCCATGTTACCGTTTCTCTCTCCCTCCTGATTAGCCCTCCAGTTGCTGCCATCCCTATTCCTATAGTCCCTAGGTGGATCTCTCCGTCTTTTGTCAAAGTTCTGTTTTGGTCTCCAGTTTTGATCATCCTTCTTGTTCTGGGGTACATCCCACGTCTGGTTTCTCCAATTACCATCTATATCTCTACCAGACTCGACCTTAAATGTTCTTACAGCTGAAACAGAGCAGGCCTGTTCTGTGAAAGGATGCTTGATCCACCACGTATCAGCTCTAGTTAGTACCATTTCCAAGTCTGTTGGTGTTGGATCAAAAAGCCTGATAAATTCTTGACACTCCCGGAGAAGGGCTTCCATTACTTTTGCTATATGTTCTGGTGAGCCCAGCACTAGAGGCTGTTGAGGTTGTCGTAGAGTATACCAAAAAAATATCCTTTGAGCTACCTCTCTAGGACCATCTATTGGCCTCATGGTAATATTTGCTATTTCTTTCTCTATGCTAAGTAGATAGAAATTAGTTGCAGCAATTCTTCCTGCCTGATCAGACACACTGTTATTAAATCCCAATAGTCTACTAGCCAAAGGACCCATAGCGTATTCTAACAGTTCTGTCCATTCCTCTAAGTTAAGACCTCCTTTTTTAGCTCTATCTGCTCCCCTCATAAACCAATGTGTAAACGTATTAAAGTTGTTAGTTGGCATACTTCCCCACCATTTCTGGAAATTGTCTTTATCTGCCATAGACATCGGTCGAGTCTGCATAGAAAATCCTGTAGGTGTTTGCCTTGCATTAAATAATTCTGAAACAATAACTGGTGCTTGTGGTATGGTATCTACTTGTGGAACAGAATAACATAAGAAATCTTTTCTATCTTGGTTCATTTTCGGCACTGGTTCTTTATTGTGTGCCACAAACATATCCAGATCTGGATATATTTTGGCAATGTCTCTGACTCCTTTTATCCCTTCTAACTTTGTTTTATTTTTATAGTCCATTATTATGTTTTGAAGTTCTGTTATTTTTACTCCATAAACATCCCTCTGCTTTTCTATTTCCCTTAACTCCCTTTCTAGTTCCCCAACAATTGTAGTTGTTCTCAAAGCTGCAATTTTTAAACAATCCCTTTTGTCCATTGCTTCCTCCATTTTATTTGTTGTTTCCAAATTATGCTGCCGTAATTCTACAACTAAGTCTATTAGGCCTCCTATTGTGGCTACAACAGCTTGTGTGACCAAACTTTTTCTCTTCTTTGTTCTATACTTTTTGTTATTTACAATTTGTGTTAGAACATCCATTAATCTCTTTTCTTTTTCACTGTCTGGGTTTGCTGGCTCTGGAAGCTCATATGGACCATCATGTTTTTGAATATGTTTCCTAAAGTACTCACGCACTTCTGTGGGAAAGTATTTGGCCCCTTGAAAAGACATTCCTACTCTTTTACTCACCCAAGTAAGAATCCAAATCAATTTGCGACTAAAGTAGCATGCTTCTGAGTAGCCAACAATAGTTGATGACTATTCAGTAGGCCAGGTGTAATATGTAGAAAAATAGATTAGTACCCACAATGCAAATTATACTTACCTTAGTATGGTGAAGGTAATACTTGCTAATTAACTTAAAATATAATAGCAAGGCCTGCAGGGTAGGAGATAAACCCGAACTAGGATATGCAAGACACCCAAAATGTATAAGGTATGGAAGCCTATAGTGTATTAAAATGCACGCCTGAAATAATATATATATATATATATATATATATATAATATTTAAAATGGTTTATTTATTATTTTTCTCCAGGCCTGTACTATGATAAAGGACTAGAGAAAGAAAAAGAAAGAAAAGAAAAAAAAAAAAAAAAAAATAATAGTATTAACAAACTCAGGTATTTGAAACACACAACAAACTAATTGTGGCCTGGTGCCCAAGCTTGTATATTAAAAATGGAGGCTTGAATTAGCATTTAATTACACAAAGAAGCCACATGGATTCTATTCAAATGCAAAGCTAGGCCTGTACTCAAAAGCACAACAACTCAGATAAACCCACAAAAAGAACCTGTATGATATATATTTGTTTTATGTATCAAAATAAGCTAGTACGAACAAAACTCAACTCAGAAGCTAGTACGATATAGTACGATATATTTGTTTTATGTATCAAAATAAGCTAGTACGAACAAAACTCAACTCAGAAGCTAGTACGATATATATTAAAAATGGAGGCTTAATTTAGCATTCAAATACACAAAGAAGCCGCATGGATTCTATTCAAATGCAGGCCTAGCCTGTACTCAAAAGCACAACAACTCAACTCAGAAGCTAGTACGATATTTATATAAAAATGGAGGCTTATCCTAGACTCCACACACAATCAGCACTTGATTTCCCATGCAGAGGATAATTAGACAAAGTACTTTTTTTCCTTCCCCACAAAAAAAATAAAAAATAAATAAATCTGACTATCTATTAATGTGATATTACCTAATAAATAACCTTTGTAGAAGTCTAAAATTCGTGGTCGCCAAATGTGGTGTATCACCAAATTAATATTACACAAGGTTCGTCTACATTAAAAGGTATTTATTAAAAGGCAGATAACACAATACTATAAATGTATTACAAACACAACAGCCCAGACCCACGGAGCAACACCCCCTTTTAAATCTATCTACCTATATATATAGTAATTCCCTTCCGCAAACGCTTGATCTTACCCACGGTCAGACCATTGACATCACCTCCATCACCATGAAGGAAGAAAACAGGAAACAGCACCAGTTTCCTGCCTGGATATATCCTTAGTTGAGATGATGTAATTTACATCACATCCTGTCCATGAGCAATTGTGGGAGGGAAGTAAAGATTCTCAGCCCTCCTACAAAGGCCTGTTTAAGGAAGTCCTGAATTACCATGCAAGGAAGACAAGTTACCACATCCTCTCCTCCCTCCTCCTTCCTCCTCCTACTCTCCTCTCCCTCCTCTCCTCTCCTCCCTCCTTCCTCTACTCTCCTCCCTCCTTCCTCTACTCACCTCCCTCCTTCCTCGAATCTCCTCCCTCCTCCCTCCTACTCTCCTCTCCTCCCTCCTTCCCCTCCTCTCCTCCCTCCTTACTCTCCTCTCCTCCCTCCTTCCTCCTTCCCTCCTCTCCTCCCTCCTTCTCCTCCTCTCCTACCTCCTTCTCCTCCTCTCCTCCCTCCTCCTCTCCTCCCTCCTTCCTCCTCCTCTCCATTCCTCCTCCTCCTCTCCTCCCTCCTCCTCTCCTCCCTCCTCCTCTCCTCCCTCCTCCTCCTCTCCTGCCTCCTCCTCCTCTCCTCCCTCCTCTCCTCCCTCCTCCTCTACTACCTCCCCCTCCTCTACTACTACCTCCTCCTCACTCCTCCCCTCCTCTTCCCCACCTCCACACCCCGGGACTCCCTTCCACTCCTCTCCCCTCTGCTCCTCTCCCTCCATCACCACCTGAAAAGAAAGAGAAATAAAGAAATGTTTTAGTGGGTTTCCCTGCTCCCCCCTCGTCCCCCATTCTGATCACCTATAACACTATTTCTGCTTGGATATCAATGTTGTAACTAACTGCAGTAATCAACCTTAAGTGGACAGAGCCTGTGACAGCAGTGGGAGGGGTGTACAGCACCTCTCACTCTGGACCTGAGTGGCGCTGATGAAACACGCTAGATCAATACTTTCCTAAACAATGTGGAAGGGTCAGTTACAGTTTGCATATATACAAGGCATGCGGCTATGTCTGAGGCCACTAATATCCTATCTGCATTATACTCTGCACATATTCCTGGGAGTGGTACCTATCCTGAAGCCATCTTCTGTACCAGAGGTAGTAGGAACTACATGGTCCTGCTGGGCTAGGCTGAAAATAAGTTCTTGTCAAGCCCCATTGAAGAAGTAGTTTGGAACACCTATGTGTATTGGAAATATGTGTAGAAATCTCAATCAATCTCAATCACAATCAAACTCAATCAATCAAACTCAAACTCAATCAAACTCAATCAAAATCAAACACAATAAAAATCAAACTCAATCAAACTGAATCAAACTAAATCAAAATCAAACTCAATCAAACTCTCTCTCTCAATCTCTCTCAATCTCTCTCAATCTCTCTCTCTCTCAATCTCTCTCTCTCTCTCAATCTCTCAATCTCTCAATCTCGCAATTTCTCAATCTCTCAATCTCTCAATCTCTCAATCTCTCTCTCTCTCTCTCTCTCTCTCTCTCTCTCTCTCTATATATATATATATATATATATATATATAGATAGATAGATAGAGAGAGAGAGAGATTGAAACAGATGATTCAACCTTTGGACTGTGTAATCCAATCCAGTTTCACACATACAGTGTGTTGACCAAACAAAAAGCTGAAATAAGTGTTCAAATCAAAAAATGCGGAGGAGGATCCAAAACAATTTAGAATCACGATGTATGTACAGTACAGTTCTAAATACTGTACCAATATACCAACTCACCTGATTCCCATCTGCAAGCATTACTAACCTTTAGCTAGGTCTGTGGATAATCAGAAATATGGGCAAATAGCCATTATTATGGAGAGGACACAAAGGTCAGCAGCCAGATTCAATGTTACTTACATCAGACCCAAAGATCTGTTCTCAGACTGCTATTGAGGTCAGGATCACATTCTTCACTACTACATATATTATTGCTGGCTGTCATTAACATGCCATTGTGAGACTTTGCAAGTCCACCGCCATAGCGGTATTAGTCTACATTTAAGCTAACAACAATCATGTCGGAGATATCTGGCTATATGATAGCCGTAAGATTGTGGGAGCGAAGGCATCTCTACCTGAGAGGCACTGATAAAACCTTACACCTCATAATTCCTCCACAATGCTTGCCAATGCAGGAGATGCTTTCATGTACCTAAAAAAGCAAAAAGAAAGAAGCAAAAAAAGATAAAACCTAAGAATTAAGGCCTGAAAACATCATAGGGCCTGCAGCATCTTTTCTCAACAGCACTGCTTAGTGACAATTTATTGTTCACACTACTAATTAACAGCCTCATTAAATTGCTATGTAACAAATTGAATAGGGCTCTATATAAGCACACAGCATATTTTTTAAAGGAAGTTTTTAATTAGGGAACTTCTATGCAAAAGCCAGGTCTTCACTAACTAAAAACTTCTGTAAAAAAAATATCCTATGTACTTATATAGAGCCCTAGCCTGACCTGAAGGAGTTCGGTCGTCAAGTGGTGCCTCCTCACCTCCCTGGACAGCCTGGCCAGGCTGTGGGTCATATGCGACCGGAGGGCAGAGATGCTGGCCTCCATCCGGAGCTGGCTGGCCGTCAACTCCTGAATGCTGGCCTCGATTCTTTGGGAGCTTGCCAGCTGCTCCTTTATGATGGCAGCATCTCCACCAGCACAGTCTGGCTCTGCGGCGACGACACCGCTGGGTGTGCCTGGTGAGGTGTAGTCGGGAGGTCCACAGCTGGAGCCAGGGGGGACAATGTGAACGGTGGTGACCAGGCCAGCACACTGTGTGGGGAAGGAGGTGCTGTCACAAAGGCGTGGGACGGCCCCAGACCAAGTCTTTGGAGGATGGGCATAGGCCCAGGGCTTGTGGCAGTTGAGCTACCGAGGTCACTGACCAGCCCATCCTCTGCCCCAGTGCCCTCCGATCTTCCTTCCTCCTCCCCCTGTGCTGGAAGATCCTGGTACGGGGCCGATGACCCCGCCTCCTCTGCCTGGTCACAGGACCCATAGCTCCTCCTGGATGCTGAGAGATAGAGAAGAAAGGTACATGTCATTAGTATGTTGATTAGCGCATTGATATGTGTTCATTTCTAATTATCTGACATCTAGCCTTGAATATGGATGATTCTCCTCTTTGCAACTCTGATTAGCTATCTTATACTAGCTGTTATCTATTCTTAGGTTTTTGTTCTTGATGGTTCTCAGCTCACAACGATATCTGGATTAAGGCTGCTGTCTGTAACAGCATAGGCTGAACGGGCACACCAATACATGGACTCTCTATTACAGGGGTGTCCAAACTCTTTCCTGGATTGGAAGATATCCTTTCTGTGCACTGGTGAGTCAATCAGGATGACTGAAGTAGCGATTGACTCACCTGTGCGCAGCAGGGTTATCAAATCCAGGCATGTGTGTGGCCCACCAGGACCGAGTTTGGACACACCTGCTCTATTGCTTGATTACTGTTGTGGTGACCAGGAATGACAGGGATTTGTCAGCTTCATGAATTTAATGATGCATCCATCTATCCCTTGTTATTTCATGGAGCTGACATGTCAGTGTCATGTCCATGTGTAGTGTGTGTGATGCACATGTGGTGGCATGTTGCTGTATGTCATATTCACCTGCCATGGAGGCTGGGTCCTGCTGCTCCACCGGGCCTGAAGCTCCAGCTGCGGCGGAGGGTGCAAGCATGGCCCTTGCAATCACCTCATGTCCCAGGTACTTTAACCCTCCGCCCGTCATCCTCCTGGGCCATCTTCTTTCTCACCACGGCCCTGATGTCGTCGAAACGGTGCTTTATGGACCGCAGACTCCGTCCACGGCCCGCCACACCATTGACTAGATCGACCACCTGCTGCCAAGCATTAGCCCTGGGCCCCCCGAGGTGATGACGGGGCGGGCACGGATGGCCTCCAGGAGGACCATGTTCTCCTCCCGGCTATAATTGTGGGCCCTGGACCTGCCGCCAGCCTCTTGCTCTCCCTCCTCTCCTCCCTCCTCCTTCCTCCTCCTACTCTCCGCTCCCTCCTCTCCTCTCCTCCCTCCTTCCTCTACTCTCCTCCCTCCTTCCTCTACTCACCTCCCTCCTTCCTCTACTCTCCTCCCTCCTCCCTCCTACTCTCCTCTCCTCCCTCCTTCCTCTCCTCTCCTCCCTCCTTACTCTCCTCTCCTCCCTCCTTCCTCCTTCCCTCCTCTCCTCCCTCCTTCTCCTCCTCTCCTCCCTCCTTCTCCTCCTCTCCTCCCTCCTCCTCTCCTCCCTCCTTCCTCCTCCTCTCCATTCCTCCTCCTCCTCTCCTCCCTCCTCCTCTCCTCCCTCCTCCTCTCCTCCCTCCTCCTCCTCTCCTGCCTCCTCCTCCTCTCCTCCCTCCTCCTCTACTACCTCCCCCTCCTCTACTACTACCTCCTCCTCACTCCTCCCCTCCTCTTCCCCACCTCCACACCCCGGGACTCCCTTCCACTCCTCTCCCCTCTGCTCCTCTCCCTCCATCACCATCTGAAAAGAAAGAGAAAAAAAAAATGTTTTAGTGGGTTTCCCTGCTCCCCCCTCGTCCCCCATTCTGATCACCTATAACACTATTTCTGCTTGGATATCAATGTTGTAACTAACTGCAGTAATCAACCTTAAGTGGACAGAGCCTGTGACAGCAGTGGGAGGGGTGTACAGCACCTCTCACTCTGGACCTGAGTGGCGCTGATGAAACACGCTAGATCAATACTTTCCTAAACAATGTGGAAGGGTCAGTTACAGTTTGCATATATACAAGGCATGCGGCTATGTCTGAGGCCACTAATATCCTATCTGCATTATACTCTGCACATATTCCTGGGAGTGGTACCTATCCTTAAGCCATCTTCTGTACCAGAGGTAGTAGGAACTACATGGTCCTGCTGGGCTAGGCTGAAAATAAGTTCTTGTCAAGCCCCATTGAAGAAGTAGTTTGGAACACCTATGTGTATTGGAAATATGTGTAGAAATCTCAATCAATCTCAATCACAATCAAACTCAATCAATCAAAATCAAACTCAATCAAACTCAATCAAAATCCAACTCAATCAAGATCAAACTCAATCAAAATCAAACTCAATCAAAATCAAACTCAATCAAACTGAATCAAACTCAATCAAAATCAAACTCAATCAAACTCTCTCAATCTCTCTCTCTCAATCTCTCTCTCTCAATCTCTCTCTCTCAATCTCTCTCTCTCAATCTCTCTCTCTCAATCTCTCTCTCTCTCAATCTCTCTCTCTCTCAATCTCTCTCTCTCTCAATCTCTCAATCTCTCAATTTCTCAATCTCTCAATCTCTCAATCTCTCTCTCTCTCTCTATATATATATATATATATATATATATATATATATAGATAGATAGATAGAGAGAGAGAGAGAGAGAGAGATCCAGATATAATACGAAACATAAAAAACAAAATAACTTACCTCCCTCCACCAAACTCCTCTCCCCACACCAAAAAACTCTCCAAACCTATAGGCCAACCCAAAAAAAAACACAATTGTACTTCTCGCCAGTGTATTCAGTAAATATAGAAATTGGCAAAACATACAAATAAAATACAGCTTGATAGGATGAAAAGCATGTACAATGCAACTTACCTCCCTCCAAACTCCTTTGTGCCGGAAACAAATCTCAAACACTCCAGAAACCTATAAACAAGAAAAAAACACAATTGTACTTCTCGCCAGTGTATTCAGTAAATATAGAAATTGGCAAAACATACAAATAAAATACAGCTTGATAGGAGAAAAAGCTTGTACAATGCAACTTACCTCCCTCCAAACTCCTTTGTGCTTGAAAAAATTCTATAACACTCCAGAAACCTATAAACAAGAAAAAGAACGCAATTGTACTTCTTTACATCGTCATCCGTAAATGTAGTAACGGATTCCCGTAAAAATAACGTAAAACGCGACTTGATAATAAAGCAACTTACCTCCTCTCACTCACCAAGCTCCGGGAACCGCGTGCTACTTCGTCCGAAATCGCAACACAGTCGAGGCGTGGGCGCGTGTCATTCCTGTTTATTCACTCCCACTGTCAATCAAATGGTCTATCCCGTAAGTGATTGGCTGTGCGACCTGTGGCGCGATGCGTGATTCCGCTATTGGATGGTTCTTGCCGGGCGCGGCTAGTCCGTCCCCCTTCCAGCTTGCGTGCGCGCCTAAACGTCACGGCCTTCCTCCATTCTGAAGGCCGCAATTCGCGCCTGGCTAGATTTAATTTACAGCCGCATCCGTTGAAGTCCACACGATGTACTTACGGCATTGGAATGAAACCGGGCTGAAAGGGCCATAAAAGTATAAATGAAGCAATAAAAGGCATTCAAATTACTGGAAAAACAATCCCAATGATCAAATATGTTAATAAAAGATATATATTTTTATTGTCATGTACATCCTCAATATGGCGGCTATATTAACCCTTTAGCACTCAGAAAGGCTAGAATGTGTCCCTTAAACATATCAACATTATCTGATTTACATCTCTCTTATCACATCTACTTTTTTTAACACAAATATTGGCTATATTTCAACGCCACATTACATAGATCATGTAGCATGGGCCCAAATTCAAATGTGGGCCAGAATATTAGGGGTTACTAATTAAAATGGCTAAACCAATCCATAATCAGGGAACTTCATAACATGATGAAGCTTAGATACACCAGTGAGCTTTTCAATTTGTGAAATCCACCCGGATAATCACATCTGGGCTAATTAGCAAGCTATATAACCACATCATCATCCATGAATTAGCAAGTCTGAACCATCATGGATGGCAGCAACCTGAGTGCGGCGTATAGGTATGTGAGTAGAGCGCAGCATCGTAGGAATGGATATTTGTTTCGAATGTTGCAGAGTGGAAAACGGGCTGTCAGGCGTGCGACTGAGGAGTGGCTGAGGCGTGACAGAGAGGGGCGTCTGGGAGTGAATGTGGGTGAGCGTGCTGGTGCAATCCATGGTGGTCCGGAACCAAGCCAGGCAAGTAGCTCATCACAGGATATGCCTAGGGTCATGGTGGGGGGTCAGTTAGGGGAGAGAGCTCCAGTGGCACAGGGACAGATAGATATGAGGGCACCAGCAGACAGGGAGGAGGACCTTGATGTGGGTGATCAGCTGATGCTGGGCCAGATGAGAGACTCCTAGAGGGTGTGGCACATGAAGTGGGGGCTCCTGCACAGCCAGACCCACAGAGGGGTGAGCAGGCCCAGGAGCCTGCCAGGAGGATTCGTGCACCCAGGGTGTACAGGGAGAGAGTCACATTAGAGGGGTTAACTGATGTGGAAGTGTATGAACATTTTAGGCTAACCCGTGCCAGCCTGGAGGAGCTCTATGCGGTCCTGAGTGAGGACATGGAGCCTTCCTCACAGACCAATAGAGCCATCCCAGGCATGACACGGATGTTAGCCGGCATACACATCCTATCATCTGGTAGTTTTCAGAACACTGCAGGAATAGTAGGAGGAATGTCTCAGGCAAGCCTTTCACGGGGCCTGAGAAAATTCCTGCATGCTATCGTTCCGAAAGCTGCCAGATACATCAGTTTTCCCCACACTGGGTAAGAGATCTTGAAGGTGAAAGCAGATTTCTTTCGAATGGGAGGTATCCCCAATGTGCTTGGTGCTATAGATTGTACACATGTAGCATTGATACCTCCTAGAGAGCAAGAAGAGCTGTTCAGAAATCGCAAACACTATCATTCCATCAATGTACAGGTTGTATGTGATGCAGACATGTGCATACAAAATGTGGTTGCAGGCTTCCCGGGAAGTACTCATGATGCCCATATCCTGCGTCAGTCATCCACCCATCTTTATTTTGAGTCTGGACAAGCTCCACCTGGGTGGCTACTGGGTGAGTACCGATAAAGGATCCCCTAACATATACATCATGTTCCACTTTAATGCTATTCCATTGTTGCATGCAAAATGCGCAACGACGCATGCGCCAACAGAAAAAATAGAGTCCCTCAATAGCGCGCACAACATCTGCGCGCAGGAGTTGAGATAAGGATTTAAGGGTGGACTTAGGGGTTTTAGGGTTAGGGGTCTTTGGGCTAAGGCTTTGGATTCTGAGTGTTAGTGTTAGGCATGGGGTCTCAGTGGTTCGGGTTAGGTATGGGGTCTGAGGGCTCGGGTTAGAGGGTTTTGGCCCATTAGGCAATAGATTCTACAACTTGCGCTCTTTGATCGACACACATTTTGGCACACAATTTCCAACAGTGAGCTACTGTCGCCGGCTTCTGTCAGCGCCGTATTGTCCGCGCTCATTTGCAGTGCGCCATAAAGAAGGTGTGCCGACTGAGCCATTGCATCGTAGCTTGTTGCTGTGCCTAACCCGATGTGACCTGGTCATAGGAGTAGGAAGTTCTAACCCAGAGATCCCTAAACTAATGTCACATTAATGATTGTGTATATTTACAGATGCTTTAACGAGCAGCACAACCTCACATTCATATCTACATCTCCCATTTTTGTTTCCTTCAGGTGATGCAGGATATAGGTGTTTGCCGTGGTTGTTGACCCCTGTGTACAATCCACGAACAGAGGGGGAGGAGAGGTACTATGAGGCCCATGCCAGAACCCGGAATGTAATAGAGCGCACCTTTGGCCTCCTGAAGATGCGCTTCAGATGTTTACATTCCCCTGGCGGGCCGCTACAGTATACACCAGTGAAGTTTTGTCACATCATCATGACCTGCTGTTGTCTGCACAATATAGCAGTACAGGCAAACTGTCTGGGGAACATTGATGATGCTCCGCTTGAACCGGCGGAACGTCCAGTACCTCCCCATGGTGAGGATAACGTTCAGGGGTGCCCACGTCATTCGGGAGTACTTCCCATGTAAGTCTGAAACTAATAACAACCAACTATAATGTACCTTGATTATGGTTACTAATACATCTCTTTTCTCCTTCCCCATTGTCTTACAGAATATCCAAAGTAGAGGATAGCTTTGTGATGTAACATATGTCTCGTGACGCATTCTTAATACTGGATCAAATACAGCCTGCTCTGATATCCGTTAATGGTAAGTATGCGCACATTCCCATACACATCATATATATTGATATCTGCCAACCTCCAGAAGCTAAGCTAAATGGATGGTCTGATGTATTCCACAATGTCAATGGATATAGGCCTCACAATCGTATTTGAAAACATCTTCACAGAACAGTAATGTTCCCATTGTCTGATCATGCTATTCCACATCCCATGGAGGTCAATGCAATTCCTAGCAATCTGGATATATGAACATACCAGCATATTGTAAACCATAATAAATGTACCTCATGGGATGCAAAGAGGGGATCTCTCCAGTTCTTTGTCAGTGAATGCTGGTAAAAGCATTCTCAGTCAGATAACAGGAATAGTCTCAAGGATGTGTTAACTAGGAATTATTGTGCAATATATCATATGGATTGTGTGACTCATCTCATCATATTGCCATTACAGAACTGTTGCCGTGTGTCAACACATTGTTTACCCACACAGACATGGGAAACGACCTGTACAGCAACAGAACATCAGCTACATCAATGTCGTCTACATTGTAAGTGAGTATTTGCAGGAAACATGTGCATGTATGCATGAGAGGAAATGACTAATAACTCCATTAATGTAGGCCTAACTTTCTTTTCCCCAAGACATCCCCTATGTATTGCTGAAGCGGTCCGAAATGTTTATCGGACCATGCAGACGTGTCCTGGTGGAACAGATCTCTTCGTTGAATACTCCACTTGATCTATCCAAGGTAGAGAACCACATGTGGATGTCCGAACATGAATCAATATGTGATAGTTGGGATCTTCCATTTCTATTACAGGCTGCACTGGTCTCTCTGTCTCTCTCTCTGTCTGTCTGTCTCTCTCCTCATCCCACCCACCCCTGTTATCCTTAATTTATTGAGTCACACAAGTCTTCGACACCTGAACAATTAGCAACTTCTGCTATCCCAATTAACCCTTTACACTATGTTTGCTCTTGTCTTCTTCCTCACATCCCCTGCCTTTTCCTCAGACTCTTCTTTACTTCTCCCCTTTTTGTCTCCAACATTTTCATTTCAACTCTCATGCCCACCTCTCTCCTTTTATTCGCCCATCAGCTAATCTTACTCAAGCTGTGGTTAAACTATGTGTCATTATCTGTCCACATGGGGCAGATACCTTATTACATTATAGTGCATTGCACTTTACATCTGATCCCTTTCCTCTCCGACTAATGCATATCTTTCTACTTGACACAACTTCCTTCCTATGTATCTCTCACTTACTTATTAACCTTGCTATTCCTTATCTACTCTTCCCCATGTCCATTATCTTTATCTTGGAAGTGGTGATTTTCGAATCTTGTGGGGGCCTTTGGGAAGAAATCAGTTATCAACAGACTTTACGCTCAAAACAGGGCCCTCCATTTTCTGGCGTTGGCAATATTACATACTGTATATTTTCGTGTTCTTCTCCCCTGTACAGCGCCACGGAATATGTTTGCACAATACAAATACATGATAATTAGACTAATCCTAATATTCCCACATCAGGACAAATTAGTCTGGGCCATCATTATCATCTGACAGATGGTTAGCTTGTACGAGATCACAATGCATAACATGTGTGCCGACATACCTGCATCTGTTGGTGGCTGCTCATATGGCATATGTAAGGTTTCCACTAATATATTATTTGTGTGTTTGTATTCCAGATCCCGGTCAGAACAAGGCATGACGATAAACATCATGACATTCCATGACCATGTCAATGTCCTCATGTATGTGCATGTGTCCGTTTCATTGCTTTGTTGGATCCAGTTTGATATCTGATGACCTTGACTGAATAGCCGATATGTGTCACGAGACAATTTCAATATACAATGCAGATGGAACATCTGTCAGCTGATGTTCCTGGTATATCCACAGCATGTGTATGCTCATATAGTCTATCTAGATTCATATGTACCTATTGGTTTAGACATTCTATCCTCTCCTCTACTTGGACTGTTGTGAAGCCTGCAGCACCAACCCTTCCAGATCTTTTCTTCAGCGCTGATGTGACCCTCCCTGTGCATATGAGGAACAGTAAATCCAGGCTTGGGACTTAACAGTTAATGAGGTTATGTTAATCTTCCGTTATGCATATGCAACAACAGTGAGTATAGATGCTCAATCAGAGAACAAACTATCCTTGATATTGCCTGGTTTGTTGTGAGTTCTCTGCAATAAGATGACTGATATGGTCCTGATCAGGTGTGAGAACTGACGTTATGGGCTCATAGCATTCACTGATGATGTTGCATCAGAGGGTTCCGTTTAACACACAAGCATACATTTTGGTCTCCCCATATGTATATCACCTTATTCTGGATTATTGTGGTCTTTCCTTACTGACTGTTATATATATGTAGTAACAATAATGAGATCTATTATATTGCCTAATGTTGGGTGATACACTGTACATCCCATGATCATCTATATCAATGTAATTTTCCCTGCCTGCATTCTGCTCTCATATACCTATTTCCCTGTGTTACTTGGATTTTTTATCCTACCCCCCTCCACTATGATCCTTTGCATACCTGTGTTGATTAGTCAACCTGTGGCTTTGTGGCAAGCTTGCTTTGTTAATTTCTGTAAATAGTAAATATGATTTATCTGAGATTTTGTTTTTGTCTGCCTCGTCAATGTTGACACCATAGCATTTCCGTAACATCAATGAAAGGACCTTCAGACTCCACATCTGTGCTCTGCACCATCAGTTAGGGGTGTCAATAGAATTCTCACAGTGTGTTTGCATTATTGATTTCAACCATGAGGGAAGGTTGGTATTAACAATCTATATGACACAGAAACAGACAAATGAGACAGGTGTCCGTAAGTGGCTCACATCCTAATAGTGAACATACAGGGCCTCATTCAATTGCGATTTGGCCAATTGAATAGGGCTCGAAATAAGCACAGAACATATATTTTTTTCCACAGATTTTAGTTAGTGAAAACCTTGCTTTTGGATAGATGTTTACTAACTAAAACATTTTTCCAAGAATATATGTTATGTGCTTATTTCGAGCACTATTCAATTGGCCAAATTGCAATTGAATGAGGGCCACAGTATCTAACAGAAGTGAGTACACCCGTCACATTGTTGTTAATATTTTAGTATATCTTTTCATGTGACAACACTGAAGAAATGACACTCTGCTACAATGTAAAGTAAGTTTGCTGACCCATCAATAACTCAAAACACAGCCATTAATGTCTAAACCATTGGCAACAAAAGTGAGTACACCCCTAATTTGAATGTCCAAATTGACACTAAATGTCAATTATGTGTGGCCACCATTATTTGCCAGAACTGCCTTAACCCTCATGGCCAGGGAGTTCACCCGAGCTTCCCAGGTTGCCACTGGAGTCCTCTTCCACTCCTTAATGATACATCAGAGCTGGTTGATGCTAGAGACCTTGCACTCCCCCACCGTCAGTTTGAGGATGCCCCACAGATGCTCAATATGGTTTAGGTCTGGCAACAAGCTTGGCTAGTCCATCACCTTTACCTTCTTTAGCAAGGCAGTGTCGTCTTGGCGGTGTGTTTAGGGTCGTTATGTTATGTTGCCCTGCGGCCCAGTCTCCCAAGGGAGGGGATCATGTTCTGTTTCAGTATGTCACAGTACATGTTTGCATTCATGGTTCCCTCAATGAACTGTAGTTCTCCAGTGCCGGAGGCAGTCACGCAGGACCCGACCATGACACTCCCACCACCTAAAGTATACATCTATACTGAGCAAAAGTAGTTGAAATAATACCTAAATTACCGATAAATGGATAAGTCACAACGAACACAAAAACATTGAAATGAGATTAACCCCTCATTTTGAACCTAAACAGTGATGCAGAGAGAGGGGAGGCAGCATCTGACATCATTAGGTAAATGCATATAGGGGGAATCCACACAACATATTATATAAAACATATATAGACATACATATATGTTTGGTCTGGGCCTGCATGCATGCTGCCAGCACTGAGGAGCTACAGTTCTTTGAGGGAACCCATGAATGCCAACATGTACTGTGACATACTGAGAAAGAGCATGATCCCTCCCTTCGGAGATCGGGCCGCAGGGCAGTATTCCAACATGATAACGACCCCAAACACACCTCCAAGCCGACCACTGCCTGGCTAAAGAAGCTGAAGGTGAAAAGTTGATGGACTGGCCAAGTAGGTCACCAGACCTAAACCCTATCGAGCATCTGTGGGGGCATCCTCAAATGGAAGGTGGGGAGTGTAACGGAACCCATCACTGTTTTACCCTGTTTTATGGTTATGGTTAAAATATGATCATACTGTTATACTGTATGTATGTTGGCTTATGCTCTGCAGAATATTAGCCCAGACTATTGCAAACCTTGGCATAATAGATAATCCTAGTATAGAGACTCCTCATAGGATAAGGAAGTCTATTTTATAAAGTGTTTTCATTATCAGACATAAGAACAAAGAAGGATGATCTAAGCAATGTCTGATTGTATCAAAGTAGCCAGGTAGCCTCCGGGAGGTGTGATCCACCTATTGTCCCTCTATGTGTATTGTGTGGCCAACTATGGGGGATGTGTGTATTGCCTGTGGGAAGAGATGTGTATATATATTTCTGCACAACAAAATAAAGTCAGTATTCATTTGACTCCCAATTGAGTGTCGTCCAATATGGGAGGTTGGGAATGGTGAGACTGTAGTGCTTCTTGGATATTGTACCGTATACCAGCGGAGATATTGGACTGCGTGTTCCAACTCCGTTACAGGGAGTGCAAGGTCTATAACATCCACCAGCTCCATGATATCATCATGAAGGAGTGGAAGAGGACTCCAGTGGCAACCTGTGAAACTGTGGGGAACTCCATCCCCATGAGGGTTAAGTCAGTGCAGGAAAATAATGGTGGCCCCACAAAATATCGACAATTTCACTTAGGGGTGTACTCACTTTTGATATTTACCCTGAATGAATATCTCCATGTGTCAGAAACACGAATATCATGCATCACCGTTACTGGAATCAAACTCAGGAATATTACCTCCACCCTCAGCTGCACTAGTGGCTGTTACCCCAACCCTACATTAACACAGGGCTGGTATATTGAAGGAAGATGTATGTACTAAAACAATAACGTTGTTGTGTAGCATTCATGTGGTGTTTAACAATCATGGTACAGTACAAACAAAAACAAACAAGGATAATGTGAGCAATACATAATATTTAATCTTATGCTTGCAAATTATAGAAACAAAAAAAGAAAATTGGAGGCAAACATTCCGTCGATTTGAACCTAAAGAGATAAGAACAAGACAGCAATTAGAACAATATACGCATTGACTGCAACACTTCAACGTCAATAGATCTTGGACATCAATTGCTTCTATATGCAACATGAACATGTTCTCACCTATTTCCGCTTTCGCTTGTGTGGTTCCTGACACTCCTGGCCTTTGGCAACCCTTGCTCTAGGCCGGCCACGACCTCTTCGAACAATTGGCAGCTCTTCCGGCCTGGATGCTAGGGGCAAGGTCTGGGAGGTTGAGGAGGTACCCTGTTCTTGGGGATGGCCTTCTCGGGCCATTTCGTCCCTTCGGGCATACTCCTCCATCACATGGTGATGCCGCCTCAACTCTTCAAACATCCGGTCATTGTGCCATCTCATCTCCAGCATGAACTGTTGATTTTGCTCCCGCTCATGCTGGAGATGAGCGATGAAATCGTGGCACTGGGCCGCTGACAGCACCGGACTACCTGGCGGGGACCCAGACCACTGTGTCCTCTGGGTGGAGGCACGGCTGTGTGGAGTGTCCTGCCTGGCCGGAGTGGCCTGCCGGGCCGGAGTAGCCTGCGGGGCCGGAGTGGCCAGAGTAGCCTGCGGGGCCTGCAGGGCCGGAGTGGCCAGAGTAGCCTACGGGGCCTGCGGGGCCGGAGTGGCCAGAGTAGCCTGCGGGGCCTGCGGGGCCGGAGTGGCCAGTGTAGCCTGCGGGGCCGGAGTGGCCATTGTAGCCTGCGGGGCCGGAGTGGCCAGAGTAGCCTGCGGGGCCTGCGGGGCCGGAGTGGCCAGAGTAGCCTGCGGGGCCTGTGGGGCCGGAGTGGCCAGAGTAGCCTGCGGGGCCGGAGTGGCCAGAGTAGCCTGCGGGGCCTGCGGGGCTAGAGTGGCCAGAGTAGCCTGCGGGGCCGGAGTGGCCAGATTAGCCAGCAGGGCCGGAGTGGCTAGAGTAGCCTGCGGGGCCTGCGGGAGTCACATGCCCTGCCGGGGGCCCATGGTCCAGGGCACCATTTCTTGGGGATCCAGACTGTGGGCCCAACTGGGATGGGACCACATTGGATGTCCCCACATTTGTCCAGCCCACATTGGCTGGGAGCCAGGCGGCGCTATTATCCTGGCTGGAGGGGCCATTGCTGGAGCCAATTGGTGGCATCTTGTGGATGGCCCAGGTGGACTTTCTGCTGGTGGTACGGCTGCAGGTGGTGTTGCTGCAGGTGGTCCTACATCTTGGAATTGTGCAGGAACCTGAGGAGGCAGGGGATGCCTGGCTGGTACTGAAATGAGACAAGATTTGGATTTGAGTATTGTTGTTTCCATATCTCTGAGATCATAGTGACTTTGAATTGGCTGTGAATGTTTGACGCAAATCAAAATTGATCTGCATCATTACTATTGTGGATCCTGGCTGGGATCTTTCCAGTTATGTGACAGCGACTGCTGGCAGCAGCAGTTGGACCAAGGGGCTGATAGATGGCGCTGTCGCTGTTATATACATCATTTTCACCTTTCACACAAGCCCAAAAGCACTAGCCCTCACCCTAATCCGAAACCCTTACCTTAACACCACCATAACCCACTAAATCTGCATGATTATATAATCTCCAGGAAAATGCTGTGACATGTAGAGGCTGCTCACTGCTGCTACCAGCAGTCACGGTCAGATAACAGGAAAGGGCCCATGGCTCATATGACTATATGTAATGCTGGTGCGGTGTGCCAACTGCAGTTAATTAGGACACGTGCTCATCTGAATCTGTTGGCCAATGTGTGAGACAGACCAATCTGTGACCAATCCTCAGCAATGTGAGTTAACATGTTAATGTAACATGGTCCAGATTAGGCTGTTACACGACACAAACTTGCAGGCCATCAGAGTCTGTATCCGCATATGCTGCAGTGTGCACATCCATACATGTAGTCTCATGGGGATGTACCAGCTATACCGGACCTATCCTGTTGTATGTGCGCATCTCTGGAAGTGCACTGCCACCGACTCTAGCTACGCCAGCCCAGCAGGCCAGGTAAGTGGTTATGGATTTCGGTTTCTGGCTACAGTTAGGGGGTATGGGTTAGAGTTAGAAAGTGGGGTTTAGTGGGTTAGGGTTAGGGGCTTAGGGGCTTTGGGTGTACCAACTATTTTTGACGGCTACATGAGGACGCAAGCGCAGCCGCATCCCTAGAGTCGTCACTCTTCCAGCACATACTGAAATGACCACATAAAACAGGATACATCCGCTATACCTAGTTTCAAAATGTACATGGGTTCTAAGCAGTAGGAGTGTTAAGCCAAACAGCTATGAATGGGCCAGTTTAACATGGAGTAGAGTGCGACAGGGGAACTCATGACAATAAACAAACAATTGCAATGGAGTTGCCATGCATGCTTTATATGCACTCTGAACCAACAGCAAACATAACAGTAACATCAATAGATTTGCAAAACGGTATCATAATCAGTTGTGGGAGGAGGTATTGGACATATATTTCATTGCTAACAATTCTGACGAGTATATTTCTTTACACTGGATTTACATGATTTTTGTGGCCTCATATATCTGTAGTCACAACCAGATATCTTACAGTGCAATTCAACGTCAGTTATCTATCTGTGTGGGGTACATGTGCTTACATATGAGGGTGTTAAGGTGTACATGGTACTCACATTGCAGGCTTTGTTACCGACGCGAGTCCACCAGGCCAAGGAGGCCCACGACTGCCGCTGGCTTGATCATGTCGCGCACTGTGGCCTCCCAACCGGGGTATGTAAATGTTTCTGGCGGCCCACCACCGGTTCCACGTGCCGCATTGGCCTCATTCGCCATCTTCTTTTTTACATCAATGCGGCAGTCTTGGTACCGGTGCTGGACAGACTGCCAGGTACGATTTGCATACCCCAGCGAGGAGACCTCAGCCGCTATTGCCCTCCAGGCATCTGTCCTTTGTCTGGGCCTCACTTCGCTCCCACCGGTTAGGATGGAGTGGTGTGCTTGAACTCCTCTAACAAGCGTTTCGATTTCCTCTTGGTTGAAATTTGCTGCCCTTTTGTTTGCAGCAGCAGCAGCTTGCTGGCTAGCCTGTGGCTGGGGGGCCCTGCTCTCCCTGACCTTCCCTGCCTTCTCCCTCCATCTCTCCTCCTCTCTCTCTCTTGCTCTCCAAACCCTCCAACTCCAAGACCTGTGTGTCCACTTGCACAGCATACAACACAGTCACAGATTTACGAATTTCCCTCCCTTTTAAACTATTTGTGGCCTTGATTGTCATCTTCCTATTGGTTAATTGATTTCAGGTTTGATTTCAGGATTACGGGCTTGAGACTTTTGGCCGTAGCTTCTTAGTGAAGCATGTACGGGTTTGGCGGATGATTGCCCTCCAAGCCCGTAGCTCGTTATTCAAACCCGTGCGGGCTTGCATGATAGATGAAGTTAAATATCTTTATTTGCGGATTTGAGAGTAGGGGAATGTTGAGCTATTAATTCTAAAACCAAACATCACTTTCACTTTTAATAAAAGTACAGGATGGCTTTTCTATGCTACGACTTGTAAGTAAGCCCTTTACGACCCGTAGGTCTATTTTACCCATTTACGGACTTGACGGAGGCTAACCCCGCAGCCTTTGCGGGTCTGAGGTGCTCCAAGCCCTCGGGACTTTGTCCACGGATATTTGACAAGAATTTAAAAATAAAAAAAATTACGGATTTGAGTGTAGGGGAATGTTGTGCTATGAATGCTAACATCTACAATCACTTTATAGTCTCCTCAGAGTGCAGGATGGCTTTATTATGTGCTTATTTGTGTGCCTGCGGGACCTTTTTGGTGCAAGTAAGCTGCGGCTCGGTTTTAGCCTTGCAGAGAGGGTTCCCGTAGCAATTGAATAGCAACCGGGGCTTTCTTGCGGCCGAAACTCTTGCGGCCGTTTAAGATCAAAGGCTTTCCTCCGGCGCGTGCGGCCGCAAGGGATATAGAATAGGCGAATAGCTTGCGGCCGGTCCTTGCGGCCCCGCATCTCCTACGGCCGGTAATAGAATGAGGCCCTTGGGGCCTTATTCAATTGTGATGTGGCCAATTGAATAGGGCCCTAAAGAAGCACATAGCATATTTTTATAAAAGACGTTTTTAGTTAGTGAAAACCTTTTTTTTGGATAGATGCTTGCTAACTAAAAAACTTCTTTAAAAAATATATGTTATGTGCTTCTTTAGGGCCCTATTCAATTGGCCAAATTGCAATTGAATGAGGGTCTTGAGTTACTTAATTAGACCCTCATTCAATAGCGATTTTGCCAATTGAATAGGGGAGTAAATAAGCACATGACATATGTTTTTTAAATCGGCTTTTAGTTAGTAAGCATCTATCCAAAAGCAGGGTTTTCAGTAACTAAGGTCCTCATTCAATTGCAATTTTTCCAATTGAATAGGGCTCTATATAAGCACATAACATATTTTTTTGACAGAAGTTTTTAGTTAGTGAAGACCTTGCTTTTGGATAGAAGTTCATTAACTAAAAAGTTCTTTAAAAAAATATTCTATGTGCTTATATAGAGCCCTATTCAATTGGGCAACTCGGAATTGAATGAGGCTCATAGTTGGTTTCTTTTTTGTACTTTATACTTTACTTTGATTGAAGTGTCGAATGACAGAGGGTCCCCTCCTGGCAATCTTAATCCGCAGGTCTTCTTGTAGTGTCTGTTTGAAAAAGAAAGTGAAATGTTTAATTGTATATTTCTTCTTTTTGATTTAGCAAAGCATGGTCTTTTTCAGCATGTAATGTATTTTTCTATCTTACCTCTTCTTCTTTGTTGGTGTTCTTTAAAATGGATTGTGGTTCACAGTGCACGGTGCAAATTGTTGATTGACGCTGTTGATGCTGAGTCTGTTTGAATATAAAAAAAAAGGAGAAAGATTGAGCTTTAGGTTATATATTGAATTGCAATAAATTAATGTCATTTAAATATACTTCGTAATTATTTTCAATGAACATTTTTTTTTTTGGGGGGGCTACACACATAAATGTCACATACATGAAGCACACTTTTGAAGTTAAATGTAATTTATTTGTGTGCGTGTCACATATCACTATATATGAATCATATTTTAATTGTTAAATGAACCTTATTTATTTTTTGGGCCTACACCCATAAATGTGTGTGTGACAAGTGACTATACATGATACACATATATGTGCCTGTCACATATCAGTATACATGACTCATATTTTAATATTAAAATTTAAATTTTTTAATGACATTTAAATATATAGTTGTTGAATTAGTTTGGTTCAAGATCAGTTATACACATAAATGTACGTGGCACATGTCACTATACATAAATTACATTTTCATAGTTAAATATTTTTTTTTTCCTGTCTTGATAATAAAATGTAATATATTACAGCTTACCTCTCAGTTGTAATTTGCACAATGTAAAGTAGTAAATTAGGAAAGAATTGTCTTCTCAAGTAACAGCAGCAGTTAACTATCCAGTCACTCCGTTCATCACCTGAGTAGAAATGTAGACATTTCTGGAAAGTAGGCAGTATTTATAACCTTGTAGAAATTTCAGGAAAGTAGGCAGTATTTTTTTAAACTTTCAAGTGCCTCAGACCGTTAGAACGCAATACTCATGCGCTGTTTGCGTTCCAGCTTACAATTTGCGTTCCATCCGCCATTTTGTGAGTAGTAGTGTTCAAAATGGTGTTTAATATGAGTGTGGTACATTCCGTATAGTATCTATTTCATTCTTGCGAGTTACTGTAGTCTAGTTACGTCTGAAGCCTCGTTTTCGTTTTGTTTGACAGCCATTTTTTCTCTCGCTTAGGCGATTTTCGGCAGTTTAAACTCTTGTTTTTGGACCTAAATGTACGTGTAAGTTAACTTTTGGAGGTGCCGGATGCCCTTCTTGCTGTAAGTAAGCTTTTTATGTGTTCGTTGTGTTTATTTCTTGTGTTTGTGATGTTTTGAGGCCTGGCGTTTGGAATGGGTCATTTCGAGGCCGTATTTTTTTTGCAATGCAGCCGTATTTTGTTGTGATGCGGCCGTATATTTTTGCGAGAGACGCAGTTGGCTTTTACGTGTACGACGCAGTGTATTTGTTTCTAAGTCGTGCGTATGTGTGTTAAGAGCTTGTGAGGGGCCTTTTTGGTGTTTTTTTTTTTTTAAGGCTTGCGTGTGTGTGTCTGTGTGTAAGCGGGTGTGAGGCGCCTTTGAGGTTTTTTTTGTTAAAAAGTTGTGTGTGTGTATGTGTGTGTTAACACAGCCGACGTTGGAGCCTCCACCTCCGCAAATACGGACCCTCGCTTCGCGAGGATCCGCATTTGCGGGGACGTTACGTTGGGGTTTTGTTGGCTGGGAGGTTGTTTTTTTTTTTTTTTGTATGTGGTGTGTTTGTGTTAACAGAGCCGACGTTGGAGCCTCCACCACCGCAAATGCGGACCCTCGCCGAAAAAAATGAAAACGAGGCTCAAAGACCCAGGAACGCTCAGCCACCTACAACTTACCCAAGAAGGGATCCGAGATAAGCTCGGAAACCCGGATTAACCGCAGGGGATCCGAGATAAGCTCCGAGCCCTGCATTAACCTCACATTAACCATCGCAGTGGGGGTCCCGATTGCACGCGATCAGGGACTCCCGCTGCAATTCAAATTCTAAATTCCCGCGTTACAGGTCCTTAAAGGACCGTAAAAGTCCTTAAAGGACCCGTTGTAAAAGAAAAAAAAATACACTGTCACCCTGTCAATCATGGGGGTCAATACAGACCCCCATAAAACCCACATTAACCCTGTCACTCCTGGAGGTCAATAGAGACCTCCATAAGCCCTTCATTAAGCCTGTCTCTCATGGGGGTCAATAAAGACCCCCATAAGCCCTTCATTAACCCTGTCACTTATGGGGGCAATACAGACCCCCATAAGCCTCTATTTAACCCTATCAGTCCTATAAGGGTATATTAACACCATTATGGGCCTGTTATAACACTACATTAACCACATAAGTGCCATGATGGTCCTCAAGGACCGTCATGACACTAAGTATTAACACTATACTGCACTAGTTTACCCCAATAAAACATTACAGATCAACTAAACACATGGGGATCAATACAGACCCCCATAAAACCCTCATTAACCCTGTCACTCCTGGAGGTCAATAGAGACCTCCATAAGCCCTTCATTAAGCCTTTCTCTCATGGGGGTCAATACAGACCCCCATAAGCCCTTCATTAACCCTGTCACTTATGGGGGGCAACACAGACCCCCATAAGCCTCTATTTAACCCCATCAGTCCCATAAGGGTATATTAACACCATTTTGGGCCTGTTACAACACTACATTAACCACATAAGTGCCATGATGGTCCTCAAGGACCATCATGACACTAAGTATTAACACTATACTGCACTAGACCCCCCCAATAAAACATTACAGATCAACTAAACACACTCTACACTAACCTATTAACATCTACACTACCTACCCCCTATTAACCCCCACCACTCTAATTACAGAAAATTAAAAAGCCTAAAGTCACAAAAAATAAATCTACAATACATGAAATAAAAAACTAACTCACAAAAAAAATTAACTACATTACACAAAATAAAAGAACCTAAGTCACAAAAGAAAAAAAAAGGAACATTACAGAAAAAAAAAACATTACAGCCCCCCCTCACTACAGAAAAAAAAACACACCTGAAAAGGAAATACATATAATACAAATACATACAATGCAAATAATTACATACAATTACAATACAATACACCACTATCTAATATACATTACACAATCTATCTAAATAAATAGCATACTCGAATATACATCATATCTATATAATAATACATTCCCAATCTATCTAAATAAATACCATAAATAAATACCATAATCCGGCATTCTTTAAATCCTTCTCCGGCGCAGCACCTGTTAAAAAAAACAACAACATTAATACACATACATCAAAATAAAATAAACATAATCTACATTATACTTACCTACCCGCGATGTCTCCGGCCTCTTCCGAATCCTCTTCTGCCTTGCCCTGTAAAAAAAAAATATATATATATACTTACATCCGCACTCCCGGACATCCCCGACGCTTATGAGGCTCCAGGAGAATTTTCCGGAAGAAAATAAGCAATGGCGCCTTCTGATTGGCTGAAAACGCTGTCTATCAAATTCACCCAATCAGGAGGCGCCAATGTGTGAGTCAATCAGAAAGGGATACACCCTAAAATCCCACTCTGATTGGATAATGCACCTATCAATCTTTATTTAAACCAATCACAAGGCGCAGATGCCTTCAGCCAATTCCAATGGAATACACCCCCACAGGGTGATTGGTTGGAGCCTCTGCGCATTCTGATTGGTTGCACTGACAATAGTCAATCACAATGGAATACACCCTCACGTACTGATTGGTGAAGGATTTGCGCATTCTCATTGGCTACTGTTAATATAAATCAATATTTTCAGCCAATGGGAAGGCGCACATGTCTTTACCAATCAGTACGTGGGGGTATATGGCAATAAAGCCTTAGGATTGGTTCAAATAAAGACTGAAAGGTGTGTTATCCAATAAGCATTGTATTTTGGGGTGTATACTTTTTTCATTGGTTCACAAATGGGGGCTTCTCATTGGCTGAATTTGATAGACAGCCTTTTCAGCCAATCAGAAGCCACCATTGCCAATTTTACTCTGGAACACTCCATAAGAAGGTCATTAGCGTCGGAGACATCCGCCAGGGCGGATGTGTGTCGTTTTATTTTGTTTGTTTTTTTGGAAAGGCGCGGATGCTTACGGAGAAGACGAGAAGGCCGGAGACATCGTGGAAAGGTAAGTATAATGTAGATTGTGTTTTTTTTACTTTGCTTTATGTTTACTTATGTAATGTTTTTTTTTTACAGGACTACCGCCGCACAACATGCAAAGATGGCCGACGGTACATGGCGGACGGAACATGGAGGATGTGACATGCTGGAACTGGACATGCTGGAAAGGTGAGTATAATATTTAGAATATTTAGAATATTTAGAATGTTTACAATGTTTACAATGTTTAGAATGTTTAGGGATTTCATGTAAACGTGTTGTATTAATTTTTGGAATCTTTCTTACCGTCTGTTGCTGATCTGAAGAAACCAAATCTTTCTTACCGTCTGTTGCTGATCTGAAATCTCAAAGGTAAGTGGTCTTAATTATTTTATTGTACCTTACAATTAGGGTCGCTATATATATATATAGATAGCATGTATTGTATATTACATAGATAGGGGGATGTATTATTAGATAGTATTGTATATTACATAGCAGGATGTATATTACATTATATAGTGGCATATATATTACATAGTGGCATTTATATTAGATAGTGGCATTTATATTACATAGTGGCATGTATAGTAGATAGTGGCATGTATATTACATAGGGTTGTATTGTATTTTATTTAATTGTATTGTATTTTAGTTTATTTAATTGTGTTGTATTGTATTATATGTATGTACTATATGTATTTCATTTTCAGGTGTATCATTTTTTTTTTTTATTGTACTGACGGGAGGTTGTAATGTATTTTTTATTTTCTGTAATGTTCCTTTTTTTTTTTGGTCACTAAGGTCACTTTTTTTTTGGGTCACTTTGCTCACTGTAATGTACATTTTTTATTTTTGGTGATTTTAGTTTTTCTTATTTTATGTCATGTAGATTTCTGCTTTTTGAGGAATTTAGTTACTTGAGGCACACAATACACTCACATTGTGTGACAAACAGCATTTCAACACTTTCTTTTATTGACCGTCATTTTTTAGAAACTGTTCCTGAAATGTCAAATACGGATATTAATATTACTCTCCAAACATACATATCTCATTGCCGTCATTTTTTGACGGGCAAGTTGCTAGTGTATATATACATTATATATAGACTAATGAAAGAATCTTAAGGAAATCTAATATAATAATGCATAAAGAAGCAGTAAGTATTGGTTAAGTAATAATTTACAAGTATACAAGTATAATCATCTGCATGAACAAACATAACTGTATACACAAAATTGCGAGAGAACTACTACAAGAGACTGCTGCCATACTAAGCTGCAGTTTTGCATTGATTTTTTTCACTGCCAAAATATTACAAGTTACTCTGTTTCACATTAACACCAAAATCCTATTAAATTGAGACTTTACAAATCTATTGCAAGGAACAGCAGAGCCGTAACTGTTAAATATTGAAGAAAATGTATGGGTGCCTATTAACACTCACAAATGCTTTTAAAACTTTTGCTGACTGCCAGAGCAGTAAAGATGTCCCGAATAGTTCGCCGGCGGACTGTTCCCAGCTAACATAGCATGTTCGCGTTTGCGGCGAACTGCGAACATATGCGATATTCGACCCGCCCCTATACTTTATCATTGAGCAAACTTTGACCCTGCATGTCACAGTCAGCAGACACATTCCAGCCAATCAGCAGCATACACTCCCTTCCAGAGCCTTCTAACTCATTGACAGCAGCCATCAAGGGAGGGGGAGGATGATGAGGGAGGGGGGAAGAAACACAGGGGAGAATGATAAGGTAGGGGGGAAACAGAAACAGGGGAGGATGATGAGGGAGGGGGGAAGAGACACAGGGGAAGATGATGAGGGAGTGGGGAAAGAGACACAAGGGAGGATGATGAGGGATGGGGGAAAGAGACACTAGGGGAGGATAATGATGGAGGGGGAAGAGACAAAGGGGAGGATGATGAGGGAGCGGGTAAAGAGATACAGGGGAGGATGATGAGGGAGGGGTAAAGAGATACAGGGGAGGGTGATGAGGAAGGGGGGAAAGAGACACAGGGGGGATGATGAGGAAGGGGGGAAAGAGACACAGGGGAGGATGATGAGGGAGGGGGGGAAGAGACACAGGGGGAGATGATGAGGGAGGTAGAAAAGAGACACCAGGGAGGATGATGAGGGAGGGGGAAAAAAGATACAGGGGAGTATGATGAGGGAGGTGGGAGGATGATGAGGGAGGGGGTAAAGAGATACAGGGGAGGATGATGAAGGAGGGGTAAAGAGATACAGGGGAGGGTGATGAGGAAGGGGGGAAAGAGATACAGTGGAGGATGATGAGGGAGGGGGGGAAGAGACACAGGGGAAGATGATGAGGGAGGGGTAAAAGAGACACAGGGGAGTATGATGAGGGAGGGGGGAAGAGACACAGGGGAGGATGATCATGGAGGGGGGGGAGAGACATAGGGGAGGATGATGAGGGAGGGGATAAAGAGATACAGGGTAGGATGATGAGGGAGGGGTAAAGAGATACAAGGGAGGATGATGGGGGGGGGGTAAAGAGATACAGGGGAGGGCGATGAGGAAGGGGGGAAAGAGACACAGGGGGGATGATGAGGAAGGGGGGAAAGAGACACAGGGGAGGATGATGAGGGAGGGGGGGAAGAGACACAGGGGGAGATGATGAGGGAGGGAGAAAAGAGACACAAGGGAGGATGATGAGGGAGGGGGGAAAAAGATACAGGGGAGTATGATGAGGGAGGTGGGAGGATGATGAGGGAGGGGGTAAAGAGATACAGGGGAGGATGATGAGGGAGGGGTAAAGAGATACAGGGGAGGGTGATGAGGAAGGGGGGAAAGAGATACAGGGGAGGATGATGAGGGAGGGGGGAAGAGACACAGGGGAAGATGATGAGGGAGGGGTAAAAGAGACACAGGGGAGTATGATGAGGGAGGGGGGAAGAGACACAGGGGAGGATGATCATGGAGGGGGGAGAGACATAGGGGA
Source organism: Discoglossus pictus (assembly GCA_027410445.1). Lineage (NCBI taxonomy): Eukaryota > Metazoa > Chordata > Amphibia > Anura > Alytidae > Discoglossus > Discoglossus pictus. The sequence continues at coordinate 123,234,539 of CM050163.1, forward strand.
GGATGATGAGGGAGGGGATAAAGAGATACAGGGCAGGATGATGAGGGAGGGGTAAAGAGATACAGGGGAGGGTGATGAGAAAGGGGGGAAAGAGACACAGGGCAGGATGATGAGGGAGGGGGGGAAGAGACACAGGGGAAGATGATGAGGGAGAGGGAAAAGAGACACTGGGGAGAATGATGAGGGAGGGGGAAAGAGACACAGGGGAGGATGATGAGGGAGATGGGAAAGAGACACAGGGCAGGATGATGATGGAGGGCGGAAGAGACACAGGGGAGGATGATGAGGGAGGCGGAAAGAGACACAGGGGAGGATGATGAGGGAGGGGGGAAGAGACACAGGGGAAGATGATGAGGGAGGGGGAAAAGAGACACAGCGGAGGATGATGAGTGAGGGGGGAAAGAGGCACAGGGGAGGATGATGATGGAGGGGGGAAGAGACAAAGGGGAGGATGATGAGGGAGGGGGTAAAGAGATACTTGGGAGGATGATGAGGGAGGGGGTAAAGAGATACAGGGGAGGGTGATGAGGAAGGGGGGAAAGAGACACAGGGCAGGATGATGAGTGTGGGGGGGAAGAGACACAGGGGAAGATGATGAGGGAGGGGGAAGAGACACAGGGGAGGATGATGAGGGAGGGGGATAGAGACACAGGGGAGGATAGTGAGAGAGGGGGGAAAGAGACACAGGGGAGGATAATGATGGAGGGGGAAGAGACACAGGGGAGGATGATGAGGGAGCGGGTAAAGAGATACAGGGGAGGATGATGAGGGAGGGGTAAAGAGATACAGGGGAGGGTGATGAGGAAGGGGGGGAAGAGACACAGGGGGGATGATGAGGAAGGGGGGAAAGAGACACAGGGGAGGATGATGAGGGAGGGGGGGAAGAGACACAGGGGGAGATGATGAGGAAGGGGGAAAAGAGACACAAGGGAGGATGATGAGGGAGGGGGGAAAAAGATACAGGGGAGTATGATGTGGGAGGTGGGAGGATGATGAGGGAGGGGGTAAAGAGATACTGGGGAGGATGATGAGGGAGGGGTAAAGAGATACAGGGGAGGGTAATGAGGAAGGGGGGAAACAGACACAGGGGAGGATGATGAGGGAGGGGGGGAAGAGACACAGGGGAAGATGATGAGGGAGGGGTAAAAGAGACACAGGGGAGGATGATGAGGGAGGGGGGAAGAGACACAGGGGAGGAAGATCATGGAGGGGGGGAGAGACATAGGGGAGGATGATGAGGGAGGGGATAAAGAGATACAAGGTTGGATGATGAGGTAGGGGTAAAGAGATACAGGGGAGGGTGATGAGAAAGGGGGGAAAGAGACACAGGGCAGGATGATGAGGGAGGGGGGGAAGAGACACAGGGGAAGATGATGAGGGAGAGGGAAAAGAGACACTGGGGAGAATGATGAGGGAGGGGGAAAGAGACACAGGGGAGGATGATGAGGGAGATGGGAAAGAGACACAGGGGAGGATGATGATGGAGGGGGGGAAGAGACAAAGGGGAGGATGATGAGGGAGGCGGAAAGAGACACAGGGGAGGATGATGAGGGAGGGGGGAAGAGACACAGGGGAAGATGATGAGGGAGGGGGAAAAGAGACACAGCGGAGGATGATGAGTGAGGGGGGAAAGAGGCACAGGGGAGGATGATGATGGAGGGGGGAAGAGACAAAGGGAAGGATGATGAGGGAGGGGGTAAAGAGATACTTGGGAGGATGATGAGGGAGGGGGTAAAGAGATACAGGGGAGGGTGATGAGAAAGTGGGGAAAGAGACACAGGGCAGGATGATGAGTGTGGGGGGAAAGAGACACAGGGGAAGATGATGAGGGAGGGGGGAAGAGACACAGGGGAAGATGATGAGGGAGGGGAATAGAGACACAGGGGAGGATAGTGAGGGAGGGGGGAAAGAGACACAGGGGAGGATAATGATGGAGGGGGAAGAGACACAGGGGAGGATGATGAGGGAGCGGGTAAAGAGATACAGGGGAGGATGATGAGGGAGGGGTAAAGAGATACAGGGGAGGGTGATGATGAAGGGGGGGAAGAGACACAGGGGGGATGATGAGGAAGGGGGGGAAAGAGACACAGGGGAGGATGATGAGGGAGGGGGGGAAGAGACACAGGGGGAGATGATGAGGGAGGGGGAAAAGAGACACAAGGGAGGATGATAAGGGAGGGGGGGAAAAGATACAGGGGAGTATGATGTGGGAGGTGGGAGGATGATGAGGGAGGGGGTAAAGAGATACAGGGGAGGATGATGAGGGAGGGGTAAAGAGATGCAGGGGAGGGTGATGAGGAAGGGGGGAAAGAGACACAGGGGAGGATGATGAGGGATGGGGGGAAGAGACACAGGGGAAGATGATGAGGGAGGGGTAAAAGAGACACAGGGGAGGATGATGAGGGAGGGGGGAAGAGACACAGGGGAGGATGATCATGGAGGGGGGAAGAGACACAGGGGAGGATGATGAGGGAGGGGATAAAGAGATACAGGGGAGGATGATGAGGGAGGGGTAAAGAGATACAGGGGAGGGTGATGAGAAAGGGGGGAAAGAGACACAGGGCAGGATGATGAGGGAGGGTAGGAAGAGACACAGGTGAAGATGATGAGGGAGGGGGAAAAGAGACACTGGGAAGAATGATGAGGGAGGCGGAAAGAGACACAGGGGAGGATGATGAGGGAGATGGGAAAGAGACACAGGGGAGGATGATGATGGAGGGGGGAAGAGACACAGGGGAGGATGATGAGGGAGGGGGAAAAGAGACACAAGGGAGGATGATAAGGGGAGGGGGAAAAAGATACAGGGGAGTATGATGTGGGAGGTGGGAGGATGATGAGGGAGGGGGTAAAGAGATACAGGGGAGGATGATGAGGGAGGGGTAAAGAGATGCAGGGGAGGGTGATGAGAAAAGGGGGAAAGAGACACAGGGCAGGATGATGTGGGAGGGGGGGGAAGAGACACAGGTGAAGATGATGAGGGAGTGGGAAAAGAGACACTGGGAAGAATGATGAGGGAGGCGGAAAGAGACACAGGGGGGATGATGAGGAAGGGGGGAAAGAGACACAGGGGAGGATGATGAGGGAGGGGGGGAAGAGACACAGGGGGAGATGATGAGGGAGGGAGAAAAGAGACACAAGGGAGGATGATGAGGGAGGGGGGAAAAAGATACAGGGGAGTATGATGTGGGAGGTGGGAGGATGATGAGGGAGGGGGTAAAGAGATACAGGGGAGGATGATGAGGGAGGGGTAAAGAGATGCAGGGGAGGGTGATGAGGAAGGGGGGAAAGAGACACAGGGGAGGATGATGAGGGAGGGGGGAAGAGACACAGGGGAAGATGATGAGGGAGGGGTAAAAGAGACACTGGGAAGAATGATGAGGGAGGCGGAAAGAGACACAGGGGGGATGATGAGGAAGGGGGGAAAGAGACACAGGGGAGGATGATGAGGGAGGGGGGGAAGAGACACAGGGGGAGATGATGAGGGAGGGGGAAAAGAGACACAAGGGAGGATGATAAGGGAGGGGGGAAAAAGATACAGGGGAGTATGATGTGGGAGGTGGGAGGATGATGAGGGAGGGGGTAAAGAGATACAGGGGAGGATGATGAGGGAGGGGTAAAGAGATGCAGGGGAGGGTGATGAGGAAGGGGGGAAAGAGACACAGGGGAGGATGATGAGGGAGGGGGGAAGAGACACAGGGGAAGATGATGAGGGAGGGGTAAAAGAGACACAGGGGAGGATGATGAGGGAGGGGGGAAGAGACACAGGGGAGGATGATCATGGAGGGGGGAAGAGACACAGGGGAGGATGATGAGGGAGGGGATAAAGAGATACAGGGGAGGATGATGAGGGAGGGGTAAAGAGATACAGGGGAGGGTGATGAGAAAGGGGGGAAAGAGACACAGGGCAGGATGATGAGGGAGGGGGGGAAGAGACACAGGTGAAGATGATGAGGGAGGGGGAAAAGAGACACTGGGAAGAATGATGAGGGAGGCGGAAAGAGACACAGGGGAGGATGATGAGGGAGATGGGAAAGAGACACAGGGGAGGATGATGATGGAGGGGGGAAGAGACACAGGGGAGGATGATGAGGGAGGGGGAAAGAGACACAGGGGAGGATGATGAGGGAGGGGGGAAGAGACACAGGGGAAGATGATGAGGGAGGGGAAAAGAGACACAGGGGAGGATGATGAGTGAGGGGGGAAAGAGGCACAGGGGAGGATGATGATGGAGGGGGGAAGAGACAAAGGGGAGGATGATGAGGGAGGGGGTAAAGAGATACTGGGGAGGGTGATGAGGAAGGGGGGAAAGAGACACAGGGAAGGATGATGAGGGTGGGGGGAAAGATACACAGGGGAAGATGATGAGGGAGGGGGGAAGAGACACAGGGGAAGATGATGAGGGAGGGGGGAAAGAGACACAGGGGAGGATGATGAGGGAGGTGGGAGGATGATGAGGGAGGGGGTAAAGAGACACAGGGGAGGATGATGAGGAAGGGGGGAAAGAGACACAGGGGAGGATGATGAGGGAGGGGGTAAAGAGATACAGTGGAGGGTGATGATGGAGGGGTGATGTTAGGTTATTTATACCCTTTATGGATTAAAACCAGACTCTGAATCAACTATGTAATTTTCCGTGGGAGTTTTGACATGGATACCCCTTCGGCATGCCACAGTCCAGGCGTTAGTCCCCTTAAAACAACTTTTCCATTACTATTGTGGCCAGAAAGAGTCCCTGTGGGTTTTAAAATCCGCCTGCCCATTGAAGTCTATGGCGGTTCGCCGGGTTCGCCGGTTCACGTACATTTGCGGCGGTTTGCGTTCGCTGTTCGCGAACCAAAAATGTTATGTTCGCTACATCACTACAGAGCAGTACTTAAAGATACAGTACAGCACATATATGTAATGTGAAACTATTTAATATCCATGTCTGATTCATCAGACATATGGAAACAAAAACAGTTATGCTCACTGCTGGATACATTTGTTAAAGAGACAGCCCATTACTAAATTGCCTCAGAAATCGTATAACTCCATTACAAAAAAATATCTTACAGTCACGGACTCATTACATATACCTATATAATGGAACATCAACTATTGCCAATAAAACACCTCCACATAACACATCACAGTATCCAGGGGAACATAGACCACTACTACAGAGATTAGCAATGGTACATCCATGGCTAGGTATGTCATCTGTACAATAACCTGGGTCTCAGATACTGAGGGGGTGAGGATATATCAACATGGGCAACATGATGCCTCAAATAATGGACTGGTTGACACTAATGGTAGATAAATGGGGAAGCAGACGCTACAGGTACAGTACATCACTACATAGCACAGGCCAGGCACTGCATTTTCACATGGAGCATGTAAGGAAAAGGTTGTTATAAGCACAGGGACATTGCCATATAGGGACAGATCATGACAAGGGGGGCTAAACTAATGTGTAGAAGCTGTTAACAAAGGTCTATAAAACACAAAAGGATGTTGTGGAGATGCACATGCAGCAACAGGAATCTCACCTCCATCAAGAGAATCATGGGTACACCTGTCCTTGCAAGTCCAATGCTATTGCAGTTGTTCATGTGGCATCATGTATACCAATAATGATCATGTGACAATTAGTGATAGTATTAATGTATTAATGAATAATTATTGAGACATGTCAGATGGTTAACAACCCTTCAGTGGAATGGTGAACACCATCAGTGTCACAACTTCCAATAATCATTAATGATGTTGTTCACTCATGCTTTAGAAAATAGTAATGATAACATTTAAATAAGTGTGTGAACTTGAATGTTATGTATTAATCAAGTGCATGAACGGATATGAATACAGGATGACCAAATCCTGAAAAATAATAGTTAAGTAATTGTAATGTAAGTTGGTGTCCCAATTCATTCACCATGACAAACACATGTAAACATGGTTAATATCTCTGTTATTTGTATACACAGAGCACAGTCATAAACTCATCTGACCGTGAATTAATATCAGAGGTGTGGTGTGGGTGGATCATAGAGGACAAGAGGCTGGAAAAATGGCAAAACCCAAAGGTGTAAATTCAATACTGTATAATAATAATAATAATAATAATAATAATAATAATAATAATAATAATAATAATAATAATAATAATAATACAAAGCATCTACTAGGGTTATTATACCATAGTAACAATAATCAGATGAATACAAATCTCATCATTCAACACATATAATAGAAGTAATGCACATAGCACATACATCATGTCTTTACCTGCTCTATTTCACAAATGCATTAAATGAATTATTATGTGATCCAACTCAATTACACACATACAGTGTGTGCAGAAAAGCAAAAAAGCAACAAAAAAAAAATGATGGGCATTAGCTAAAAAAGGCAGAGGAGGAGAAAAACCTCTGTATGTACAGTACAGATTTATTTCCAATAAACAAACTTACCTGAACCTCATCCACAAGAAGTATATATTGTTCTGTATCTGTCATGAGAAATCACTTGTAGTGATGTCCCAAACAGTTCGCGGGCGGTCTATTCGCGGCGATTTTTGCATGTTCGCGTTCGCAGCGAACGGCGAACACATGCGCTTTTGGGTTCGCCCCCTATTCTTTATCATTGAGGAAACTTTGACCCTGCACCTCACAGTCAGCAGACACATTCCAGCCAATCAGCAGCATACACTCCCTTCCAGAGCCTTCCATCTGAAGGACAGCAACCCAAAAAGCCCTTTTTAGGGCTAGAACATCATTTATTTTATTTTATAATTTTTTTCTGAGTAATCTAATTGCATATGCCTGCCTGCCAGCGTGTGTGTGTGACAGGCTAACACCTAACAGCTTATATTGTGTTAAGTGAAATAAAACAACACTTTTTTGACTGTAATAGATTGAATATCAGTTGCCTGCCTACAGGCGTGTGTGTGAAGCCTATTGCATTTACTCTGCCAACTTTTGCCAGTGCACAGTGACACTCATATCTGGTGGCACCTTAGATTGCACGTGTATAATATTCCATGCTGGGCAGTGGAAGCCCCAGACTCTGATCTGTGTATAATATTCCATGCTGGGCAGTGGAAGCCCCCAGACTCTGACCTGTGTATAATATCCCATGCTCGGCAGTGGAAGCCCCCAGACTCTGACCTGTGTATAATATTCCATGCTGGGCAGTGGAAGCCCCCAGACTCTGACCTGTGTATAATATTCCATGCTGGGCAGTGGAAGCCCCCAGACTCTGACCTGTGTATAATATTCCATGCTGGGCAGTGGAAGCCCCCAGACTCTGACCTGTGTATAATATCCCATGCTCGGCAGTGGAAGCCCCCAGACTCTGACCTGTGTATAATATTCCATGCTGGGCAGTGGAAGCCCCCAGACTCTGACCTGTGTATAATATTCCATGCTGGGCAGTGGAAGCCCCCAGACTCTGACCTGTGTATAATATTCCATGCTGGGCAGTGGAAGCCCCCAGACTTTGGGAGTCTGAAGAAGAGGAGTCAGAGGAGGAAGGTGGCTTTGAGGAGGTAGAAGACCAATAACAGCAGGCATCCCAGGGGGCTTGTTGTCACCTTTCGGGGGCCCTTGGTGGCTGGGTGGAGGAAGAGACCTTCAATGACATCAGTGAGGACAAGGAACGGGACATGGCTAGCTTGGTATCCAACCTTGTGCAAATGGGGAGTTTGCGGTTGTGCAAAGGGACTGTTTGCGGTTGTTTGCGGTGCATTAAACGGGGAGATTGGTCTGTTACTGTGAAGCGGGTGTAACCCTTACACTACCTGATCGATACAACACCATACCTGATGTTTTAAAGCATGTTATTCCAAACAATTTAGGAATGTTAGGTGATTTATGCCCTTTATCGCTTAAAACCAGTCTCTGCATCAACTATGTAATTTTCCGTGGGAGTTTTGCCATGGATCCCCCTCCGGCATGCCACAGTCCAAGTGTTAGTCCCCTTGAAACAACTTTCCCGTCACTATTGTGGACAGAAAGAGTCCATGTGGGTTTTGAAATTAGCCTGCCCACTGAAGTCTATGGCGGTTCGCCGGGTTCGCCCGTTCACGAACACTTGATGAAGTTCGCGTTCGCTGATCGCGAACCCAAAATCTGATGTTCGCGACATCACTAATTACTTGTCATCACCATGGGTACTGATGTGGCTTCTCACAAGGAATGCTTATCTGTGATTACAGTCAGTGGGACCAGAGTACTGTCACCATCTCTCTGTGAGATTTTATCTACATGGATATCATATTCGTCCTGTATGCAGGTGTTATCAGATTCTGATTATCAGGCTATCATGATGTCTGATCAAGTACCAATTAATACTGAGAGGAGACAAAGGTCAGCAGTAATAATGTCTGTTTCTTACATCAAACAAAAGTATATGTTCTCCGATTGATGTGCGGATGACATGATTAGCTATTGCATGCTTTAATGATTGTTTGAAATATAAGGCCATTGTCTGACTTTGCTAGTGCCACACCATATCTGCATAGGTATAAGTTAAGCTTAACAACAAACATGGATTATTAAAGGGGCTATATGATTATTTAATAGCGTGTGAGATCATTCTGCTGGGCAATGTCATTAATGGAATTTGACAGGGGTGGAAATACTGCTGGTGCAATTGGTGCAATGTACCGGGCCCAGCTCGGCAGGAGGGGAGCCCAGTGCTGTCCAATTGTTTTTACCATTTATTGATTTACAAAATCCACTGGGTGCCCCCTGAATGAACCCAGGCGGCTTAGAGATGCGCAGACAGGACAGCAACAAATGCGCTGCAGCTGGTAAAGGCCACATAACCCGGTGGGGGTGGGGGCAAAGTCCTAGGTATTGGTTTGGGGATCGAGGCTGATAATGGGCAGCAGGGGCCTAGATGGGGGACAGAATGGAATAATGTATATATATGAAGAGTGAGGTAGCTGTGAATGTTCAGTAAACCAGTTGAATAATCAGAGCATTGCAGTGAATAGTGATACCTTTTTTATTGGACAAACGTATTCATAATAAAGCGACAAACTTCAGATAATGCCTCTCTTTATCAAGTCAAAAAGCGATACTGATACAAGCATGAACTAAAACCAGTAAACAGAAAGAGATGGGGGGGGGGGGGGAATTGGAAAAACAAGAAAGACAAAATTCATTGGCCAGAGTTAAGTGAGAAATAGACCAGCATTGTGAATAATGTCCTGATAAGTCAGTAAGTCTATAGATCGGGTTGTAGATAAGAACACAGCAGAGTAAAATAAAGAGCAATACATTTCAGCATAGCATGTAGCTTACAAAAACAGCATTAGGGGGGGGGGGTATGTGGAATGTATGTGCTATTAGACATTAAGATAGTGGGCCAGAAAGCCTAAGTTGATGTTAATGCCCAAATCCTTTGTATTAAAACATTTAATCATTTTTAATTCAAAAGGTTTTCCGAGGTCGGATAATTCTGAAATTCCCTCTGAGTATTTTTATTTTGAGGTTCTGGATGGAGTGAAACACACACAAAATTTACATAAAAACCTTACCACAGCAAGGCAGGCACCCAAGACTTCTGCAAGTGAAGTTACCACTCAATTTAAGTCTAATTTACAGAGTTTAGACATACACATTCTCCGCCATTTTACAACACTAACTTACAGAATGCGGAAGTACACAGCAACACTAACGGCTTCCCCTCGTGCACGCAGCCTATTTACACTACGCACTGCACACATTGTTGACACTTACACCTCAGCTCCACAACAGTGCAAACCTACCTTGTATGCTGCAGGAACATCAAAACAGATTGTCAGCTCTTCAGCACAATGCTTACTGCATATATTACTTACAAATAGGTAAAGTATATTCATTTATTAATTTATTAATTATATAATTAGTATACAAAAATACATATACACAAAGAAAAAAAAAATATATATATATATATACACTATCGCAGTAAACGCAAAAGCCATTCACCATGCGCCTCACAACGAGCGCCAACGCTGCTCATAGCACACAAACTACACCAGGGGACAGCCTTGCAATAAGTGCAAAAAGCAGATCAGCGCCGACCTTACAATGACAGCAAAAGCACATCTGAGAAAAAAAATACAACAACCAAGAACGAGAGGCTCACAATGAGAGCAGAAGGATCTCAGACCACCAAAAAAATTTATGTCTGTGGCAAACAGCATTACCTGCGTTACAATTTTATTGCCCTGTCATTTTTGACAGGCAAGTGGCTAGTTAATAATATCCCCAATAAAAAAGCAGTGGAGGTAAACAATAGATGTAAGGGACTAGACATGGAAGCTAGAATGTCTGAAGAACTTTGGACAGGAACAAAGAATATCCCTAAGAAAATGAAAACTAAGTCAAACTGAACTGGCCTGATGAGACTTTGACAGTAGCCAAGTAAAAAAGAAAAGCAAAGGTAACGAAAATAGGAAAGAATTCCCCCAACTGAAAGCAGATTTCCAGAGAATAACAAGAAGAGGAAAGAGAGATTCTATAATGAGTGGATCAATACTCCCTCTCTAATTAACAAGAACAATCCTGAATGCCCTTTTTATTTAAAAATATCTCCAATCCCTTTTTAAAGTTATTTATCAAATGCACTGTCACCACCTCATTTGGTAGATAATTCAACAGATTAACCACCCTTCCTGTGAAGAACGCATTTCTTTCTTTAAGGCAGAATCTTTTTACTAACCTCAAAGGATGTCCTTTGTTGTCAGTTGAAAACCTTTTGGCACAAAAAGTTCACTTGACAAAGCTTTATAATAACTCTGGATTTATTTATATAAGATGATCAGGTCCCCTCTTAGACGCCTTTTTTTTCTGGAGAAAAAAAGTTTAGTTTGTTTAGTCTTTCTTCATAACTTAGCCTCTTCTTTCCCCTTATTACTTTTGTTGCACTTCTCTGTAATTATACCAGCGCTAAAATGTAATTTTTATGAAGTGATGCCCAGAATAGTACTCCATATTCAAAATAAGGGCATTTTAGGAATCTGTTTAGTGGCAGAATTATATTTGCTTCCCTTGCTTATATTCCGTTCTTAATACATGTTAATATTTTATTTGCCTTTGCAGCTGCTGCTTGGCATTGAGCCTTGTTACCTGGGTGTTGTCCATAAGCACTCCCAAATATATCTGATAGCTCTGGATTTCCTCCATTAAGATTATAAATTGCATGGCTGTATTTATTTCCTAAATGCATAACTTTAAATTTATTCATATTATATCTCATCTGCCATTTAGTTGCCCATTTCTCTAAAGTATGCAAATCCCTTTGGTGTGAAAGTAAAAAAAAAAATATTTAATTACCCTGTATAACTTAGTGTCATCAGCAAAAATAGAGATAATACTTTCCAGTCCTAATTCTAAGTAATTAATAAATATGCTAAAAAGGAGAGGACCTAATACTGATCCCTGAGGAACCCCACTTACCACATTAGCCTAATATGAGTATGTTCAATTTACAATAACCCTTTGCTTCCTGTCTTTTAGTCAGCTTTCAATCCATGAGCAGATATTTACTGCAATTCCTGTATCCCTTAGTTTGCACAATAGTCTTCCATGTGGCACTGTATCAAAAGTGTTTGCATAATTCAAAAAGACTACATCCACTAAGTTGCCTTGATCCAAGTTCCTACTAACCCTCTCATAGAAATGAAATAGATGTGTTTGACATGACCTATCCTTCATAATTCCATGTTGACTCCTACTCCTCCTAAAACCTGTTGAGATAGACATATTCCTATATATTATCCCTTGTTAACCCTTCTAAAAGCATTACCACTACAGAAGTGTGGCTCACTTATCTTTAATTCCCTGCATTTGCTCTTAACTCTACCCACAAGCATTCAACATTATCACCAGTTCCAGCTTAAATATCTTCTCTGATTATAAGCTTAAATTCAGGCTTAACATATCGACAAATCCTTCCTCCTCTTTTACTATTACCACTACCTTTCCTAAATAGGTTATAACCATCCAGATTAACAGTCCAATTATGAGATTCATTCCACCATGTTTCGGTAATGCCCTAAATCCCATTTCTCATTATTAACTGCTAATAATTCTAACTCACCCATTTTTCCTGGCAAACTTCTGGCATTAGTGGGCATACACTTTATGTTATGATAACAAAATTATGGATGCACAGAAAACATTGTATATTTATTGTGTGGGTGGGCGGAATTGGTATTTATGATGTAATAAATAATAGGTGCTAAGCGTCTGTGATTAATAACATGTTACTGAAAAAAAAATGCATTTTAAAAATAATCACAGTATTTCCTGCACCCTAAAAGAAATGTAACTTATTGGTTTGACTAAAATTATCATGTCAAATAGGACGACTCACATAAAGCAATATTTAAAAAGAAGAATTGAGGTTAAACAGCCATGGACCAGAAAATACCTTTTTATTTTACTTATGTCACAGTTTCCAATCAATCTTTCTTTGAATTTGATTACTATTGATTAGGAATATTTTGCTCCAGTCTTACTTGTCTTTGTTCTGTATTAATCAAATTATATTCTGATCAATAGTATAAAATCAACCTCAATATTGTTGAACTCAGTGTCAGGATCTGCTGGTGACTACCACATTTCTTTTTAATCTCCTAATTCCCTATGGATTTCTGTATTGGTTCTAAGTTCCCTTTGCCCTAAAATCTAACTATGGTCTTATTTCTATATACTGAGTGCAACTCTATGGATGATTTTAATACTAGTGATGAATGGAGTAGAGGAAAAATAACATGAACATGGGAATTTTTATACTATTGAGCAGATCAGAATATAATTCGATCTATACAGAACAAAGACAAGTAAGACTGGATCAAAATATTCCTTAACTAATAGTTAGGAATAGTAATCCAATTCAAAGAAAGATTAGAAAGAAACTGTACATTACTGCTATAAAATTGGCCTCTGCTAGCTACCCGCTATCGATTTGCGGGTTATAGGCTGAAAAGCAACTGTATTTTTTTTAAATTGCAACTCCAACCCATCTAAGCCTTTGATCTTTCAAGGCCGCAAAAGTTGCAATCGCTAAAATTGCAAATTACTAATCAATTGTTGTAACAATTGATTATCGATTTGCAATTTTAGCCCCTCAATTGCTTTCAAACCCGTGAATGGCAAATATAACCAAAAATCCTATGAGTACTAGAGAGCACTCATAAGGAGGTTAAACACCTGTTCATACCACTATAAAAGCAAATAAAAAATCAATAATGAATTTTAAAATATGAGGAAAGTGATGTAAAGTAATTATTTGCAAAACCGTCTCAAGCGCGCAAATCTGCAATGAAAAAATATTATTTTCAGGTTTTATTTCCGTGTTATATCAATCTCGGGAATCAAGGAGTCAATAAATATTAGGCCCCCACATGAACTATAACAGTTTCTTCATTCAATTGTATTGTCATTTAAATCGATGGATTGCGGGCCCAATCCCATATCGGACTTCTAAATGCTAATTGAATGATGTTTAAACTGCATGTTTCCCTCACAGGTTTGCTTAATAGATCATGATCATGCCCTGCAATGCTACTTATGGGTTCATGGTTTACAATTTTGGCTTTCGGCCATGTAGTTGTGGGCTTGTTCAATTAAATCAATCTGTAAATGTTGCAAGTTTCTAACCTGCTGGCTTACGGACTGTTTTAAGGTAATTAAGGGCTTGAACTTTAATGAGGCTCCATATAGCCTTTTTGAACAGCTAACTTAAGTTCTATAGTGCACCAGGTACCTGTCAGAGCATGCTCTATATCACTATGGTCACACTGCGTCAACTAGACCACAAATTCACTCTGCTTCAAGGCCTACTACATCTGTGACATCAAAAAGCTTTTTAAAATATATAATTATACATTAAACACATCAGTACAGGAACACTTAGATAACACATACAGAGCAAATATAATTGAAAGAAATATAAACATAAAAAACAGATCACTGCAACATAGAAGAAAAATATACACAAGCATGTAGATTTAGATCAATTAAATGGATAAAAGAACTGGTGTTATGTTCTTACCTGTGTATTATAGGTTTTATTATCCATCTCCCTAGCGCTGTTGGTGTTGAACCAGATTCTGAAGGATTGTAACCAGTTTGTGCTCAGCTTCTTATAGTTAGGGTTAGATCCATCACAAGTTGTCAAAAATGCAGGATTTTGATATGTTCTTTGATGGTCCTGTGTTAATCTACACAAACACAAGTTCTTGGGCAGTAAGTCTCTGATCTTTGACCCCACCGTGGTCATTTTACAACGTAAAGGGTTTTTATCAAAATAATCTAAAAATGAATTGTCTACAAAACCTGAAGCAACCAGTTTTGAAACATGTACCAAGAATATATTTTCCTGCTTACATGCATGGAGCAAATTTAAAGGCCCACACTATCCAAAGCATATTTGGCATTCCCTGTAATAACCTCTGCACATGGGCAAATTGCATGGCTGATAATATATGAACTATTTTCACAAACAAGTGATGCACTTGGATTTGAGCCATATAAGGTTCTGCTTCAGCTGACATTATAAAGAATGTATCATTATTTCTGGAAAGTTTTATTTTTAGATATAAACCATTTAACATCACTTTCTTGTGAAAACCCACCAAAACAAAACATATCAGACTGCAGTTTACCAATCAATTCTACCTTCTTTCCTCTCTCTATGTGCTCCAGGTATAGTTTTAATCGACTGTACTACCACATATAACCATTTTTCTATGCTGGTCTGTGTTGCTTGTATTTGAAAAATATTCAGTTCTGACTTGGCACATTTCATGAATTCATTATGTATGGAGGCCATAATTGACTGAGTTTGTGATACATTACTTAGATGATATTGTCTTATAAATCTCTGCTTCTTTTTGGTTTTGTGGTAAGCCTTTTTGTTTAAATGGAATGGGTTCCTTAGTGAATAAGCTGCTTTACATTTCCTTTTATTTCTCTTATTCTTATTAGTATTCATATTAGACCTTTTTTATGTATCGCTATCCATTATATTTATGACAGCTGCTGAAACATGGCCTACAACGTCCTTTGCTCTATA
Source organism: Discoglossus pictus (assembly GCA_027410445.1). Lineage (NCBI taxonomy): Eukaryota > Metazoa > Chordata > Amphibia > Anura > Alytidae > Discoglossus > Discoglossus pictus. Next base: position 123,249,599 of record CM050163.1, read on the forward strand.
TTGTGCTGCTGATCTCACATGTTATTTAATCATTTCTAAACCACATCTATACAATGACGCAGCCATTCTAAACAGGTTCCAGAATATAAAGTTGCGGGTTTGCGCATGCGCATAGCGCATGCCGTGGCGCGCAATAAGGGGTGAGTCTGCTCAATGCAATGCCACAGGCCGAAGGCGCTCATTGTGAGGCCTGCAATGTGCGCCAAAGGCGCTCACTGCGAGGCCTGCAATGTGTGCCGAAAGTGGAGAGTGGAACATGCGAATAGTGTTCAGGTCCAGGCTCACAATGAGCGCCAAAGGCGCTCATTGCAAGGCTCACAGAGAGGAGATGCTTTGCAGGGCATGGTGAGGCTCGCAAACTACAGATTGGCAGCGGATCGGCAGGCCCACAAATTGCGCCACAAATAGCTCATGCGCAGTGCGTTTTGTGCCTTTTTCCCAATTTTTGCGCTCATACAGCCAATTAACTAATGGTTTTGTGACGCGACTGCAGTATTGTGCATGTGTGAGATAGATTTTATCTTTTTCTTTCTTACTTTCTACACAGTTGAACAGTGTAACTGGACATTTATCTGCTGGAGTATTTTCTGAAGAGAGATTGTTAGCTCTGTAGGATTTTGAATTCTGCAAATATCATATAATAGGTAAAGTATAATTACTTCTTAATTAATTAATTTATTAATTTAGAAAATCAATATTAAGGTATGGAAATTATTACAATTTATTTCAAACTTTAAAAAATATTTGTATTAACAACATTGTAACGGAACACATCACTGTTTTACCCTGTTTTATGATTATTATGGTTAAAATATGATCCTACTATATGTATGCTGGTTTATGCTCTGCAGAATATTAGCCAGACTTTTGCAGACCTAGGCTAATAGATAATCCTATTACAGAGATTCAAGAGATAAGAAAGTTGTAAAGGATCCTAGCATTTTCCAAAGTGTTTTCATTCTCTGATAAGAACAAAGAAGTGTAATTGAATCAATGTCTGATTGTATCAAAGTTGCCAGGGAGGTGTGACCCACCTATTGTTCTCTTTATGTGTATTGTGCAGCTAAATATGGGCATGTGTATTGCCTGTGGCCAAAGAGATGTATATATATTTCTGCAATAACAAAATAAAGTCAGTATTCATTTGACTCCCAAATTGTGTGTCGTCCAATATGGGAGGTCGGGAATGGTGAAACTGTAGTGCCTCTTGGGTATTTTACCGTATACCAGCGGAGATTTTGAACTGCGTGTTCCAGCTCCGTTACATTTGGTGGCAGCGACGGGATTCAAACCTCACAGCAGACCGTTATTCGGCAGTTACAGCGATTTGGGAAAGTTGCTATTTCGTATGGAAACGAAAGGAAAGGGTATGTGAATAGACCCGAACGGATAGTGAATGGAGACAGTCTATACCAAGTTGAAACGGGCCACGCTAAAAGAGCTATTGGAAGCAAGGGGAATTATTGCCAGCAATAAAACCAAAGCTACCCTTATTGTTGAACTCATGGAGGGAGACCGGGCAGCTGCTGCAGCACCTCTTACGGACAGCACACAGAATGAGTTTGGAAGAGAACTCCAATGCAGACTGGCCCATTTCCCAGGTACGCCTCCCACAGAAACCTTGGAAAGGATTATGTCAGATGTCCATGAATACATAATGGGAAAGCAGGGGGCAGACTGGAGGTCCAGAGAGGGGTCCCTAATAACACCACACATAGTACCGGGGAAGCTTAAACTCCCGTATCATGCTTTTAAAAACTATGTGGAGACCGAAGACATTGATGGCTACTTGCATGACTTTGAGAGATTATGCCAATTACATGAGATCAACGCCGCCGACCAGGTAACCCTGTTGGTGAGTAAGCTAGCGGGCCGGGCAGCAGAAGCCTACCGCACCATGCCAGACGAGGATAGCAGAGAATACCAGAAAGTAAAGCAGGCGATCCTGGACAGGTACGCAATTACCCCGGAGGCATACCGGCAGCGGTTCCGAGAAAGCCGAAAGATGGAGAAAGATACTCACATGGAGTGGGCGCACCGCTTAAGTAGGGCGGGCAAAGGTTGGGTACAAGCCGCACAAGCAACCACAGTGGAGGACATGCTACAATTACTGCTACTGGAGCAATTCTTCCAGGGGTTAACCCCGGATTTACAAAACTGGCTGAGAGATCGGAAACCGCGAATCTTAACTGAAGCCGCCAGGTGGGCAGATGAGTACCAAGATGCCAGGAGGGCACAGCAGGCACAGGCACGGTCCATCTTGGGAGCTGCTAACCGACCGCCCACCATTAACCCCACCCCAGCACTGCGTCCGGGTGGTGGGAACTACCAAACCCCTCCACGGTACAACAATGCCCGATCTTTCATCAGGTGCCACACGTGTAACCAGCAGGGCCACATGCAAAGAGACTGTCCCAGAAACAGAAACCGCTCCACGTGGAATACTCCAACCAATTCCCCTGCAAACCGGGCAGCAGTACACTGCTACCAGAGTGAGCCTCGACAACCTTTCTTCGGGACCCAGTCTAATGAAGAATCTTTGGGCACCCTCCACGAGGTTAACCCAGTACAAGCAGCTGCAGACAACCGACAGGGACACCGCCAAGGGGTACACGTAGAGGGAAAACGCCTTCAGGGTCTGCGCGATTCTGGGGCCACCATAACCCTGGTTCGCAATCACCTAGTCCCCAAGCACCAGCTCACTGGAGAATATGTGGCAGTCCGGGTGGCAGGGGGGGCGATTTACAAAATTCCCACTGCTAAAGTTCATTTGGATTGGGGAGCGGGGTCGGGGAATGTGGAAGTGGGCCTCATGCAGGACTTACCAGCTGATGTCATCCTGGGTAACGACTTGGGGGAGCTGACCTCCGCTTTTGTTTCTCCGCACCCCGCGCAGGAAGCGCTACCCGTGGTAACACGGCGGCAGGCCCGCACCACCGCATCTTCTGAACACTCTGAGGCTCCGGTAAGTAATAGTACTGACCCGCCTTTCATCCCCTGGGCTCCCCCCTTAGAGTTTGGTACTGAAGTAGTCACTGACCCGTCCCTGCAGGTATACCGGGATAGGGTTACACAGAATCAGGCAGGGTTGGAGGGGGAAAGATAAGCTTGGGAGAAAGGATTATTGTAAAGATATGCTGAGAAGGTAGTAGCAGGATCTGTACCCGTGACCCTCACACAATTAGTCGTGCCCCGAAAGTACAGGCAAGAATTACTACGTATTGCCCATGACATCCCTTTATCAGGACATCTAGGCGTCAGTAGGACGAAGCATCGTTTGACCCAAAACTTCTTTTGGCCAGGGGTCTCCAAAGATATTCGGCAGTATTGCCAAACTTGTGACACATGCCAGAGAGTAGGTAAGAGAGGGGACCGGTACAAGGCAAAAATGCACTCCCTACCCATAATAGATGAGCCCTTCAGCAGAGTGGCAGTAGATATAATCGGACCCCTAGCAAAACCCAGCCCGTCAGGGAAGAAGTATATACTAACCGTAGTAGACTATGCCACCCGGTACCCAGAGGCCGTAGCCCTAACTAATATCCATGCGGAGACTATAGTAGATGCCCTAATCCGGATATTCTCTAGAATGGGGTTCCCCAAAGAGATTATCTCAGATCGGGGTACCCAATTCACGGCCGAAGTCACTCATCAGTTATGGAGAACATGTGGGGTTAAACCTATTGTAAACTCAGCGTATCACCCCCAGTCCAATGGGCTCTGTGAACGGTTCAACGGAACATTAAAGCAAATGCTCCGTACCTTCATGGATACCCAGAAGAACTGGGAAAGGTTTCTTCCCCATTTGCTCTTCGCGTACCGAGAGGTACCCCAGGAGTCCACGGGGTTCTCGCCATTCGAATTACTATTCGGAAGGAGAGTGCGGGGTCCCTTAGACCTCATTAGGGAACACTGGGAGGGAACGGTCACCAGTAACGGTACCCCTATCGTCCCATATGTACTAGAGTTCAGGGAACGCTTGGAGACCCTAATGCAGACGGTACGGTCTAATCTCCAGGCTGCCCAGCAACGACAGCGCAGATGGTACGATAAGGGAGCCAGAGACCGCAGTTTTCAAATAGGACAAAAGGTGTTAATCTTGAAGCCAGTTCAAAATGACAAACTGCAGGCCTCCTGGCAAGGCCCTTATAAGGTGGTGGAACAGGTATGTGACACCACCTATATAATTGCCCCATGTACAGGAGCAGGCGGTAGACGCATGCTCCACGTTAACATGCTGAAACCCTATCACGAGCGGACCGAAGAAGTAACTGCCATATGTGCCTCGGCCGCTGAGGACCCGAATAATCTACCCCTACCAGACCTATTAGCCCAAGGGGGGGCAAACACAGAATTAGGGGAAGTACAGCTAGGAGACAGGCTGAGCACTAGAGAGAGAGCTCAAATACTAGAGCTGATCCGGGAAAAAGGGGATACATTCTCCAACCAGCCCGGGTATACCCCGCTGGCTACCCACAGGGTAGAAACCCCAGGGCAACACCCTCTTCGACAGACCCCCTACCGCATACCCGAATCCGTAAAAGATCATATGCGGAAGGAGATTGACGAAATGTTACAACTAGGAGTGATAGAACACTCAGATAGCCCATGGGCCTCTCCGGTAGTGCTGGTACCGAAGCGGGACGGAACCACCCGCTTCTGCGTCGACTACCGGAAACTTAATGATAAAACAATTTCAGATGCCTATCCCATGCCCCGAATCGATGAGCTATTAGATAAAATGGCCAGGGGCCAGTACCTCACCACAACGCGTAGCGAGCCCGCAAGAACTGTGTCCCTCGCAAAGCGAGGGACGCAGTTCCACGCAAATGCCGGTCCTCGCGAAGCGAGGGCCCGCATTTGCGGTGGTGGGAGCATCCCAACGTCCCCGCAAATGCGGATCCTCGCGAAGCGAGGGTCCGCATTTGCGGAGGTGGAGGCTCAACGTCGTCTGTGTTAACACACACGACTTTTTAACAAAATAAACCCAACCTCCCAGCCAACAAAAACCCAACAACGTCCTCGCAAATGCGGATCCTCACGAAGCGAGGGTCCGCATTTGCGGTGGTGGGAGCATCCCAACGTCGGCTGTGTTCACACACATACACATACACAACTTTATAACAAAAAAACCCTCAAAGGCCCCTCACACCCCCAGACACACACAAGCAAGACTTAACAAAAAAACTGCAAAAAAGGCCCTTCACACGCTCTTAACACACATACGCACGACTTAGAAACAAATACACTGCGTCGTACACTTTAAAGCTAACTGCGTATATCGCAAAAAAATACAGCAACATCGCAACAAAATACGGCCGCATCGGAAAAAAATACGTCCGCGAAAGACCCATTCCAAACTCTGCGCATCAAAACATCACAAACACAAGAAATAAACACAACGAACACATAAAAAGCTTACTTACAGCAAGGGGGGGGGCATCAGGCACCTCGAAAAGTTCATTTACACGTCCATTTAAGTTAAAAAAAATGAGTTTAAACGGCCGAAAATCTGCTAAGCGAGAGAAAAAATGGCCGACGAACAAAACGAAAACGAGGCTTCAGACGTAACTACACTGCAGTAACTCGGAAAAATGAAACACATACTATGCGGAATGTTCCACAGTCACAGTTAAACACCATTTTGAACACTACTACGCACAAAATGGCGGATGGAACGCAAATTGTAAGCTGGAACGCAAATAGCGCATGCGTATTGCGTTATAACGTTCTGAGGCACTTGAAAGTTTAAAAACATACTGCCTACTTTCCAGAAATTTCTACAAGGTTATAAATACTGCCTACTTTCCAGAAATTTCTACATTTCTACTCAGGTGATGAACAGAGTGACTTCAGAGTTAACTGCTGCTTTTACTTCAGAAGAGAATTGTTTCCTAATTTACTACTTTACATTGTGCAAATTACAACTGAGAGGTAAGCTATAATATATTACATTTTATTATAAAGACACCACACAAAAAAAAAAAAACTATGAAAATGTGATTTATGTAGTGACATGTCACACACACATTTATGTGTGTAGGCCCACAAAAAAAATAATGTTCATTTAACAAAAAAAAACTGTGATTTATGTAGTGACATGTCACACGCACATATATGTGTATCATGTATAGTGACATGTGACACGCACATTTATGTGTATTGCCCCTGCAACAAAATGATCTTAAAACAAACTAATTAAACAACTACATTTAAATGACATTACAAAAAAAAAAAAATTGTAATATTAAAATATGAGTCATGTATACTGATATGTGACACGCACATATATGTGTATCATCCATAGACACATGTCACACACACATTTATGTGTGTTTGCAAAAACAAAAAATAAGGTTCATTTAACAATTAAAATATCATTCATCTATAGTGATATGTCACACGCACAGAAAAAAATTACATTGAACTCTGAAAATGTGCTTCATGTATGTGACATATGTGTGTAGCCCCCCCAAAAAAATAATGTTAATTGAAAATAATTACAGAAGTATATTGAAATGACATTAATTTAGTGCAATTCAATATATTACCTAAAACTCAATCTTTCTACTTCTTTTAATATTCAAACAGACTCTGCATCAACAGCGTCACTCAACAATTTGCACCGTGCATTGTGAAGCACAATCCCTTTTAAAGAACACCAACAAAGAAGAACAGGTAAGATAGAACAAGACATTACATGCTGAAAAGGCCATGCTTAGCTAAATAAAAAATAAGAAATATACAATTAACCATTTCACTTTCTTTTTCAAACACACACTACAAGAAGACCGGCGGATTAACAGGAGGGGACCCTCTGTCATTCGACACTTCAATCAAGGTAAAGTATTAAGTATAAAAAAAGAAACAAACAATGAGCCTCATTCAATTGCGAGTTGGCCAATTGAATAGGGCTCTATATAAGCACATAACATATTTTTTATACAGAACTTTTTAGTTACTGAACTTCTATCCAAAATCAAGGTCTTCACTAACTAAAAACTTCCGTCAAAAAATATGTTATGTGCTTATATAGAGCCCTCTTCAATTGGCAAAATTGCAATTGAATGAGGACCTATATATCTTTAATGGCCAAGGGCCTCATTTAAATGTGATTGGCCCATTTTAATAGGGCTCTATATAAGCACAGAGCATATTTTTTTAATTAACTTTTTAATTAGTGAAGACCTTGCTTTTGGATACAAGTTCACTAACTAAAAACTTCTGTAAAAAATATGCTCTGTGGTCATATTCAGCCCTATTCGATAGCCCAAAACGCAATTGAATGAGGCCCCGACAATATAACAAATGCAGCAACCAAAGGCCCTCATTCAATTGCTATTTGACCAATTGAATAGCTGTCTAAATAAGCACATAGCATATTTTTTTTAAAGAAGTTTTTAGTTAGTGAAAACCTTGATTTTGGATAGATGTTGACGAACTAAAAACTTCTTTAAAAAAAAATATGTTATGTGCTTATTTAGACCCCTAAAGCCTCATTCAATTCCGAGTTGCCCAATTGAATAGGGCTCTATATAAGCACATACAAAAACATTTAAACAAACTTTTTAGTTACTGAACCTCTATCCAAAAGCAAGCTTTTCACTAACTAAAAACTTCTGTCAAAAAATGTTTTTATGTGCTTATATAGAGACCTATTCAATTGACAAACTTCTAATTGAATGAGGACCCTATTGAATTGGCCAAACTGCAATTGAATGAGGCCCAAAGTATGCAACATATGGTACACACAAAGTGGTACACACAAAACAGGATTGTAACAAACTCAGACAAACACATAGCAAACTAAATTAACTTTCTTATTTAATGTTTAACAACCTATAAGCCTTAGAAAATAGCCTAAATAAGCATACCACAAGTGGTGCGCACCAAAAAGTATTGTACAAAAACTCATACAAACACATAGCAAAATAAATTAATATTCTTATTTTATGTTTAACAACCTATAAGCCTTACAAAGAAGCCTAAATAAGCATACCAGAAGTGGTGGGCACCAAATAGGATTGTAGAAAAACTCTCACAAATACATAGCAAACTAAATTGATATTCTTATTTCATGTTTAACTACCTATAAGCCTTAGAAAAAAGCCTAAATAAGCATACCACAAGTGGTGCGCACAAAAAAGGATTGGACAAAAACTCACACAAACACATAGCAAAGTAAATCAATATTCTTATTTCATGTTTAACAACCTATAAGACTTAGAAAAAAGCCTAAAGAAGCATACCAAAAGTGGTGCGCACCAAACAGGATTGTACAAAAACTCATACAAACACATTGCAAAGTAAATTAATATTCTTATTTCATGTTTAACAACCTATAAGCCTTACAAAGAAGCCTAAATAAGCATACCAAAAGTTGTGCGCACCAAATAGGATTGTACAAAAAATCACACAAACACATACCAAACTACATTAATATTCTTATTTCATGTTTAACAACCTATAAGCCTTAGAAAGAAGCCTAAATAAGCATACCAAAAGTGTTGCGCACCAAACAGGATTGTAGAAAAACTCTCACAAACACATAGCAAACTACATTTATATCCTTATTTCATGTTTAACTACCTATAAGCCTCAGAAAGAAGCCTAAATAAGCATAGCAAAAGTGGTGTGTACTAAACAAGATTGTCGAAAAACTCACACAAACACATAGGAAACTAAATTAAGATTCTTATTTAATGTTTAAGAACGTAAAAGCCTTATAAAGAAGCATAAATAAGCATACCACTTTTGGTGCGCACCAAACAGGATTTTAAAAAAACTCACACAAACACATAGCAAACTAAATTAATATTCTACTTTAATATTTAAGAATCTTTAACAACCTATAAGCCTTACAAAGAAGCCTAAATAAGTATAAAAAAAGTGCGGAACAGAAAATAGGATAATGCTAAAACCAGTGCAATCAGATAAAAAATAATTCACCAAAAAATAATTACAGTATAAAAAAATTATCTATGCAATATAAAAATACATTAAAAGTATTTTGAAAAGGTTGCACAAACAAATAAATAGTAGAAACATTCACCATAACAGATACAGTAGACAGAAATAATGTCATTTTGTAGTTGATACAAATACATTCAAATCAAATAAAAAAAATTGTTTTATTTTACAACAGATACTGCGTGAAGAACATCGGACCAGGAGTTTCAACTGAGGACCAGACCAGCGGGCGAGGACTTTCAACAGAGGACTACAACATCGGACGAGGAATTTCCACAGAGGACCAGATGATTGGACGAGGACTTTCAACACAGGACCAGACCATCGGACGAAGGCTTTCAACACAGGACCAACAAAGATTCTGCTTGAAATCAAACTTCAACCAAGGTACAGTATAACAAGTAAAAAAAGAGAAAAATAAATAAATATCTTAGCTTTGTATCGATGTCAACAGAAAATAAAATTAAAAAAAAAACACCAGTTACTATAACTTTGAAAAAAATATAACTAACATATTTTTCTGCTATCTCTTCTTTGTCTTTTAGGGCCAATAATCTTTAACAGTAAATACAAACTTCAATGTAGACAGAAAAAAATAATGCATACTCCAAAAAAGGCTCTAAACACAGACTCTGTACAATTTCTCATTGGACATTTCCAGTCCTACACCCTCATTGAATTGCCATTTGACAAATTGAATAGTGCTGTAAATAAAACCATAACATTTTTTTTCAAAAAACTTTTTTGTTAGTGAAAACCTTGCTTTTGGATACATGTTTGCTAAATAAAACATTATTTAAAAAATTATATGATGACCTTATTTAGATCTCTATTCAATTAACCAAATTGAAATTGATTAAGTATAAATTGTAAACACACTGTTGATAACAATTTTTGATGAAAACAAACTTAACATCTCAAAATAAACTAAAGATACATTATTTTATTTTTACAGATTAACATGGCTGATAACGAGAGTAAACAAGAAAAGAAAAGACGCCAAGCTAGAGAACGACGACAGAGAGCAGACAGCCAGCAGACACCGAAGAAGAAGGAAATTCGACGACAAAAAGAACGTAAAAGAATTGCAAGCAAAAGACTGTCACCTGCAGAAATTAAAGATATGACAAAAAAAAACAACAAGCAAATAAAGCATTTACAACCTGTTGCTGAAATATCAGATGACATTTTAGCTTAAAAAATACAAGGAATACAAAAAAAAGCAACGAAAAAAACAAAGCATTTAGAACCGGTTCATGAAACATTATATGACATTTTACCTCAAATAATACAACATATACCAAGAAAAGCCACGAAAAAAACTAAACATTTAGAACCTGTTGAAACATTATATGACATTTCACCTGATGAATATGAAAGTCAAAATCCAATATGCTTTGCAAATTGTCCTTTACTCAAGTCTTTAGCAGTAGAGGTTCATAGTTGTGGGGACATGACTACTCAATGTCAGTTTTGTGAGGCTTATTATTTTAAACAAGAGAGACCCAGAGATGGCCAGTTTATTAGTTGCTGTCAAAAAGGCAAGTTCAAACTTCCAGAAAGGAAAGAATTTCCTATCTATTTACAAAACATTATGACTGAACCTACTTTTCCAAACTACAAAAATTTTAAAACAAACATAAGATTCTACAATAGTGCCATATCCTTTGCATCTCTGGGGGCAACATTAGCTGCTAATGTACCAGGACATGGTCCTTACTGTTTTAAAGTCCAAGGACAAATTTATCATCGCACTTCCCATTTATATCCAGAGAAAGGAGATCAAAGAAAATTTGCTCAACTATATGTCCTAGATACAATGGAAGCTGTTGACCAACGTATGCAGATGGAAGAAAATAAAAAATGCTTACACAGTGTTTTTATAGAGCTAAATAACATTATGGCCAAAAATCCCTACAGTAAAGCTGTGAGGAATTGACACTGCTGGGTTTTGAACTCTGGTCCCCAGGCTGCTATACCTCTTCCCTACCACTGCGCCAGCCTGCATTTTGTGAATTCCATTGAGACCTTATAAGCTTGACTCTGATAGCAATTTTATCAGTACCTAAGTCTCTTCAGCTGTGTCTGGTCAGGTGTCTGGTCCTTGGCCTATATAAGGCACTTCCTGTCAAATGTACCTTGCCAGATTATTGTTGGTTCCTGATCCCTTCAATAAAAGCTTGTTCCTGTTTAACCTACAAGTTGCTGAACTGTATTATTGCTGACCTTGGCTACTGGTCTCCACAACTTTGTGATTCCTATATCATTACAAAAGCTTATAAAAAATTGGCAGAAGTAGAAAATGAACAACTACTTCATGCACAAAGACATCAATTACCAATGCCAAAGGTTAATATGGTGCTTAAAAGAGACAGACATACTGATAAACGTTGTTATAACTTGCCAACATCAAATGAGGTTGCAATGGTGTTTCAGAATGATGAAGGAGAACCACCATTTAAAAGAGACATTAGAATATATCCCAGAAATGAGGAGCAACCGTTCATTAATATGAGTATCTTAAGTCCAAATTTAGATCCAATGACATATCCCATCTTTTTCCCACACGGAGAAGCAGGTTGGCAACCAAAATTAACACTTCCCAGTTACCCAAATGCTAAAGCCAGAATCCAAAATAATGTTTCTATGCTTGAATTTAAAATAGCTCAAATTGACATTCGACATGGATTTAATCCAATTTTATGTGGTGGAAAACTCACCCAACAATGGATTATTGATTCTTATTTGCAAGTTGAGGCAAATAATTTAAACTTTATCAAATATCAACAAGATAAACTCCGTGTAGAACAATATTCTGGACTCATGGACTATGTTGCTGACGTGGCTACAAGCAGAGACATGACAGCTGGCAAAGCCATCATTTTACCAACTTCCTTTCAAGGATCTCCTCAAAATATGAGAGAAAGATACAATGATGCTATGGCTATTGTCACCAAATTTGGCAAACCCGATTTATTTCTGACAACAATAGCCAGAAATTACACAAAATCTACTTCTTGGACAAAGTGCTTCCGATCGACCAGATTTAGTAGCCAGAGTTTTTAAGATTAAATTAAATGAATTAATACGTGACTTCACTATAAATCAGTTATTTGGCGAATGTCTTGCTTATGTATATACCATTCAATTTCAAAAAAGAGGCCTTCCACATGCACATCTTCTTATAATACTTCAAGAAAAAGATAAATTAGATACTTCGGACAAAGTGGATGCAGTCATTGTTGCTGAACTACCAGATCCAGAACTATATGGTAGACTATATAAGATTGTTACTCATCGCATGATTCATGGACCCTGTGGTGACCTTAATCCACAATCACCATGTATGGAAAATAAGAAATGTTCCAAAGAATTTCCAAAAGATTATAGAGACAAAACCTATGCCAATTGTGATGGATATCCACTTTATAAAAGAAGAGAAGGAGATAGTGCCATTATTCATGGGAAAAAAGTGGACAATAGATATGTAGTACCCTACAATCCACATTTACTCATGAAGTACAATGCCCACATCAACGTAGAAGCCTGCACTTCCATCAAATCCATTAAATATGTCTACAAATATATTTACAAAGGCTACGATGCAGCTACTGTAGTCGTCAAAAGTGCAGACAACCCTGAATGTAGTGAGTTAGTACATGATGAACTTGCATCTCATGTAGATGCTCGCTATGTCAGTGCGCCATTAGCTATGTGGCGGCTTTTAAAATATGAAATGCATGATAGATCACATGCAGTATATAGGTTAGCAGTACATTTGCCACAACGACATTTAGTCTATTTCCATGCTGGAAATGAAATGAATGCATTGGCCCAAAGTGAAGATCGTCACACTACACTAACTGCATGGTTTGAATTAAATTCCACTGATTCTGAAGCAACACAATACTTATATATTGAAATTCCATATCACTATGTTTTTGTGAATGGATTATGGAGAACAAGAAAAAGCAGAGGCAATAAAATAATTCCAAGAATTTACACAGTCAGTCCAAGAGATGTTGAACGTTTTTGCTTACGGATATTACTTTTAAATGTTCCTGGAGCACAAAGTTTTGAACACTTAAGAACTGTTAATGACATTGTATATGAATCCTTCCATGTAGCTGCAAGACATATAAACTTACTAGCGGATGATACAGAATGGGAAAGATGTTGAGAAGAAGCAGCACAATGTCAAATGCCACGACAGATGAGAGAACAATTTGCTTTTATTTGTATCTTCTCAAATGCTCCAAATGCATTAGCTTTGTGGGAGACTTTTAAAAGTAATATGGCTGAAGACTTTATGCAACGATACAATGAACCCATTGCACACTTAAAAGCGTTAATGGAAATCCAAGAAGTATTTTTAACTCATGGATTAAGTTGTGCAAGTTTTAATTTGCCTGATCCAGGTCTTATAGATGACATAAACTTTGAAGACTATGACATTCAACTACAAGCAGAAAGAACACAAGAAAGACTTGCAACTTTAAATACATTACTATTGCAAGCATTTAATGCAATGTCAATGCAATAGATGATGACATGGTGACAGAGCGTTATTTCTATCTTGATAGACCTGGCGGATCAGGAAAAACCTATCTGTATAATTTATTAATGAGTTCAGTACGAGCATAAGGTCAAATAGCAATGGCGTTTGCCACTACTGGAATTGCTGCACTTTTGTTAGAAGGTGGAAGAACTGTTCATAGTGGATTTAAACTGCCAGTGCCTATTTTTGAAACTTCTGTGTCAGATATTCGCATGACATCATTACAAGCAAAGAAATTGAACAAATGTAAATTAATTATAATAGATGAGGCCACAATGATGTCATGCTATGCCCTCCAATGTATTGACCGTTTGCTTCGTGAAGTCATGGATAATACTTTTCAATTTGGTGGAAAGGTAATGTTGTTAGGTGGCGATTTTAGACAAACATTACCTGTCGTTGTACATGGAAATCGAACTGACATTATTGAAACATGTATAAAGTCAAGTACACTATGGAAACATTTTACCCATCTTCAACTGAAACAAAATATGAGATCAGAAGGCCAAACTGATTTCAATGATTGGCTTATTAAAATTGGAGAAGGCAGAACAGAAAAAATACCACATTTACCTGACGACACTGTAGAGATCCCACCTCATATGATCTGTCAACAAGATATTATATCCGCTATATTTGAAGGGAGCATAAATAACCATGAATATTCCGAGCTTGACAACCAAGTCATACTAACGTGTAAAAATAAGGATGCATTAATCCTCAATAATGAAATCTTAAAAAAAAATAATGCACCACAAAGAAATTATCACAGTGCTGATTCTGTACTTGCTGATGACAATGAAAGTCAGGCCAACTTTTCGACTGAATTCATAAACTCACTAACTCCTTCTTTAATGCCACCACATATTTTGCAGCTAAAGAAAGGTGCAATTATTATGTTACTGCATAATATGAACCCCAAAAAAGGCCTATGTAATGGGACAAGATTAATTGTTCAACAATTAAAGGACCATTTTATAGATGCTGAAATTTTAACTGGGACCCATAAAGGAGAGAGAGTTTTCATACCAAGAATAGATTTAGCACCAAGTGAAAGTAGTCTCCCTTTTATACGTCAAAGAAGACATTTTCCAATTATTATGGCATTTGCCATGACCATCAATAAATCACAAGGTCAAACTTTCAAATCTGTGGGTATTTTCATGGAAGAAACAGTATTTGCACATGGTCAATTGTACGTTGCGTTGTCACGGTGCAAAAATCCACAGGCTATTAAAGTTTACATTGAAAAGAATGAAAGTCAAGGTGATTTATTAGAAGATGGACGTATTTTTACTAAAAACATTGTCTACTATGAAGTACTATAACTTTTCAGTAAAGAAAGAAAACACAAGGAAAACAAATTAAATAACATTCAAAAATAATAAACAAGAAACAATTTCAGTCATAATTTATGGAAAGACTCTTTATGGATGATTCACCTAACAAAACATTTGCCTTGCAACTACATATGTGATAATTATGTTAAAATGTTAATTAACTATGTTACTGTTTCTAATGTTACAAGTTGGGAAAACAATATTTTAACGGTCTTTACTTCAACATATTACAAAGTTCATGTTAGCAGCTCAACCAAGTTTTAAGACACAATGTTAATATTGTCTGTTATGTTAAGATTACTCCCTGTATTAATGTTTATCGACAGTTCATGTGGTCAGGAAGGAATTTATTTCATTGGGTACATTTTAAAAAGAGTTTTCACTGTTTGCCTTCCTCTGCATTCAATGTATATTGAAGTTAACAATTATTCAGATAGAAATTGCATGTTAAAAAACCATTGCCTCAAGTTTAAAATATTGATTACTTTAAAGTTAAAAAAAATTTACATTCAAATGTTAATACTTTTAATACAAAATTATGTTAAAAAATGTATTCACTATGTTACTGTTTATAATGTTCTAAGTTATACAAATGTTTTGTCAAGTTCCAAAGTTACACAAATAATAAAGTTAAAGTTTAAAAAAATTAAATTTCAAGTTTCTTACTTACATATATTACAAAGTTCAGGTTAAAATTATGTACGTTTCAACAAGGGTTTTTACTGTTTGCTTTCCTCCGAATTTTCATGTATATTGAAGTTAACAATTCTTCACATACAAATTGCATGTTAAAAAACCATTGCCTAAAGTTTGCAATAATGATTAATTTCAAGTTCCACTATTATTACATTCAAATGTTAATACAAAATGCTTTACAAATTATTGTTCACCAAGAGAACATTTTACAAAACTAAACATATTTTAATATCACAATACAACTGTCACATATATATATTAATAACTAAACAACTTTCCTAACATACACATCTCATTGCCGTCATTTTTTGACGGGCAAGTCGCTAGTATGTATATAGACACGTGTGATTTTTTATATATTTTTAACAGTCCTGTGATTATCAGTATATCCTGTATTAACAGGAGGATCAGTATATTCTGATTTATGAGGATTGTGCATTATATTTCACGGTATGATTAAGGAATATGAAAATATTCCATAATTCATATACATCATTTATCCAAGTATCTCTATACAGTCCCCTCTTTTAAACATTTTAAACGGCGTAGTTTCCGGATCCAGAGTATCCAATTCAAGTTTTTTTCTTTATATATTCTTTTTTAAATAAGAATAAGATTTAAAATTAAAATTATTTCAAATAGTTAAGAGCAAGTTAATTAATCATGGCATAGATTATAAATTTGAATTTTGTTGTGAATTGTTGTTTACTTTAAATATATTAATAGACAAAAGAATCATTATAGGAAATATGCTGCAGATTTTACTAATTTAATACTTTGTGATTGGACAAATTAAGCATTAATTTAAATAAACAAAAAAAAGGACAATAATGTAGTGTACTGTTATTTAGACTGAACAAATGTAATAAATTTGATTAGACCACAGTTTTGATCTTATCACATTTACTTTTCTCTTACAGACTGCAAAAAAAAGTTCTATAGAACTGACATACCATCATATGTTGTAAAGAAGAGTGGAGAAAAAAAAAGGAATTTTAATTCTTTAATCTATTACAACTTCAGGTGGGCTAAAGAAAGATATTGGTAACATTTAGAAATGTAAAAAATTCATAATCCACATGTTCAATATAAAAATTTCACATTAAATTTACAGATTAGAATTTCTGACAACAAAGAAAACAATAAACGCAAAAAAACGTGTAAAAAGGTAATGTGTAAAAAGATGGAGAGATCGAGAGTCGACGGAGACTCTAAAAAAATTATGTAAAGAAAATCGTGAGAGAATTTCAAAGAAAAGAAAATGTGTGTTAAAGTTAAATCACAGCCTCAGGGGGCTACAAATAAAAAAATGGAGAGAAAGATTATGCATGTGAAGAATATTGCAGAGAATATTTCAAAGAATATTGCATATGTACTCAGGAAAGTTCCTTTTTTACATCTGTAACAGTAGAGCCTCACAATTGTGGTTTGTTGAATGTTGTTGTCAGTTTTGTGGACTTATAATTTTTAGCAGGAAATACCATGAGATGGGAGTTCATTAGTTGTTGCCAGAAAGGAAAGGTAAGACTTCCAGAACGAGATAAATTCCCAGCATATTTACAAAGTAAAAAGAGTGACCCTGCATTTCCATATTATCGTAATTTCAAACAAAACATACAGTCTGACAACATTGCTATTTAATTTGCTTCTATGGGTGCAACCTTTGCTTCTAATGTTCCAGGACATGGCCTTTACTATTTTAAAGTCCAAGGCCAAATTTACCACCGTACTTATCATTTACACCCAGAAGTAGGAGAGCAATGAAAATGTGTCCAACTATACATACTAGATACAATTGAAACTATAACAAAGTATGAACCTTTCAGAAAATAAAAAAAATCTTATCCACTGTTTTTCAAGAGCTTGATAATATTATGGCCAAAAATGCTGTTATAATTTACCAACATCTAATGAGGTTGCAATGGTATTTCAAAATGACGATGGTGAACCACCATTTCAACGCAATATTAGAATATATTAGAGAAATCAAGAGCAACCTTTTATTAACATACACATTTTAAGTACTAATTGGGATCCAATGACATATCCTATTTTTTATTCAAATAGTGAGGCAGGATGGTAACCTAAATTAATACTTCCAAGTTATCCAAATAGTAAACTTTGTGTAAGAAATAAAATTACAATGATTGAATATAAAGTTGCTCAAACTGCTACTCGAGGTACAGTTAATGCCATTTTATTTGGTGGAAAACTGACACAACAGTGGATCATTGATTTATATCTTCAAGTAGAAGCATACAATCTAAATGTTATTAAATATCAACAAAGGAAGCTATGTGTTGAACAATATGGTGGACTTATGCATTATGTAGCTGAAGTTGCTACAAACAGTGGACTTCCAGCTAGACGAGCCATCATTTTGCTAGCTTCTTTTCAAGGATCTGCTCGTAATATGAGAGAAAGATGCAATGATGCTATGGCTAATGTCACAAAATGTAGGAAACCAGGTGTATTTATTACATTTACATGCAATCCACAATGGTCAGAGATTATGGACAATTTGCAAGCTGGACAAAGTGCTTCTGATAGACCAGATTTAGTGGCTAAAGTTTTCTAAAATTAAGCTATCAGCATTAATATATGACATAACCTTTAGTAATTTATTTGTTAAGTGTGTGGCTTAGGTTTATACTATAGAATTTCAAAAAAGAGGCCTTCCACATGCACATATATTTTAATCCTTTAAGAAAAAGAAAAAGTGAATTCTGCTCATCGAGTAGATTCATTGTTAAAGTACCAGATCCACAAAAAAATGCTACACTTTATGAAATTTTTGCACATCGCATGATTCATGGCCCATGTGGAGATAGAAATCCTCAGTCACCATGTAGGGAAAATGATAAATGCAGTAAAGATTTCCCTAAAGAATTTAGAGTAACTAAACTTAACTAAACTTTTGCAAATTGTGATCGATATCCTTTGTATCAAAGAAGAGAAGGTCAAACTGCAATTATTCGTGGAAAAAAATTAGATAATCGATATGTTGTTCCATATAATCTACATTTGCTGATGAAGTACAATGCACACATAAATGTTGAAGCTTGCACTTCAAATCAATAAAACATGTGTATAAATATATTTACAAAGGATATGATGCAGCAACTGCGGTTTTGCAAACTGTACAAAATGAAGAAGACAATCAAGTTTTACATGATGAACTTTCATGTAATACACATGCTCGGTATGTAAGTGCTCCAGAAGCAATGTGGCAACTTTTGAAATTTGCATGATCGGTCACATGCGGTTTATCGATTAGCTTTCATTTGCCAGAAAGACACTTTATTTTAC
The DNA here is from genome assembly GCA_027410445.1 of Discoglossus pictus. Taxonomy (NCBI): domain Eukaryota; kingdom Metazoa; phylum Chordata; class Amphibia; order Anura; family Alytidae; genus Discoglossus; species Discoglossus pictus. The sequence continues at coordinate 123,268,472 of CM050163.1, forward strand.
TGCTGGTGATGACAGAAATGCTCTTGATCAAAATGAAAATAGCAAAATTACACTTACTGCTTGGTTTACATTAAATTGTAAAGAAAGGCATGCACTTATAAAGATAAAAGAGGTAATACAATTATTCCAAGAATGTATACTGTTAGTCCAAGAGACATTGTACATTAAAAAAAAAAAAGTTTTAAACATTTGAGAACTGTGAATGACATAGTTTATGATACCTTTCAATTAGATGTGTGACAAAGAAACTTACTTGAGATGATACTGAATAGGAGAGATGGTTAGACAAAGCAGCACTATGTCAAATGCCTAGGCAAATGAGGGAACAGTTTTCATTCATTTGCATATTTTGTAATGTACTCATGCATTATCTTTGCGGCACAAATTTAAATGAAAAATGTGTGAAGACTTTTTATAAGAGTCAATTTCAGCAGTGAAAGGATTAATGGATATTCAAGAGGTCTTTCTTTGTCATGGCTTAAATTGTGCAACTTTTAATCTGCCAGATCCAGGAATTATAGTTGAAATAAAATATAAAAAGTATGACTCTGTTGTTGAAAAACAAAAATCACAAAAAAAAAGTCGCTTTGAATAAATTGCAATTGGAAGCATTTAAAGACATAAAACAAGCACTAGATGATAAAATGGTCAAAGAAGTACTTGTACTTTCATTTGCAACTACTGAAGGTGTGGCGCTTTTTTTGGAAGGTGGTAGGACTGTACATAGTGGATTCCAGTTACCATTTTGGATACAGCTATCTCCGATATTAAAATTGACATAATTTCAAGCTACAATTCTAAGAAAAACTCAATTAATTATAATTGATGAGGCAACAATGATGTCTTGCCATGCTCTTCAATGTATAGATTGTTTGTCACATGAAGTTATGGCTAATGATTTGCCTTTTAAGGGGAAGGTTATGTTGTTATTTTGTTAGGTGGTGATTTTAGGCAAACATTACCTGTTGTTGTCCATGGAAATCAAAAAGACATTGTTGAAACATGTTTAAAGTCAAGGCCCCTATGGAAAAAATTTAGACATCTTAAATTAGAGATAAATTTGAGATCGGAAGGCCAAAATCAATTCAATGATTGGTTAATTAAAATTGGTGAAGGCAAAACAGAAGTAATAACAAATTTACCACGGGATACTTTTGAAATTCCATTTTCAATGATTTGTAAGGATTCCATAATATCAGCTATATTCCAAAGTGGAATAATTAGCAATGATTATTCACAGCTTGCACAAAAAGTCATATTAACATAAAAAAATAAGATGCATTTCTTCTGAATAATGAAATTTGGGAGTTAATAGATGGAACAAAAAAAAATGATTACAGTGTAGATTGTGTACTACCTGATGACAAACAGATTGAGACAAACTTTTCAACTGAATTTATAAATTCATTAACACCATCTAGAATGCCACCACATATTTTGCTGCTAAAAAAAGGTCAATCGTTATGCTACTGCAAAATATGAACCCCAAAACAGGATTTTGTAATGGGACCAGATTAATTGTTCAGGATTTAAAAGATCATTTCATACATGGATAGATTTGGCTCCAAGAGAAAGTAGTTTGCAATTTGTACTTCAAAGAAGATAATTCCCAATTATTATGGCATTTGTCATGACTATAAATAAATCACAAGGTCAAACTTTTAATTCTGTTGGTCTGTTTTTGGAGGAACCAGTATTTGCACATGGTCAACTATATGTGGCATTTTCTAGATGTAAAAATCCTTTAGAAATTAAAGTGTTTGTGAAAAAAACAGTAGCTCAAGGTGAACTAGTAGATGATGGGAGAGTATTTACTAAACATATTGCATATTATAAGGTTTTGACATTTTCCAAAAATAAAAATTTAATACAATGTTCTGTTCATTTAGAAAATATGTGGAATGTAAAAAAAGGGGAATATGTACAGTATATAAAAATATGATGGAATGTTAATAAAAATAAATAAATACTCCTTTAAGATAACAATGTAGAAAATCAACAAACAAAAATGAACATGGGTTATAGTTATGTTTGTGATGTCATGACATTTATTTATGTCTAAATTATAATTTATTGGTTTTGCATATACAAATTGGTTATTCATATTATATTTTAATGTATATTATAAATAATTACATATTTTCAGTACAATTTGAAGATGTTGTTCATTATTTGTTTAGAGATAAAAATATACAAATTGGATGTAATAAAAAATATTTATATATATATTTTTATTGATTTACAGAATTATTCCATGTATTTGAAAAAGTCTGAAAAAACACTGGAGGTGTTCAGAGAGACACGCATGGTACACAGAGAGACAGTGCATAAACAGACAGAAAAAACAATGTATAACACTATTACATGCCATCATCTTTGATGTGCAAGTGGCTAGTATTGATATAAAATCCACATTTGATATAAACTAGTTGATAAGAGAATAATCCTTAAATACAAATATTTTATTGTTGATCAATTCAAAAGTGTTCCAGGTGTAAGGGTACTGAACCTCTGTTAAAGCTATTTCCAAACAGCCCTTCAAAGCAACTGGTTTGGTAAGTTTTATTATATAACTGGATATTTCGTTATATGGGAAAGTTGTGTAAGAGGCATTGCTTGGTAAGGTAACATAACATGCAGATTCCTACATTATTAAAAATGGTAAATGCTGGCTAACTGAGTGTTTTCTATCCAGCTATTACATTTTTTTGTTTTCAAAAAAATATTTTTTTTTTCTTTTCAAAACCTTCTCAAGTCTGTAAAAAGGTGATAATCTTGCTTTATTTCCTGAATCACTTCAAAGTAAAATTTCCCTTCTATTTGGTGATCATTCAAGTCTTTTAGTTGATATTCTGACATGATCAACTAAAACATGTTTTATTTTGTAGCTTTTAAATATGTACCATAAATATTTTTTCCAGATCTTTAGCAAATATGTTACATAGTTACATAGTTACATAGGGCCTCATTCTATTATCGGCCGTAAAAAGGCCGCAAGGCTGCGATTCCTTGCGGGGGTTCCGTTACCTCGCAACACTATTAAACGGCCCTGCAAGGATCTCCTCTTACGGCCGGCCGTATATCTTGCAACCGGCCGTAAGCTCAGAAATATTTAAAGTCAAAAATAAATTCAAGACAGCACTGTAAAGCTCTGTAAATGCTAGGGATCATATTGGGGGACATGAGGATTAATAGTAACCCACTCTCAAGCTTGCACATCAGCCCAAATCCGAGTTTACATTAACTGTTTATTTTCCGGCCGCAGCGTGGCCGGGTCCGAGGTGCTCCAAGCACTCTGGACTTTTTACATGGATTTTTGACATAAATTAAAAAATATGTTTTTTACGGATTTGAGTGTAGGGGAATGTTGTGCTATTTTTGCTAACACCTACAATCACTTTTTAGTCTCCTCAGAGTGCAGGATGGCTTTATTTTGGCTTTATAATGTGCTTAATTGGTGCTAGCGGGACCTTTTTCCTGCAAGTAAGCTGCGGCTCGCTTTTAGCCTTGCAGAGATGGTTCCCGGAGCAATAGAATAGCAACCGGGCTTTTCTTGCAGCCGAAACTCTTGCGGCCGTTTTAGATCAAAGGCTTTCCTCCGGTGCGTGCGGCTGCAAGGGATAGCAAGGCGCCGGCCGCAAGCCTGCCGGAATCCCCGGTCGGAGGGGAATAGAATAGCAGAATAGCTTGTGGCCGGTCCTTGCGGCCACGCATCTCCTACGGCCGGTAATAGAATGAGGCCCATAGTATTTAAGGTTGAAAAAAGACCTTCAGTCCATCAAGTTCAACCTTTCAAGATCTCCTCCGATCTGCAATATGCGGATTAACTATTAATTAATTAGTTGTATTGAAAATTAAATAAAAGAATCCCTCCTGATCCCAGACACCCGGGACCAAACTTCTCCCTGGATCAATACCGCCTCTCTCATTATCCATGATAACCCTGAATTCCCTTTTTAATTAGAAATAAATCCAGTCCCCTTTTAAAGCTATCTATCGAATCCGCTGTCACCACCTCCTCTGGTAGAGAATTCCACAGATTAACCACCCTTACTGTGAAGAACCCTCTTCTTTCTTTAAGGTGGAATCTTTTTACTTCTAACCTCAAGGGATGTCCTCTTGTCAGTTGAAAACCTCTTGGCACAAAAAGCTCCCTTGACAAATCTTAATACTGACCCTGGATATATTTATATAAGGTAATCATATCTCCTCTTAGATGCCTTTTTTGTAGAGAAAATAAGTTTATTTTGGTTAGTCTTTCTTCATAACTTAGCCATTCCCCTTATTAGTTTTGTTGCCCTCCTCTGTACCTATTCCAGCTCTAAAATGTCCTTTTTATGAAGTGGTGCCCAAAATTGTACTCCATATTCAAAATTAGGGTGTACTAGAGATTTGTATAGTGGCAGAATTATATTTGCATCGCCGGTTTCTATACAGTTCTTAATACATGCTAATAATGTATTTGCCTTTGCAGCTGCTGCTTGGCTTTGAGCACTGTTACCCAAATCCCTTTCAATATCGGATACACCTAGATTTGCTCCATTAAGATTATAAATTGCATGGCTATTTTTCCTTCCCAGATGCATAACTTTACATTTATTCGTATTAAATCTCATCTGCCATTTAGATGCCCATTCCTCAATTTTATGTAAATCCATTTGGAGGGAAAGCACATCACTATCTGATTTAATTACCTTGCACAACTTCGTGTCATCAGCGAAAATGGAGACACCACACTCCAATCCTACCTCTAAGTCATTAATAAATATGTTAAAAAGGAGAGGACCTAATACTGAACCCTGAGGAACCCTACTTACCACATTAGTCCAATCGGAGTATGTTCCATTTACAACAACCCTTTGCTTCCTGTCTTTTAGCCAGCTTTCAATCCATGAGCAGATATTTACTGCAACTCCTGTATCTCTTAGTTTACACAATAGTCTCCCATGTGGCAGTGTATCAAAAGCCTTTGCAAAATCCAAAAATACTACATCCACTGAGTTGCCTTGATCCAGGTTCCTACTAACCTCTTCATAGAAACGAATTAGATTTGTTGTTAACTTAACAGGTTTGCCACAAATAGTTCTGTGATAGGTGCTACTGTAGCTGTATGTTAGATCTGGTACCACATCTATATATCTAAAGATATTGAAATCTGTGCAGTAAAATAACATTTAACTCTTTAAAGTTCTGTTTAATCAGTCAACAACTGCAACTTTGACACTTTTATGTTTAACATAATGCTTTATTTTATACTGTTTGGAAAGCTTTTGTATTTTAAAGACTCTATTCCTTTATCAGTCGATATTTTCAGCAGTATGCGTCCATCTTGGAATAAAACATAGAATGCTCTGGTTCCTGCTGTACCTGTTTTATTTGGTAATCCAACAGCTCCTGTGTACTTAGGGCCTCATTCAATTCAGGTCTGCTACTTGCAAGTAACGTTAGCTTACTTTCTCCAGTAGCTCTACTTTTACTTACCTATTCAATTGGCTGGGTACGCAAGTTAGTCCCGATCACAAACCATGCTATCGGCAGTAAGCATTTGTGTGCTTGAACATGATTAGCACTGTAAAGCACTGTAAATGACGGGGAACACAAATGAATATGGAAGTAACTTGTGATCTCCACTTACTGCTACTTATTGTAGTAAGTAGCAGTTGAATGAGGCCCTTAAAGAGCACATCTATTACGGTCAAAATATATTTAATACCATTGTTTCATTTATTATTATTGTTTATTTGTAACTCGTCAACATATTCTGTAGCATATTTAGAATAGTCTGTCATGAATACAAGATAAGCCTCGAATTGTGCATCAATTTTTGCCAATTTTATTCCTTTTAAAATGCCTGAATGCAGGCTTGTGCAGTCTATATGTGTCTTGCTCAATTACAAAAAATACATTCAAATTTTAGGTTTTGTTTTTTCTGCTTCATTATACAAATTTTGCAAGCCACCAAATATTTTTTTTGAGGATGGGTGTATATACCAGGGGCGGGCAAGTTCAGTCCAGGAGGGCCGCACACAAGCCAGGATTTGAAGATATCCTTTCTGTGCACAGGTGAGTCAATCACCTGTGCGCAGCAGGGATATCATTAAATCCAGGCATGTATGTGGCCCTCCAGGACCAAGCTTGCCCACCCCTGGTATATCGTAACATTTCTTTAATATTTTTTCAAATTAACTACTTGTTTTCGAGACATCATTTTAATACTTGAGGGTATATATAAGTTTCTCATTTTATAACTTTTTCTTATCCAAAACATGCTGCTTATACCAAAAACATACACAACATTGATACATAACTATTTCATACAGATTAATAGGTCTTAGTTTTTAACCCTATACTAACCTTTCAGCCAATAGAGAATCTAAAACAGCACTACTGTACCAGCAGATGAGCTGCGGTGTTCCAGGGGAGAAAGACATGTATGTGAGCAGTTATGCTGCTCCAACAGCTTTCCAGGGGGAGAGAACTGAATGTTTGCAGCGCTGCCTGAGCTGCTTCATTCAAGGATGGAGAGAGAGGTGTGTGGCGGAAACAAAAGACTACAAATTCCATGATGCTTTGCTGCAGATACTGAATCCCCATACATTGCTACATTGTTGTACCTGACTCTGGTTGACTACAATGAATTAGGACTGTTAAGCTAATTTAGCTTGGATTTTCAGGGGCATTTCTTCTCAAAATCAACTGCCAGAAAACTGAAGGGAAAGCTTATTAATGTTAATTTGGGGATTTTTTACACTACTGATTCTCCTTTATCAGATGCACTCATAATCCAGGAAAATTCCATATACATGAAAGATGTGTGATCAAGTGTGCTTTCAACTTATCACAATCATTGTGGTAAAATACATCTATTGCTCATGTTTAGGTCATTATTAGTTAAATAGCCAGTTCTCAAAAAAAACCTAGATAACAAATCCTCCAATCATAGAAAACATCAATCACTGTGGTGAAAGGAATCTATTGTTTTTTGCCTCTTATACACATTATTCCTCTATTAGTTAAATACTAAGCTTTTTAATTTTTATTTTGGGATTTTTTCATGCAAAAATGTTTGATATACTACTGATACTACTTTATCAAATGCATTCATAATCCATGAAAGGCATCTGTTGTTCAAAAGCTCTTATGCACATTATCAGCCTTATTAACTTGGAATTCAGCCAATTGAATAGGGCTCTATTTAAGCACATAGCATATTTTTTACAGAAGTTTTTAGTTAGTGAACTTCTATCCAAAAGCAAGGTCTTCACTAACTAAACACTTCTGTAAAAGAAATATGCTATGTGCTTTAATAGAGCCCTATTCAATTGGCCGAATCACTATTTAATAAGGCTGTTAGTCCTTTATTACTTAAATAGCTATTTTTCAAAACAGACAGGTCAACCCCTATCTCTAGTGCCTAATATAATTCAGCTTGATTGACTAAAAGTCTCGTATCAATTTTAATCACACTCCGTTTTGTTTTGTTATGCCATTTTCTGTTAGAGAAACATGTAACATTATTGCTTTCTGTTCAGAACTGTTTATCAATTTAACAATATTGTTTTCAGTCCCTTTTGGTCTGTAAACAGAATGGCCTGTTACGTGTGTTTATTTCGATATTTTTTTATAGTAACATATTTTCTTGGCCATTCAACTTTCTAACCCTATGTATAATAAAATTGGATGTTCCAAACCCGCAATTGCCTTCATACAACCCGTAAGGCTGCAGGCTTGAAATTTGCAACAGTTACAGAGTGATTAAATTGAACAAGCCGACAACTACATGGCCGAAATCCAAAACAGTGCTTCCCTATATAGCATTTCAGGGCATGATCATGATCAATTAAGCAAGCCCGTAAATTACAATTTAGACACAGCCAATAGTAAATGAGAACGTCATCATGATGTCAGTAAAACATGACATCACAATCAATTAGTGTTGCAATATAAAAAAAACAATAAATCTACTATTCTAATCCATGCAAGTGCAATGATATGTATTAACCCTTTGATTGCCGGAATTGAGATAACACGGAAATTAGAGTGTTGTGCAATTAATTCTAATGTCTTTTAGAGCTTTCCTTGTATTTTAAAGTACAGTACATGTGTTTATGTTTATATTTACTTTTACAGTGCTACAATCATGTGTTTTAACCCCCTTGTGAGTCCTCTTTAGTACTCATAGGATTTTTTACTACAATTACCATTTACAGGTGTGAAATCAATTGAGGGCTTTAGGAATTGTAGCAATTTAATAGCGATTTGCAATTTTAGCGATTGTAACATTTTTGGGCTTGAAACATCAAATGCTTAGCTGGTTCAGAGTTATGATTTTGACAGCCTGTAGGGATTTTCAGCCTGTAGGGTAGCTAAAAGCTGCCAATTTAATAGCAGTAAATTTTGCGGGCTACATTACGAGCTGTAGTAACTACAATGTTGACAATTTAATGAGGCCCCATGACTACAGTTAATTTTTGCTTTCAAACATAAGCAGTTCCTTCATACTGTTTGCTATACAGTATAAAAACTATGTCTCACACAGTAAAAAAAACAGTGTTAAACTTTTAAATAATCAATTATTAACAATTCATTTTGACTTTACTGACTGTTTGTATAATAATACAATGCATAATAAAGTACATAACGTAGACTATATCTATTAATCACCTCTATCACATACTGTATATAGTTGTGAGCATGCAAGCCCTCTCGAGCCTTTGCTAACGCTTGCGGGCTCACGAAGCAAGGGCCGCAGTTGCTGGCAAGGAGCGCCGCAAACTTGCCACCCGGCCCTCCCTCTGTCTCGCACCCTGCCCCTCTCCTGGCGGAAGTCCCCACACAGACGTGTCTCTCCACGGTTCTCCGTGCCCCGGGTTCCCTGTGCTCCTGCTCTCCCTCCCTAGGCTCGGGCCGCCCCTCAGCTCTATAAGCTATGAGCGGCTGGCGGTGATGCAGTGGTCGGGCCGGCTGTACGTTCAGCGGCTGCTCTGCCTGATGGGCCGGAGGCCTGAGCTATTGTGCGGGACAATGTGGTGTCTCTATACCCCCATGTTGAGAGGTCTGTCCTAGCCAGCTTACCGTCCGTGACTGCTCCCATTTTGGCGCTGTCGCTGTGTGTCAGCGAGCAGTGAGGTCAGACTCCCACAATGCAGCCGGAGAGCAGGCAGGCATGGAGGACGCGCTCACCGCCTCACTATAAGTTCCCCCTAGCCTCGGGCGGACCCCCCAGGAGCACAGCGAGCCCGAACATACACGGGCCTCCCCCGAGCACACACAGGCCTGCCCAGGCTGGACAGGTGAGTGGAGCCTGATAGGGCTTCATGTGGGGTGAGAGGGGACATGATAGGGCCTGGGACCACAGGAGTGAGCTCTATATAGGTGTGGGGAGAAAACAATATGTGTGTATTTATATAGTGTAAAGAAATAAGAATAAATAAGACCAATGTGACTATATAAAGCAAATACATATATATAGCACCAGGATATTGATATATTGTAGACAAGCATGGAAATTATACCAGGAGGAATGTATATATATATATATATATATATATATATATATATATATATATATATATATACATATTCTGTGTTTTATTTTTAATATATATATATATATATATATATATATATATATTACTGTGTGTTTGGTTTATTTATATATATATATATATATATATATATATATATATATATATATACTGTGTGTTTTTATATATATATATATATATATATATATATATATATACTGTGTGTTTTTTATATATATATATATATATATATATATATATATACTGTGTGTTTTTTATATATATATAATGCTATAGCATTAGCTCACTTACAATTTCATTGCCGTAATTTTTTGACGGGCAATTCGCTAGTAATTTAATAATTTAAGGCCCAATTTTATTAATCATTTCTATAATTTACTGTGCCACAATACATAATGCGGCTCAAAGATTTGAGGGTTGTGACATGGGGCTGGTGTGGATGGTAATAAGGGAGGCACATACTATGTCTATGATTGGGTCATGGGGGGGTTGTGTAAGGTGTAGAGGCAACAAATAGGTAGGGGAAGGTGTGGTTTGGGAGACAGGTGAGTAGGGCAACTTCTCAAAAATTAGTTTGACAAACTTTCTGTAACTTCTGAAATTTGCTACTACTACTACTACTACTGAAAATCCTAAGATTGTGTGACATCAAATGGACAAGAATTGGACATTTCTTATTGGACAAATGCCAAATATTCTACTGTGGCCAAGAGATGGAGTAGCCCTCATAATTAATCAACGGGTGGCCAAAGCCATGCTCGGTTACAACCCAATAAATGACAGAATGATTTAAATTAAAATTCAAGGCAAGCCATTAAATAACATTCTAAATAAAGGGTTGAGAAATAAAATAATAACTAAACAAGAATGGGAATTTCTCAATATAAAAGACCCCAAGATTGCCACATTTTACTCTATTCCAAAAATCCACAAAAATCTAATCCACCAGGTAGACCAACAGTATCTGGTTTAAACTGTATAACAGAAAATTCTAGTAAATATTTGGATTCCATTTTGAGAAAACATGTGGTATCTCTGACTTAATATGTAAAAGATACAAAAGATGTGTTAAAGAAAATAAATGGTTTAACCACAAATAAAAACACTCTATTAGTATCATTGGATGTAGAATCACTATACACCAATATCCAACATCATAGAGGTTTGCATGCAGTAAAGTACTTTTTGAAGAAAAAAAGGCAACCTCTATGATAAACATAATTAATTCTTAATGGAATTACTAGAATATGTGTTCAAACACAATTATTTTGTCTTTTTACAAAATGATTACCACTAAATCCAAGGTACGGCTATGGGGACAGCATGTGCTCCCACATACACAAATCTATACCTTGGATGGTGGGAAGAACAAATAGTGTTTAATGATAAGATGGAAAACTATACCAAGGATGGGGAATTATGGATTTGCTACATACATGATGTGATGATTTTGTGGAATGGCACACATCAACTTTTGCAGAGTTTTATAAACAAACTGAATAACAATGACATGGGTCTCTACCTGACCTCAGAAATCAATGATACATGTATAACTTTTCTGGACCTAAAAATAGTAAGACTCAAGAGGGCAAACTAACAACCAATACTTATAGGAAACCGACAGCAACAAACAGCCTGTTACATGCCAAAAGTAGTCATCCAAAATCACTAATTTCTGGAATTCCAATTGGACAATATCTGAGAATTAAAAGAAATTACTCAGAAGAACAAAATTTTGAATTAGAGGCAAAAGATCTGCAAAAAAGGTTCCAAGAAGACATTGAAGAAGGCCTACTATAGAGCCAAAAATGTTAGTAGAGATACTCTACTTATAGAAAAGCCTCCCAAAGAAGATAACAACGTCAGATGTATTGGAACCTATAATGATAAGTGGTTTGATGTAAAAAAGATATTTAATAAACATTGGCAAATATTAAGAGAGGAAAAGATCTCAGACCATTTCAAAATGATCATGCACAACTCATAAGTAGAAGATCTTCAAATTTAAAAGATATGCTTTCTAAAAGTCATTTAGAGACCCCAAAAAAGACTACTTGGCTTAAGGAAATAAAAGGCTGTTTTAAATGTCAATCGTGTAAGGCTTGCCAATATATAAAACCAGCTAAGATATTTACTTCAAAGGATAAGACACAGATATATTCTGTAAATTATCTTATAACATTTAAAACTGAGAGAGTTATTTATCTTATATCTTGCAAAAGTGGAATGAGATACGTAGGTAAAACCTACAGAGAGCTCAGAAGAAGAGTTCTAGAACATATCTACAGTGGATATAAAAAGTCTACACACCCCTGTTAAAATGTCAGGTTTCTGTGCTGTAAAAAAATGAGACAAAGATAAATCATTTCAAAACGTTTTCCACCTTTAATGTGACCTATAAACTGTACAACTCAATTGAAAAACAAAGTGAAATCTTTTAGGTGGAGGGAAGAAAAAGAAAAAAGAAAAATAATGTGGTTGCATAAGTCTGCACACCCTCTTATAACTGGGGATGTAGCTGTGTTCAGAATTAAGCAATCACATTCCAAATCGTGTTAAATAGGAGTCAACATACACCTGCCATCATTTGAAGTGCCTCTGAGTAACGCCAAATAAAGTTTAGCTGCTCTAGTTGGTCTTTCCTGAAATTTTCTTAGTCGCATCCCACAGCAAAAGCCATGGTCCACAGAGAGCTTCCAAAGCATCAGAGGGATCTCATTGTTAAAAGGTATCAGTCAGGAGAAGGGTACAAAATAATTTCCAAGGCATTAGATATACCATGGAACACAGTGAAGTCATCAAGTGGAGAAAATATGGCACAACAGTGACATTACCAAGAACTGGAGCTCCCTCCAAAATTGATGAAAAGACGAGAGGAAAACTGGTCTGGGAGGCTACCAAGAGGCCTACAGCAACATTAAAGGAGCTGCAGGAATATCTGGCAAGTACTGGCTGTGTGGTACATGTGACAACAATCTCCCATATTCTTTATATGTCTGGGCTATGGGGTAGAGTGGCAAGACGAAAGCCTTTTCTTACGAAGAAAAACATCCAAGCCAGGCTACATTTTGCAAAAACACATCTGAAATCTCCCAAAAGCATGTGGGAAAAGGTGTTATGGTCTGATGAAACCAAGATTGAACTTTTTGGCCATAATTCCAAAAGATATGTTTGGCGCAAAAACAACACTGCACATCACCAAAAGAACACCATATCCACAGTGAAGCATAGTGGTGGCAGCATCATGCTTTGGCGCTGTTTTTCTTTAGCTGGAACTGGGGCCTTAGTTAAGATAGAGGGAATTACGAACAGTTTCAAATACCAGTCAATATTGGCACAAAACCTTCAGGCTTCTGCTAGAAAGCTGAACATGAAGAGGAACTTCATCTTTCAGCATGACAACGACCCAAAGCATACATCCAAATCAAGAAAGGAATGGCTTCACCAGAAGAAGATTAAAGTTTTGGAATGGCCCAGCCAGAGCCCAGATCTGAATCTGATTGAAAATCTGTGGGGTGATCTGAAGAGGGCTGTGCACAGGAGATGCCCTCGCAATCTGACAGATTTGGAGTGTTTTTGCAAAGAAGAGTGGGCTAATCTTGCCAAGTCAAAATGTGCCAAGCTGACAGACTCATACCCAAAAAGACTGAGTGCTGTAATAAAATCAAAAGGTGCTTCAACAAAGTATTAGTTTATGGGTGTGCATACTTATGCAACCATATTATTTTATTTTTATATTTTTTCTTCCCTCTACCTAAAAGATTTGTTTGTTTTTCAATTGAGTTGTACAGTTTATAGGTCACATTAAAGGTGGAAAAAGTTCTGAAATGATTTATCTTTGTCTCATTTTTTTTACAGCACAGAAACCTGACATTTTAACAGGGGTGTGTAGACTTTTTAAATCCACTGTATAGTATCAATAGAGATTATGATACACTGGTGGCAGTTCATGTCAATACGAAACATAAAGGAGATTTTAAAGTACTTTCTATTATGGCTATAGACCACATTGAAAAAATCATCAGAAGGTGCAATATAGATAATGAGTTATTAAAGATGGAAGCAAAATGGATTTATCTATTGAAAACTTAAAAACCAGATGGCCTCAATGATGGCTTTACTTTTTCACCCTACATTTAATATATAAATATATCATCAACTGTTCTATATAATAAAAAAGGAAGTTGACCAATTGACTTCAAAATTAGGTTTTAAACTATTTAGATATCAGAACATAAGATATTAAGAAGGCAGAAATTCCCCCCAAAATATATGTAACTTTATATATAGGAATGTGCAAATAAATAATAGCTGTCACTTTTTTGCTATAAAATTGATGTATAATACAGCACAATTAATAAAGTTATAAGAATGATTAGCAATATAAATGATAGCAATAACATTATAAATCTAAAAATTGCAACACCATGCAATAATATGGTGGTTTGGAAATTCCAACTGGAGACAATAAAAGGTCTTCCATCAGTCATGGCAGTAAACCATGAGGAAATTGAGAAATGTGTATCGGTTTAGACGCAGCAACGTGAGACGCGATTTAGTGACGTCCTCAAGAGGCGTTCTAACCACGATCACCAATACAAACGTGCTAGGCTGGGTCTCATGTCTCATGGACACAATGCTATAGAAATCACTAAGAGAGATATTTAACAATAAAACCATGAACCAGCTAGCACTAAGAACAGCCTCTAACAGCCTCTAATGATAAGAGTTAACCCTAACACCCCTCACACTTATCCCTAACACCCCTCACCCTAACCCTAACACCCCTCACACTTATCCCTAACACCTAACCCTAACATCCCTAACCCTAACACCTAACCCTAACACCCCTTACACTTATCCCTAACACCCCTCACCTTAACACCTAACCCTAACACCCCTCACACTTATCCCTAACACCCCTCACCCTAACCCTAACACCCCTCACACTTATCCCTAACAACCCTTACCCTAACCCTAACACCCCTCACACTTATCCCTAACACCTAACCCTAACACCCCTCACCCTAACACCTAACCCTAACACCCCTTACACTTATCCCTAACACCCCTCACCCTAACCCTAACACCCCTCACACTTATCCCTAACACCCCTTACCCTGACACTAACACCCCTCACACTAACACCTAACCCTAACACGCCTCACACTTACCCCTAACACCCCTCACCCTAACCCTAACACCCCTCACACTTATCCCTAACACTCCTTACCCTAACCCTAACACCCCTCACACTTATCCCTAACACCTAACCATAACATCCCTCACCCTAACACCTAACCCTAACACCCCTTACACTTATCCCTAACACCCCTCACCCTAACCCTAACACCCCACACACTTATCCCTAACACCTCTCACCCTAACACCTAACCCTAACACCCCTCACACTTATCCCTAACACCCCTCGCCCTAACCCTAACACCCCTCACACTTATCCCTTACACCTAACCCTAACACCCCTCACCCTAACACCTAACCCTAACACCCCTTACACTTATCCCTAACACCCCTCACCCTAACCCTAACACCCCTCACACTTATCCCTAACACCCCTTACCCTGACACTAACACCCCTCACACTAACACCTAACCCTAACACCCCTCACACTTACCCCTAACACCCCTCACCCTAACCCTAACACCCCTCACACTTATCCCTAACACTCCTTACCCTAACCCTAACACCCCTCACACTTATCCCTAACACCTAACCATAACATCCCTCACCCTAACACCTAACCCTAACACCCCTTACACTTATCCCTAACACCCCTCACCCTAACCCTAACACCCCACACACTTATCCCTAACACCTCTCACCCTAACACCTAACCCTAACACCCCTCACACTTATCCCTAACACCCCTCGCCCTAACCCTAACACCCCTCACACTTATCCCTTACACCTAACCCTAACATCCCTCACCCTAACACCTAACACCCCTTACACTTATCCCTAACACCCCTCACCCTAACCCTAACACCCCTCACACTTATCCCTAACACCTAACCCTAACATCCCTCACCCTAACACCTAACCCTAACACCCCTTACACTTATCCCTAACACCCCTCACCCTAACACCTAACCCTAACACCCCTCACACTTATCCCTAACACCCCTCACCCTAACCCTAACACACCTCACACTTATCCCTAACACCCCTTACCCTAACACCCCTCACACTAACACCTAACCCTAACACCCCTCACACTTATCCCTAACACCCCTCACCCTAACCCTAACACCCCTCACACTTATCCCTAACACCCCTTACCCTAATCCTAACACCCCTCACACTTATCCCTAACACCTAACCATAACATCCCTCACCCTAACGCCTAACCCTAACACCCCTTACACTTATCCCTAACACCCCTAACCCTAACACCCCTCACACTTATCCCTAACACCCCTCACCCTAACCCTAACACCCCTCACACTTATCCCTAACACCTCTCACCCTAACACCTAACCCTAACACCCCTCACACTTATCCCTTACACCTAACCCTAACATCCCTCACCCTAACACCTAACCCTAACATCCCTCACCCTAACACCTAACCCTAACACCCCTTACACTTATCCCTAACACCCCTCACCCTAACACCTAACCCTCACACCCCTCACACTTATCCCTAACACCCCTTACCCTCACCCTAATCCTAACATCCCTCACACTTATCCCTAACACCCCTTTCCCTAACCCAAACACCCCTCATACTTATCCCTAACACCTAACCCTAACATCCCTCACCCTAACACATAACCCTAACACCCCTCACACTTATCCCTAACACCCCTTACCCTAACCCTAACACCCCTCACACTTATCCATAACACCCATCAACCTAACACCTAACCCTAACATTCTCACACTTATCCCTACGACCTAACACGCCTCACACTTATTCCTAACATGCCTCACCCTAACACCTAACCCTAATACCCCCTTACACTTATCCCTAACAGCCCTTACCCTAACTCCTAACCCTAACATCCCTTTCCCTAACACCCATCTCACTTATCCCTAACACCCCTTACCCTAACCCTAACACCCCTCACACTTATCCATAACACCCATCAACCTAACACCTAACCCTAACATTCTCACACTTATCCCTAAGACCTAACACCCCTCACACTTATTCCTAACATGCCTCACCCTAACACCTAACCCTAATACCCCCTTACACTTATCCCTAACAGCCCTTACCCTAACACCTAACCCTAACATCCCTTACCCTAACACCCATCACACTTATCCCTAACACCCCTTACACTAACCCTAACACCCCTCACACTTATCCATAACACCCATCAACCTAACATCTAACCCTAACATTCTCACACTTATCCCTAAGACCTAACACCCCCCACACTTATCCCTAACACCCCTCACCCTAACGCCTAACCCTAACACCCCTTACACTTATCCCTAACACCCCTAACCCTAACACCCCTCACACTTATCCCTAACACCCCTTACCCTAACCCTAACACCCCTCACACTTATCCCTAATACCTAACCATAACATCCCTCACCCTAACGCCTAACCCTAACACCCCTAACACTTATCCCTAACACCCCTAACCCTAACACCCCTCACACTTATCCCTAACACCCCTCACCCTAACCCTAACACCCCTCACACTTATCCCTAACACCTCTCACCCTAACACCTAACCCTAACACCCCTCACACTTATCCCTTACACCTAACCCTAACATCCCTCACCCTAACACCTAACCCTAACATCCCTCACCCTAACACCTAACCCTAACACCCCTTACACTTATCCCTAACACCCCTCACCCTAACACCTAACCCTCACACCCCTCACACTTATCCCTAACACCCCTTACCCTCACCCTAATCCTAACATCCCTCACACTTATCCCTAACACCCCTTTCCCTAACCCAAACACCCCTCATACTTATCCCTAACACCTAACCCTAACATCCCTCACCCTAACACATAACCCTAACACCCCTCACACTTATCCCTAACACCCCTTACCCTAACCCTAACACCCCTCACACTTATCCATAACACCCATCAACCTAACACCTAACCCTAACATTCTCACACTTATCCCTACGACCTAACACGCCTCACACTTATTCCTAACATGCCTCACCCTAACACCTAACCCTAATACCCCCTTACACTTATCCCTAACAGCCCTTACCCTAACTCCTAACCCTAACATCCCTTTCCCTAACACCCATCTCACTTATCCCTAACACCCCTTACCCTAACCCTAACACCCCTCACACTTATCCATAACACCCATCAACCTAACACCTAACCCTAACATTCTCACACTTATCCCTAAGACCTAACACCCCTCACACTTATTCCTAACATGCCTCACCCTAACACCTAACCCTAATACCCCCTTACACTTATCCCTAACAGCCCTTACCCTAACACCTAACCCTAACATCCCTTACCCTAACACCCATCACACTTATCCCTAACACCCCTTACACTAACCCTAACACCCCTCACACTTATCCATAACACCCATCAACCTAACATCTAACCCTAACATTCTCACACTTATCCCTAAGACCTAACACCCCCCACACTTATCCCTAACACCCCTCACCCTAACACCTAACCCTAATACCCCCTTACACTTATCCCTAACAGCCCTTACCCTAACATCTAACCCTAACAGCCCTTACCCTAACACCCCATCACACTTATCCCTAACACCCCTGACCCTAACACCTAACCCCCTCACCCTTATCCCTAACACCCCTTACCCTAACACCCCTCACACTTATCCCTGTGTCTCTTCCCCCCCTTATCATCAAGGAAGGGGGGAGGATGATGAGGGAGGTGGGAAGAGACACAGGGGAGGATTATGAGGGAGGGGGTAAAGAGATATAGGAGAGGGTGATGAGGAAGGGGGGAAAGAGACACAGGGGAGGATGATGAGGGAGGGAGGGAAGAGACACAGGGGAAGATGATGAGGAAGAGGGAAAAGAGACACAGGGGAGGATGATGAGGGAGGGGGGAAAGAGACACAGGGGAGGATGATGATGGTGGTGGGAAGAGACACAGGGGAGGATGATGAGGGAGAGGGTAAAGAGATACAGGGGAGGATGATGAGGGAGGTGGGAGGATGATGAGGAAGGGGGAAAGAGACACAGGAGAGGATGATGAGGGAGGGGGTAAAGAGATACAGGGGAGGATGATGATGGAGGGGGATGTTAGGCTATTTATGCCCTTTATGGATTAAAACCAGACTCTGCATCAACTATGTAATTTTCCATGGGATCCCCCTCCGACATGCCACAGTCCAGGTGTTAGTCCCCTTAAAACAACTTTTTCATCACTATTGTGGCCAGAGTCCCTGTGAGTTTTAAAATCCGCCTGCCCATTGAAGTCTATGGCGGTTCGCTGGGTTCGCCGGTTCGCGGATACTTGCGGCGGTTCGTGTTCGCGGTTCTCGAACCGAAAATTTTATGTTCGCGACATCACTATTGGGAAACTGAGATCTCTAAGAAAATTGTGCTGTGTTACATCTCATGGACACAACGTTATATCAAATATATTAATTATACAGACTTATATCTAAGAAGAAATCCATGATTTACCCAGCACTAGGAATTTCATATACAAGTATAATTGACACTATATAGTGATTCTGGACAAACAAACTAAGTATTAACAACATTTTAATAGTCAGACACTGAACTGGCTCTACTCCAATACCTTTAGATTTATGAACTACAGCACAGATACTTTTAGGTTTATTCATCATCAATGATAGCACTGGCACTTTTATTAAACTGTTGATTAATTTAAGCAAGACACTAAACCAAACTGAGTATTCAGATTTAGTAACAAATCCCTGGCACTTATTTATTTATTAAAGCACTGACATTTTCAGCTTCCTCTATTGTCATATTGGCATTCTCTGATGGCACTAAATACAATAATGCACCTTATGATTAATCTGTCCTAGTGAAGAATATCTATTCAATTCCTGTTCTATTTTGCTGCGTCTAAATATTTTATAGTTTTTAAAGAAGGTATTAAAAGTTAAGTTTTATTCAATATTTAAGTCTATACAATACACAATTGGGATTAATAGGTGTGCACTATGAAAGGGTACTTTCTGTCTCTATAAGCTATCCAAGCCATTTAACATCACAATGATCCAAGTATATTTCCCAACTATGGATGCTGAAGAGGCAGGCAGTGTCCAATGCTACAATAATATTCAACACCTTGAATATTTACTACCAAGAAAGGATGTTACTCTAATAATTTGAGATTGGAATGCTAAAGTAGATAAACATAATATACTTGGAATAAAAAACAAGTTTGAAACAGGTCAGAGATTAGTCGGATTCTGTCAATAAAATTCACTGGTCAAAATAAACATGCTCAAAGATTATGCTATACATGGATATCAACAGATGAACAATATAGAAATCAGACTGACTACATACTTTGTTACCAAAGGTGAAGGTACAGCTAATTTCATGAGCTTCTTAGTGAAAAAGTTTAGAATTAAATTGAGGATAAAAAGGAATATCATGAGACCAAGCAGATACAAAACAAATAATACCAAATGTGGATATGCAATGGAGGTAAATAATACATTTATGGGACTAGAAATGGTAGATAGAATACCTGAACTTGAACATTGTGCAGAAAACAGCAACAAAGAATATCCCCAAAAGAAAGAAACTAAGGATGCAATCAGATGAGGATTTCAAAGTAGCCCAGGAAAGAATGAAAGGCAAAGATGGAAGAGAAAGTAAAAGATGTATCCAACTTCCAGAGAATTCCCGAGGATAGCAAGAAGAGACAATGAGACATTCTACAATGGGTGAGCTAAAGAGTTAGACAATAATAGAATGGAAAAGTCAATGGTTCAAGCAAATTGAGTATCTCAAGGGAACCTATCATGTCAATGTATACGTGATAAAGACAAAAAAGGGTAGGGATATAACAGAAGCAAATCAAATAATGTAGAGGTGTCAGGAATAAACAGAAGAACTATACATGAACGATCTTATGCAAAAATGCCCTCCTGCTCAAAAAAAAAAAGAAGATCATCAGCAATCTCAGTTCCTGGAAAATAGATGGGGAATAAGTGTATGCAGTGATATATTTTATTTCCCTTGGATCCAAGATCTCTGCAGATGGTGACTGTAGTCATCAAATTAAAAGATGTTTGCTTCTGAGGAGGAAAGCTTTGGCAAGCTGGACAAGCTACTAAAAAGTAATGATATCAACACTGGTCACATTGTTAGAACAATGACATTCCAAGTAGTAACATACTGATGTGAGAGCTGCAGCATAAAGAAGGCTGTAGAATTGACATTTTTGAATCGTCCCTTGGACTGCAAGAAGATCCTATCAATACTACAGGAAATCAAGCCAAACTGTAAAACTGGAATGTCTGATCATGAGGCCAGTTTTCAACTACAGTGCCTTGCAAAAGTATTCACCCCCCTTGGCATTTTTGGTGTTTTGTTGCCTCACAACCTGGAATTAACATGGATTGTTTGAGGATTTGCATCATTTAATTTGTTTTTTGCTGAAAGTAATGGCTTCTTCTGGCCACTCCACCATAAAGCCCAACTTTATGGAGTGTACGGCTTATTGTCATCCTATGTACAGATACTCCAGTCTCTGCTGTGGAACTCTGCAGCTCCTCCAGGGTTACCTTATGTCTCTGTGCTGCCTCTCTGTTTAATGCCCTCCTTGCCCAGTCCATGAGTTTTGGTGGGTGGTCGTCTTTTGGCAGGTTTGCTGTTGTGCCATGTTCTTTCCATTTGGTTATGATAGATTTGATGGTGCTCCTGGGGATTTGGATAGTTTTTTATAACCTAACCCTGACTTGTACTTCTCAACAACATTGTCCCTTACTTGTTTGGAGAGTTCCTTGATCTTCATGGCAGTGTTTGGTTAGTGGTGGCTCTTGCTTAGGTGTTGCAGCCTCTGGGGCCTTTCATAAAAGGTGTGTATATGTAATGACAGATCATGTGACACTTAGATTGCACACAGGTGGACATCATTTCACTAACTATGTGACTTCTGAAGGTAATTGGTTGCTCCTGAGCTTTTTATGGGCTTCATAACAAAGGGGGTGAATACATACGCACATGTCAATTTTCTGTTTTCTATTTGTAAAAAATAGTTTTAAGTATATATTTTTCTCATTTCACTTCACCAACTTAGACTATTGTGTTCTGATCCATCACATAAAATTCAGATTAACAAAACATTGAACTTAAGGCTGTAATGTAATAAAATAGGTAAAAAGTCAAGGGGGGTGAATACTTTTGCAAGGCATTGTATTTTGTACATTTCATGAGAAGATAGGATTCCCTAGGGAAGACTCCAATGCTGGAAAATATTTGAAGGCACATTGACAAGTGAATGGCAGAGTATGTATAGATGAGGTCATTGAAGCAATAAACATTTCAATAGCTTAAGAGAGCTCAAAGGGGCAGTGGTCAGGGAGAGTAGGACAATATTGAATGACTAAATAACAAGGGAATATCAACTATAATGTATCGTCCTCCTGATAATACACAAACAATGCATATATATACTATTTAAAATGTGGCGACGTATTTATGTTTATTACGTCACCGCGTGGTTACGTAATTACGCAATAAGCGTTAAAAAGCGGAAATGGATGGGAAAAAGGCTATAAAAGGTCCATTTAGAACAAATTTAAGTAGCCAATGAGTAAGCCCTAAGAAGGGCAAAACGGGACCGTCGGGACTATCTCTATAAAAGCGCAAGTATTCTGGTTATGTTTATGTTTTGTATTGGGGGAGTATCATTATGTGATATAATTATTGGTGATATATCCTTTGACTACTTTGAATTGCAAGTCTGCTTTAATGACACATAGTAGTCTATGGCAATAAGGAGTTCAGTATTTAATAACCCTTTTTTACAAGTCATTTTAGATACTCCCTGCATAATCACATAACTTATTATAAATAGTGATGTTGCGAACCTAAAATTTTCGGTTCGCGAACCGCGAACGCTAACCGCCGCGAATGTTCGCGAACCGGCGAACATCGGCGAACCGCCATAGACTTCAATGGGCAGGCGAATTTTAAAACCCACAGGGACTCTTTCTGGCCACAATAGTGATGGGAAAGTTGTTTCAAGGGGTCTAACAACTGGACTGTGGCATGCCGGAGGGGGATCCATGGCAAAACTCCCACGGAAAATTACATAGTTGATACAGAGTCTGGTTTTAAGCCATAAAGGGCATAAATTACCTAACATTCCTAAATTGTTTGGAATAACGTGCTTAAAAACATCAGGTATGATGTTGTATCGATCAGGTAGTGTAAGGGTTACACCTTACATGACTGGGGGTCTATAGGTGACATTAGTACTGACCTTTATCTGACTGGGTGTCTATAGAGTGACATTAGTACTGACCTTTATATGACTGGAAGTCTATAGGTGACATTAGTACTGACCTTTATCTGACTGGGTGTCTATAGAGGGACATTAGTAATGACCTTTATATGACTGGGGGTCTATAGAGGGAAATTAGTACTGACCTTTATCTGACTGGGGGTCTATAGAGGGACATTATCTGACTGGGTGTCTATAGAGGGACATTAGTACTGACCTTTAGCTGACTGGGTGTCTATAGAGGGACATTAGTAATGACCTTTATCTGACTGGGGGTCTATAGAGGGACATTAGTACTGACCTTTATCTGACTGGGGGTCTATAGGTGACATTAGTACTGACCTTTATCTGACTGGTTGTGTATAGAGGGACATTAGTAATTACCTTTATCTAAGTGGGGGTCTATAGAGGGACATTAGTACTGACCTTTAGCTGACTGGGTGTCTATAGAGGGACATTAGTACTGACCTTTATCTGACTGGGTGTCTATAGAGTGACATTAGTACTGACCTTTATATGACTGGGGG
This sequence comes from Discoglossus pictus, assembly GCA_027410445.1. NCBI lineage: Eukaryota > Metazoa > Chordata > Amphibia > Anura > Alytidae > Discoglossus > Discoglossus pictus. Next base: position 123,291,997 of record CM050163.1, read on the forward strand.
TTTATAGGTGACATTAGTACTGACCTTTATCTGACTGGGTGTCTATAGAGGGACATTAGTAATGACCTTTATATGACTGGGGGTCTATAGAGGGACATTAGTACTGACCTTTATCTGTCTGGGGGTCTATAGGTGACATTAGTCCTGACCTCCTGCTGCAGTATTATTACTCCCAGTACTCCCAGGCTTGCTACTATTAGATATAATAACCTCAGTTTCGTTTCCTTATCTGTTGGTAACATCAAAATATGATTATTAAATATTTCATATTTGTTTGTTTTTTTCTCCCAAAGTGAACCCCTTTGTGTGTGTCCCACAGATGTGGCGTTTCCGCTCTGCGTATGTTGGATTTGCACCGCTCAAAAATTATGAAAAGAGATCCCCCCCTTGAAGCCCATTAATGACATCATCAGTAAATTGTATGTAACAGATTCCAGTGTTTAGGGTTTATGACCCAATACTGCGATCATATCACTTATGACAAAAATCTGTATTTGTCGTATTATTCAGACGCGCGTGCATCTTTGTGTTACATTTCCTGATACTTTTATTATCTTGATCTTTATATATTTACTAGCGACTTGCCCATCAAAAAATGGCGGCAATAAGATTGTAAGGCAGGTAATGGTTTGGACGAGACATTCATTTTGTTGGCGGTCGGTGATCCTTCGGCGCTCATTGCGAGGCAGTTGGTTGTATTTTTTTTCTGATAGGCGCTTTTGCTGTTATTCTTTGGTCGGCGGTGATGTGTTTTTTGCGCTTATTGCAAGGCTTTGTATGCTATGAGCAGCGTTGGCGCTCGTTGTGAGGCGCGCAGTGAATGGCTTTTATGTTTAATGTGATAATGTTTTTTTTTTGTGTATATGTATTTTTGTATGCTAATGAAATAATTACTAAATGAATATACTTTACCTATTTGTAAGTAATATATGCAGGAAGCATTGTGCTGAAGAGCTGACAATCTGTTTTCATGTTCCTGCAGCATACAATGTAGGTTTTCAGTGCTGTGGAGCTGCTGTGTAAGTGTCAGCAATGTGTGCAGTGTGTAGTGTAAATAGGCTGCTTGCGCGAGGGGAAGCCGTTAGGGTAGCTGGGTACTTCCGCATTGTGTAAGTTAGTGTTGTAAAATGGCGGGGAATGTGTATGTGGTACGCGGGTGTGGATGATTTAGCGTCCTTGTTAATAGTGTATCTTTACCTCGTACGGCTTTTTAGGAAAATCCGTATGTGTTTTACATGTTTAGGGTCCTGTAGCCTCGTTTTCTTCTTTTCAAGGGCCATTTTTTCTCTCACTTAGGTGATTTTCGGGTGTCTAAACTCATGAATTTGGACTCAAATGGAGGTGTAACTTCACTTGCAGAGGTCCTCGGTGCCCGCCTTGCTGTGGGTAAGCTTTTTATGTGTTTGTTGTGTGTATTTATTGTGTTTTTAATGTTTTTAAGTGCGTGCGGTTCGGACATTAAGGTCGTATTTTTGTGAGCTCGTAATGTGTTTTTTTCTAAGTCCCGTATTTTTGGATGGTAAGTCCGTAAATTTGATGGTGTAAGTCCCGCCTGCGGCTCATTGCAGCCGACGTGGGAGCCTTCGGCGCTCCTTGCCAGCAACTCAGGCCCTCGCTTCGCAAGCCCGCAGCGTTAGCAACAACCCGCCTGCTCACAACTATATATGTGATATCTGTAATGTCTTCCCCAGTTGGCACTTGTAAATTGGCTAAGCGACAAAAAAAATGGCGTCCGGAAAAAATGAAAACGAGGCTACACGACCCCAAACCGCGCAAAACATCGCCAGCCATGTACCACTTTTACCTAGAAACAGACGAGGTACAAAATACACTATTATAAATAATGGAAACTGCTGGCGAGCCGCGTAACACATACACAATCGCCGCCATTTTACAACACTAACTTGCAACGAATAACATTACAAATCTAAAATGGCGCGTTACACGACTATACAAGCGGTTTCCCCTCGTGCACTGCGCACATTGCTGACGCTTACACCTCGGGTCACCAACAGTCCAAATGTACACTGTAAGCTGCAGGAAAATCAAAACTGATTGTTAGCTCTTCAGGTTATTGATCACTGGATATATTAATTACAAATAGGTAAAGTATTTTAGTAATTAATTAATTCATTATTATTAAAAAAAATATATATATAAAAAAAATATGCTTAATAGCATATTTTACACTGCGGTTACTTTACATACATTAACGCTTCGCACTTCCTAATACATTTGTTCATTCACAATAGTTATTATCGTGCATTCATTTAATAAGTATTAATTAGTAATGGAAAATAAAAATGTAGACTTTACACTACACTAAAATGTTTTACTTTTTACTCTGCAGTTATATATCTGGATTACTGCTCATTGGCTGCCAGCGATAGCACTCTCAAAGCAGTTACAAATCTAAATCACTTTATTATGCTCTGAGACCTGAATACATTTTTTAATTTACACTGCACAAATTTTTTTATATATTTAACACTGTACTTATATATCTGTCTTTGCGATGAGCGCCGAAGATTGATCGTTGCAAAGCACGAAACATGAAGGACACGAGGGAAGAGACTCACAATTAGCGCCAAAGGTCCTCAGAGTTCAAAAAGCATCACATTGTGTGGCAAACAGCATTGCCATGGCTTCAAACGTTATTGTCCCATCATTTGTGCCAGGCAAGTCGCTAGTGATATAATATAACATAATGCAATACAATATTATACAGTACACATGGGTGTTGGAACTGGGGGGGGGGGGGTAAGGGGTTCTTATCGTATGTATGTTTGCATATAGAAGCTAACAGGGGAGGAGAGAGGGGGAGGAAACACAGGGGAGAGGGAGAGGAAGACACAGGAGAGGGGAGAGGGGGAGGAAGACACAGTGGAGAGGGGGAGGAAGACACAGAGCAGAGGGGGGAAGAGAAACAGGGGAAGGGAGAGGTGAGGGGAAGAGACACATGGGAGGGGGGAGAGACACAGGAGAGAGAGGGGGGTAGAGACACAGGGGAGAGGGGGGAAAAGACTAATGGGAGGGAGTGGTGAGGAGACACCGGGGAGAGAAAAGGGGGTAAAGACACAGAGGAGGGGGGAAGAAACACAGGGGAAGGGAGAGGGGGGTAGAGACACAGGGGAGAGGGGGTAGAGACACAGGGGAGAAGGGGGATGAGACACAGATGAGGGGGGAGAGACACAGGGGAGAGGGAAGGGGGGAAAGACACAGGGGAGGGGGGAAAGAAACACGGGAAGGGAGAGGGGGGTAGAGACACAGGGGAGGGGGGAGTGACACAGGGAAGAGGGAAGGGGGTTGAGACACAGGGGAGGTCTTCTGCTTTATTATTATTATTATTATTATTATTACTATATAATGTGTAATACGGACCACTTTGGCAATGAGCGCCGCAGGCGCTCATTGCAGGCGAACCTCGCGTAGCGAGGCGAGACGTTAATACGGACCACTTTGGCAATGAGCGCCGCAGGCGCTCATTGCAGGTGAGCCTCGCGTAGCGAGGCGAGACGTTAATACGGACCACTTTGGCAATGAGCGCCGTAGGCCTCTATATATCATTCCTGGCTTATTCAGATATATGGAGGATGTATCCGTGGACGTAACTGAATCCCACAAGAGAGTGGTCGCCATGTTCATGTGGTGTTTATTATGACACTAGCAACTTGCCCGTCAAAAAATGTACACATAGACATATAGCACCAAGCACACTGACAGTACACACAGACCTAGAGCACCAAGCACACTGGCAGTGCACACAGACCCATAGCACCAAGTACACTGTCAGTGCACACAGAACTACAGCACCAAGTACACTGACAGTACACACAGACCTACAGCACTAAGCACACTGACAGTACACATAGACCCATAGCACCAAGTACACTGGCAGTGCACACAGACCTACAGCATCAAGCACACTGACAGTACACACAGACTCACAGCACCAAGCACACTGACAGTACACACAGGTGCTCATTGCAGGCGAGCCTCGCATAGCGAGGCGAGCCGTTAATACGGACCACTTTTTTATGGAGCAAACTGCTCCATATGTATATTAATAACTATACAACTTTCCAAACATACACATCTCATTGCAATACGCTAGTAATAATAATAATGCACAAGAGTCCTTCAGCACTGCACTGGACACTGAATAAACTTGCCTAGCTATGGTTTTCCCTATTGAATTAGTATCACCTACACTGTCCCTCCTCTCAGTAAGACTGCAAAGTACTTATGATTCCAAAATGGCTGCTGTCCATGAGGTAGAAGGGTGTAGAAGGGAGTGTATGCTGCTGATTGGCTGGAATGTGTCTGCTGACTGTGACATGCAGGGTCAAAGTTTGCTCAATGATAAAGTATTGGGGGCGGGTCGAATCTCGCATATGTTCGCAGTTCGCCGCGAACGCGAACATGCTATGTGCCGAAAAAAGTCCGCCGGCGAACTATTCGCGACATCTCTAATTATAAAACGTTTTGATAACCAAAAAGAGTACTAGGATACTCTTTTCTTTAAATTGGGTTTAATTTTAACTTTTTTTGAGCTATATATAAACACATTTTTTATATCTTCAATCCAAGAATTAGCAAAGTAATTTGCCATATGAGGGAAGAGGCTCTTTTTTTTCCCATCCAAAAAAGCTATTTTTTGTTCCCCTTTTCTTCACAATTACATGAATACAATAATAAGGTGTTAGGCACCTGGGAACTATTAGACAGTGGTATATTGAGATAATACTATTTATACCCTTCCATAACTAAAACTGAAAATTTCTTGACTTTTTCCACTCTCATTTTTCCACTCTACACTCTCATATAGATAAATACGTGTAACATTTTCACACAAATCTGAGGTAATTTCAAACACCAAAAATGTATACTTCCCAGTGGAGAATTTCAGCGCACCTATATTTTTGGGTGAATTCTAATGCAGCAGTTGGGAGACATATGAGAACAAGTACAATATTCATAATTACATTTCAATAGCGTATAAAAAATATTTAATTTTCCTACAGTGTAGAAACAAGACTAGTGGAATTCTGTATATGGTAAATGGTTCATGGAAACTTTATATTGCAAGACTTGAGGTAGTGTCATACCTGATGTTGACTGATCAGTCAGGTCACTAACACGACTATTTCAATTGTTCTTGAAGCAAAACATTTTTAGTTAACTGCCAGTCAGACTATACTGTAACTTTACAACTGATACTCACTAAATCCTGTCTAAAAATCCATATACAGAATATTTATTGGAAATTATGTTTCATAATATCTCAAACAGGTACAAGAGGCCATTATTTTAAGAATATTTTGGTTACCTACCAAGTAATCTATGTATATTAACCAGTAATGAGGATTACTAGCATAAGCTTTTTTTCAGAAAACTTTTGCATACTAACGGCCCCAGTTCCAATGCATACCTTGTGATGCAAATAGGCTCTCTTGTAAATGTGGGAGCTTATTTTGTACATATCAATTCGAATCACAACTAGGCATGCTGAGTGCAGCATCCTCATTATACACAAACACATGTTCCATCTGTTAGAAAAAGAGATCTGAGTAGTCTACATAGGGGCCGAGTTGTGTGCCGGTTCAGTAAATTAGGTTACGTTACGTTGCTGTAGAATTTCTGCTCTGCTGAATAGCCTTAGGAACCAATTGCAAAACCAAGTCTTGTGTTAATTGACAATACAGTTAAAAAAACTGTTTCTCACCCATGACGAGGCTGTTGGTTGTTGTATTTTTTTTCCCTGATAGGCGCTTTTGCTGTTATTGTTTGGTTGATTTGCTTTTTGCGCTTATTACAAGGCTTTGTGTGCTATGAGCAGCGTTGGCGCTCGTTGTGAGTCGCGCAGTGAATGGCTTTTGTGTTCATAGTGGGAGTGTTTTTTTTTAGCTGTTTACTTCCGCATTGTGTAAGAGTGTTGTAAAATGTCGGCGAATGTGTAAGTGGTACACGGCTGTGGATGATGTAGCGTCCTTGGTAAGAGTGTATCTTGTACCTTGTACGGCTTTTTTGAAAAGCTGTATGTGCTTGGTGGTGGTAAGGTACTGTAGCCTCGTTTTCGTTTTTTCGGCGGCCATTTTTTCTTTCGCTTAGGGGATTTTCTGTGGTTAAGCTTTCTATGTATTTTTTGTGTCTATTTATTGTGTTTTTGATGTTTTCAGGTGCTGGCGGTTTGGCCGTTAAGGTCCGTGTCTCATATTTTTTTATGCTAAGTCCTAAAATTTTCCGTTCTAAGTTTCGCGGTTTGTATTTTTTTGTTTAAGTCCATATCTAGTTTGGTAAAGTGCCGTTTGTGTGGGTGTTAGTAACCGCGCGTTAGAGGCGCCGTAGAGCCTACACCTCCGTAAATGCGGCCACTCACTTTGCAAGGGACCGCCTTTGGCTCATTGCAGCCGACCTGGGAGCCTCCACCTCCGCAAATGCGGCCCCTTTGCTTTGCGAGAGTCCGCATTTGCGGCCTGCAATGAGCCTTTGGCTCATTGCAGCCAACGTTGGAGCCTCCACCGTCCGCATATGCGGTCCCTCGCAATTATGAGTTTACTTGTTATTTACTTGTTATTTTGTTTATAGACATCAAGCAGATTATCCCCATATTTCCCACGACATACCCTCACCCTTACATCATAATTATATAATAGAATATACATTTTTATTTAATACAATTACTTTTATACATGCATTAGCTTTATTTATTAATTGATGTTTTTTGTTTGGAGAGAGTATGGAGGGACAAGTAAGGAAGGAAGAGTGTCAAAGAGAAGGAGGGGTGTGGAGAGAAAGAGAGGAGCAGAGAGATGAGGGAAGAAGAGTGGAGAGAGGCAGCGGGCAGATGAGAAGGAGTTAGAGCTGCACAGGGTCCCAAACTATTCTCATGTGGAGTTTATGGTGCTCCTCATTTTCATCCCTGCCTATGCCAGTATCCTCCAGGTAGCAGGAATGTGATACTGCGCCTGGGGCTTTATATGAGGGATGTCAGTTCTATAAAGCACCACTATAATGACTCCCAGTATGAGGTGAAGAGGAAAAAAAAATCAATTCCCTCCTGATTCCAGACACCGGCGACCGGACTTCTCCCTGGATCAGTACGGTCTGTCTAATTATCCATGATAACCCTGAATTCCCTTTTTAATTAGAAATAAACCCAGTCCCCTTTTAAAGTTATCTATTGAATCTGCTGTCACCACCACCTCTGGTAGTGAATTCCACATATTAACCACCCTTACTGTGAAGAACCCTTTTCTTTCTTTAAGGTGGAATCTTTTTACGTCTAACCTCAAGGGATGTCCTCTTGTCAGTTGAAAACATCTTGGCACAAAAAGCTCCCTTGACAAATCTTTATACTGACCCTGGATGTATTTATATAAGGTAATCATATCTCCTCTTAGACGCCTTTTTTCTAGAGAAAATAAGTTTAATTTGGTTAGTCTTTCTTCATAACTTAGCCCCTCCATTCCCCTTATTAGTTTTGTTGCCCTCATCTGTACCTTTTCCAGCTCTAAAATCTCATTTTTATGAATTGGTGCCTAAAATTGTACTCCATATTCCAAATGAGGGCATACTAGAGATTTATATAGTGGCAGAATTATATTTGCTTCCCTGGCTTCTATACCCTTCTTAATACATGCTAATATTTTATTTGCCTTTGCAGCTGCTGCTTGGCTCTGAGCACTGTTACCTAGGTGGTTGTCCACAAGCACTCCCAAATCCCTTTCAATATCTGATACACCTAGATTTGCCATAACCCTCATCCACCACAATTGCACACTACAAAACTCTCCGGCAATGCTGAACGACTCTGGAGGAGATCACACTCTTCAGCTTAGTTTATGTTGCGCTCTTACTTATCTGCCATCAACTTTACCAAATATTTCTATTTTACATATTTAATATATACTCTGTCCTCTAACCCCAAACATTTGTTTGCTACTTTGAACAGTCTCATCTGCCCATTACCAATTCCTGTCCCTTCCTGTCTCACAGCTGAAGACTTTGCCAGACATTTTAAGTATAACATTGAAAAACATTCTCAACAAAGTCTCCTCTCAACATGAATCACACACTCCCTCCTCTCACCTAACTGACAACACCCAGCCTTCACCCTTTTCCTAATCTCACTGTCATTATGCACTCTTTTGATGTTGTAACAAAGGATGAAGTCTCCAGCCTTCTATCAACCTCTCGCCTCACTACCTGTCCTCTAGATCCTATTCCATCACAGCTAATCCCTCCCTTCTCTACCTTCTTCAACATTTCCCTTACCACTGGAATATTTCCATCATCTTTAAAACATGCCATAATTGCACCAATTCTTAAGAAACCCTCATCTGACACTGATTCTGCAACTAACTACTGCCCTATCTCTCTACTTCCCCTGGCTTCCAAACAGCTTGAGCAGCACATCTACAATTGCCTTACCCAATTTATCTCCACCAACTCCTTTCTGGACACCTTCCAATCCGGTTTCTGGCCTCAACACTCCATTGAGACAGATCTCACAAAAGTCACTAATGACTTGCTCACCACCATGTCAAAGGGTTACTTTTCTATTCTTCTTTTCCTGGGTCTCTCTGCTGCCTTTGAAACAGCTGATAACCCTCTACTAATGCAAATTCTCTGCTCCCTTGGAATTAGAGATACTCTCATGGTAGGCTCTCTAATGGTTCACATCATACCTACAAGTTCTGTGGTACCGCTTCCTCTCCTCACCCTCTGGTTCAGTCCTAGGCCCCCTCCTATTCTCTATCTATACATCCTCACATGACACCCTAATAAAATCTTTTGGCATTCAGTATCATCTCTATGCAAATTACACTCAAGTCTACCCCTCAGCACCTGATATATCCCCCTCTCTTCTAGCATGTGTTTCCAACTGCCTCTCAAGCATATTCTCCTGGATGTCTGAAACCATCTCAAACTCAATATGTCTAAGACCGTACACCCAATATTCCCACCACCTACTACAGTGTCAATTGCTCATCTCTCTCTCTGTCATTATTGCTATATTCACTGTCAACTGTCTTGGAGTTCTATTGGACCCTGCCCTCTCTTTCATTCCTTATATACAGTCACTAACAAAATCTTGTCTTTTCAACCTAAAAAACATCTCCAAAATACATCATTACCTTACACAAGACACAATTAAGATTCAAATACATTCCCTCATCATATCTCGTCTTGACTACTGCAACTCACTTCTGCCATAACATACATAATGCACTTTTCACTCTCCTGTACCACACCTAAAACCTTTAGCATTTTCAGTCTTGCATGGTGTTTTGGGGAAAGCACTAAGGACTCTGGATTCTAAACTCAAAGAGCCCTCCCTTTTTTGTACTGTGTTAATATTGTTTTTCCTTGATCCCAATGCATGTATAGTGTTACGGAATATGTTGGCGTGTTAAAAATAAACGATAATAATAATAATTACATATATAGTTGTGATCATGCGAGTTGTTGCTAACGCTTGCGGGCTCGCGTAGCTACGCGAGCCGCGGCCCTTGCTACGCGAGGGCAGTGGGCGAGGGCCTCAGTTGCTGGCATGGAGCAACTGCGACACTCGCAAACTTCACGTCGCAACGCAAACAACACAACACACCAATTACGACACTCGCTAAATTTTACGAGCAACGCAAACAACATACGACACATGTTAACACACATTACGACCTCGCAACACTCGGACGCAACTCGCGAACATTACAAAATTCTAAACACAATACATACACACAGCACTTACATAAAAAGCTTACCTACAGCAAGAGGTAGCATCCAGGACCTCAAAAATGCAACTTACACCTTCATTTCACTCAAAATAAAGAGTTTAGACACTAAAAAACTTGCTAAGTGACAGAAAAAATGTCCGCCGAACAAAATGAAAACGAGGCTACACACGCAAACACCATACGAGACACGTTACCAGACATTACGACCTCGCAAACATCGGACGCAATACGCCGACATACAAACATTTAAAACACAATAAATACACACAACACACACATAAAAAGCTTACTTACAGCAAGAGGAACCATCCAGCACCTCAAAAAACCAAGTTATACCTTCATTTAAATAAAAATAAAACACTTTAGACACTAATAAAATCGCTAAGCGAGAGAAAAAATGGCCGACGAACAAAACGAAAACGAGGCTACAGCACTCTCAACACGTAAAACACCACAACACACTCGCAAAACACCACACGAAACTCGAAAAAAACACCACGAAGCAACTACAGATAATCCGCAAAGACGCATACCACAGATAACCCGCCATTTTACGCCAATGCGGAAGTGCACCACTACGCTAACGGTTTCGTCTCGCGCCCTCACAGTATTACACTGCACACATTCACCATGCTTACACAGCAGCTCCACACCACTAATGCTGCAGCAACCTCAAAACACATTGACAGCTCTTCAACACAATGCTTCAAAATAGGTAAAGTATATTCATTTATTAATGTATTATATATTTGATTATTACACACCAAACAGCATTAGCTCATTTACAATTTCATTGCCGTCATTTTTTGACGGGCAATTCACTAGTAATAATAATAATAATAATAATAATAATAATTGGATATCTATTGCAATGCTGGCTGGATTACCAGGTGTGATGGACACTTAGCAGTCAGTAGCCCTGCCAGGTGAATATCATCCAATCACATACTCAAACATGTACACTACACACATTCAATGTAAATACTGGGCATGACTTAAAACGATATTTAAAGTTCCTGGATTGGACTAGGTATATAATATACCTGTGTGTCTAATCAATGAAAACATATATTTGAACTTAATAAACATCAAATAAATAGTCCTAGTATGGGTCTGATCACTGCAGAGACTCTGTAGGGCTCAAAATGTTAGCAAGGAAATCTGTTGCATGTTCTTTTGGTTCCTCATTGTCTGTTCCCTGTTTTCCGATTCTGCCTGGTATGCCTTGTTCTGACAGCTCCAGCAGGTCATCTTTGGTAAGGCTCTTACCAGAAGCTTGCAGGAACTCCTCGATATCTTGCGCTTCAGCCAGTCCTGCCATATTGACCAGGTGGACAATTTGCTCAACAATGGGGTCTTCGGGTTCCAAAGCCCCAGGCAGATCTGACGATATCTTTCTCCAAACTCCTTTCATACACTGATCTGTCACTTCTTTCCATGACAGATCGACCTTGCTTATGGTCTGCACGATGTTATATTTCTTCCAAAATGCCATCATGGATTTTTTATTTTGGCTGTCTGTATTGTCAATAAGTTGGCAGGATATACAGCTAAGATAAAAAGCTTTAAAGGTTGCAACGACTCCAGTGTTGGGTTGGGTGGCAGGAAAACTACTTCAACTGTGATCCAACAGTCAAGTGGGTAGGATGTCTTGGAGTGTTATTAATCAATAATAGCACTTTAGGTTACATTTTTTTACATCTACAGTAGTGGTGCACAGATGGACAAATATGTTTAGTAAACCAATTTTCATATCATAAATGTCTATGGTGATCCAAGATTTCTGATTAAATTGCCAAATAACAGATAAACCAAGTTATCCAGTCTAATAAATGTGAATTACCTTATGGTAGCTGGTAGGTTTAAACAGATATACTACAAATCCAGCTATTCTATCAACTAAACCATTGACACATAACAGCAACAGTTTGAATTGTGGAGGTTCAACACAGCCCTTGTTACATTGAAAATGAAAATGCTGTTCTTACCTGCAAATTTTATATGCCTCCATTATAATTCATTAAATTAAGAAAATGCCTTTACAAGCACTTTCTCAGGATAAAAAAGTTTGAAATTATGACTGCAAATTAGATTATAACAGTACGGATTTGATTTAAATAATGCAATGTAAGACCATGACAACAAATCTATATTAAGGTCGAATTGGGTAGTATCGATTTGTCTTCAGTTAATGGTAACCATAATTCAATGAATGATCATTTATAATCAGGATTTCCCATTTTCACATTAATGTCCCAAATGAAAGTGTACAGAGATATAAAATAAATAAATTGTGATTAAAAGCACATGACTGAATGTTACTATAAATAGCAATTATAATAAAAAGCACCATACAAGCAAAATATTTCTGTTTAAGAAACTTGTGGCAAACAAACATAACTGTCAAATTAGAACTGATTGAAATGTTTGATAGTTAGCTATAAAAGTTTAAAAAATCACTTTAACGCCCAATTTACTTTACTGCAAGGAAAAAAAGAAGGGAAGATACATTAGTACATCAGCTGCATAAAACAGCAGTTTGATATATCAAATTTCTACAGTCATTGCCAGAACTATAAAATAATGTACATAACTTCACCTACTGAAATATTTTATGTTGTCTACCAGATTTTCTTTAGATTTGTTATTGAGTCCTTGTGGATTAATTTTTATATGTTTTATTTTTTTATGAAAGGGATATATACTCATATAGGGCCTCATTCTATTAGCGGCCGCAGCCGTTGCGGGGCCGCAAGGACCGGCCGCAAGCTATTCGGCTATTCTATTCCCTTACGGCCGGGGGCTCCGGCAGGCTTGCGGCCGGCGCCTTGCGGCCGCTCGCGCCGGAGGAAAGCCTTTGATCTAAAACGGCCGCAAGGAAATCGGCCGTAAGAAAGCCCCGGTTGCTATTCAATTGCTCCGGGAAACCTCTCTGCAAGGCTAAAAACGAGCCGCAGTTACTTGCAGGAAAAAGGTCTCGCTAGCACCAATTAAGCACATAAAATAGCTCAAATAAAGCCATCCTGCACTCTGATGAGACAATAAAGTGATTGTAGGTGTTAGCAAAAATAGCACAACATTCCCCTATACTCAAATCTGCAATTTTTGTATTTTCAAATTCTTGTCAAATATCCGTGGACAAAGTCCCGAGGGCTTGGAGCACCTCAGACCCGCAAAGGCTGCGGGATTAGCCTCCGTCAAGTCCGTAAAGGGGTAAAATAGACCTACGGGTCGTAAAGGGCTAACTTACAAGTCGTAGCATAGAAAAGCCATCCTGTACTTTTATTAAAAGTGAAAGTGATGTTTGGTTTCAGAATTAATAGCTCAACATTCCCCTACTCTCAAATGTGCAAATAAAGATATTTAACTTCATCTATCATGCAAGCCCGCACGGGTTTGAATAACGAGCTACGGGCTTGGAGGGCACTCATCCGCCAAACCCGTACGTGCTTCACTAAGAAGCTACGGCCAAGTCTCAAGCCCGTAATCCTAAAATCAAACCTGAAATCAATTAACCAATAGGAAGATGACAATCAAGGGCACAAATAGTTTAAAAGGGAGTGAAATTCTGTAATCTGTGACTGTGTTGTATGCTGTGCAAGTGGACACACAGGTCTTGGAGTTGGAGGTTTTGTGAGAGCAAGAGAGATAGAGGAGGAGAGATGGAGGGAGAAGGCAGTGAAGGGAGAGGTCAGGGAGAGCAGGGCCCCCAGCCACAGGCTGGCCAGCAAGCTGCTGCTGCACGCAAAAGGGCAGCAAACTTTACCAGCCAGGAGATCGAAACACTGGTTAGAGGAGTGCAAGCCCGACACTCCATCCTAACCGGTGGGAGTGAAGTGAGGCCCAGGCAGAGGACAGATGCCTGGAAGGAGATTGCGGCTGAGGTCTCCTCGCTGGGGTATGCGAATCGTACCTGGCAGTCTGTCCAGCACCGGTTCCAAGACTGCCGCATCGATGTAAAAAAGAAGATGGCCGATGAGGCCCAAAGCAGCACGTGGAACCGGTGGTGGGCCGCCACAAACCTTCACATACCCCGGTTGGGAGGCCACAGTCCGCGACATGATCCGGCCAGCGTCAGTCGTGGGCCTCCCTAGCCTGGTGGACTCCGGTCGGCCTGAAACCCTGCAATGTGAGTACCATGTACACTGTAACACCCTCATATGTACGCACATGTACCCCACACAGATAGATAACTGACGTTGAATTGCACTGTAAGATATCTGGTTGTGACTACAGATATATGAGGCAGCAAAAATCATGTAAATCCAGTGTAAAGAAATCTACTTGTCAGAATTGTTATCAATGAAATATATGTCCAATACCTCCTCCCACAACTGATTATGATACCGTTTTGCAAATCTATTGATGTTACTGTTATGTTTGCTGTTGGTTCCCAGTG